>JAPDOI010000555.1:0-402682 GCA_029168955.1 Aplectana chamaeleonis
CGCTGGACAACAGCTCATCATTTGCCCAACTGAAAAAAAATCGACTGGATGTCAAACGTTTACGGATTTCGAACATGCTTTTCTTATCTACGACCAGCTATAATAATTAAATGTGACTGGGCTGGTGCGTAATTCGAAAAACATTCAGATCGCACTAAACCTTTAGGAAGAAAGGAACCCCAAACATTCTTCCGGGATCTTTGTCAAAATGAGCAATCGGAACCAAATACTCGTTGTTGAATCGATTAGTAGACCGGCGCACGCGACCGCCGCGCCAGCCGCGGGTGTAATTCCAATGTTTTCCTAAAGAAAGCAAGCCACGGACATAACTGTATGTATGATACAACGCGCGTCCGTTGGACGTATTAAGAAATTGCGACTGCAAGGTTTCTAGGATGAGCCACATTGCCGAATACTGCTATGTGAACCCCGGAAAGAGCCTAAGCGTACTGCTGCTAACACAGCTAGTGAAGGTCGTTTTTTCACCTCAATTTTAAGAATGAGCATCATTTTACCCACCTCAAGTTTTCGGTTTTCTCGTCTTTTTTTGTGCCTCAAACTTCATGTGGTAACCTGACCTCCACCAAGAAATTACAGGCTTCTCGCCGGTAACATTTTTATTTTTGAAGAAGGATATTGAGCAACAAAGTTTTTTTTTTAGAAATTTCCGTCAAATTCTTAGACGAAAAGTTTTTTGAGGAATTACCGCGCTCAAGAACTCCGAACCAAGTTCGGCTTGCAATGTGCCAGGTTTCCCTTATAGCTTTTTTAACCTCGAAATACCCCTTTGGCGACGGTTGCTTTTAGAATCCAGATGAAAATCTGCATCGACTAGTGCTTCCAGGTTGGAAAAATATTTTTTCCATCCTTCAGCATAATTCGTTTTACGAAACACCGGGTTTTCGTCCGTAACTCTTTAACCGTTTGAGATTGGGTTGTGGTTAAAGTTGTTTTTGAAATAAGCGTAAAATTCTGCGTCGATTGATATGTCTGGTTCCTATCTTTCCTTCCTCCATAAGCCTGCCAGGCTCATGGAGCCGAGCTCCATAGTTATCTCCATAGGGTGCTCTCGTCTCTATGGTTTAAATGAGAGACGCAGAATTCTGCTGGAGGCAACAACGGGGCTCGGCTCCACCAACCTGGCTGGCTCACGGAGCAAGCAAGGTCAGGAACCCAATATATCATTCGACGCAGAATTTCACGGAATTTTCGAAAACAACCTTCCCCACAGCCCTATTTCTAACGTTTGAAGAGTTATAGGCAAAAAACCGGTGTTTCGTATAACGAATAAGGCTGAAGTACCGAGAAAATATTTTTCCAACCTGGAATCGGTAGTCGACGTAGAATTCTATGGGGATTCCGAAAACAACCTTCACCGGAAGTCCATCTCTTACCGTGAGAACTTATGAACAAAAAACCGATAACTTCAGGCACAAAAAATGCACTTTATAAACCTAAACCGGCTGGAAGAGTGAGAACATCTTTTTCGAAGCTGAAACGCTATTCGATGCAGAATTTCATAACAATTCCAAAAACATGCTTCACCAAAAGTCTATCTCTATGTACAAAAATTTTATGGACCGAAAACCGGAAATTACACCCGTCCAATCTTGAAAATGACTTGCATAAATGCCGGGTCATTTTCTTTTTTTTCCAGGGCGTTTCCCCAGTCGTCACCGGTTTTCCCAAATGGTGAAGGTTTCCCCTTCACGCGCCCAGAAGTGAAGGTTGGTGAAGTACCTGGCTCCACCCAAGGAAGTTATGGTCGCGACTAGCTCGCAGTGAGGTATATGGTGGAAACTGCTTCAATTAAACTCACCTCGTAGAAGCGCAATGTACTTCCTTCAGGTAGGCCGATAAGCTTCAAGCACTCATTCGTATACGCCTTCATACACTGCCGATAGTCGACTACGAAGTGTCCAACGTATCGCAGCGTTCGCGACTCCTCATCATAATACTTTAGGAACATAAGCATTTCAGCTAGAGAAACGTTGCATTAACTATCATCATCTACAGATCAACTTAGGCGCAGAAAAAACCCACAGCTCTCATTGTAACCTCTCAACGGTTGTGATGCCGCAGTCTCAATGAATAACAAATTGCGATCGCTCTCCAAAACAGCCTCCAGCGTCTTCTCGGGCGTTTCATCATTATGTGGCAGAGGTGGGGGTGGATAGGAAATCTAAAAGGCTTTTTTATCTGCAAACATACTCGCACAAAAACGCTATGCTTACCAAGGAAGTTGGACGCAGCCGAGGAAGGGCCGACATTATGCTGCCCTCGTCCTTATACGTCGTCTCTTCGAATTTCCAAATTCTGAACATCTTCCGAGCTGGCGTCTGAGGCAACAGATGATACATTCTGACACGAGAAATATGGTACGCGCGCAAACTGTACGACATACGCAGACCGTGAACAGAGCAGGAGAGCAGCCAATTGACGCAGCGCCCTCCAAAACCCCTGAGCACAAATGTCCCATCAGATCTGGCAGCAGCGGTGGTTTGTCACACTCTGAGAGTTTTGACCAAGAAATAGCCGCGAAACGCCTGCTTTCCGCATGATGAACGAGAAGTAGCCGGAAATAGCTGGTTACCGCAAAATAGACCAGAAATAGCCTCCAAATAATGCTCGCCGCGTAATCTTTCTCGGTTATTCCTCCGTGGCGCCGCGCTCGCCACGGAGGAATAACCGAGAAATACTGCTCTTCAGGGAAATATCGCGTAGCATAATTCAGCTGCCAATACCGCCGTCGTTTCAACTACCCATGTTTGAAGCACTTGAACCTCGCTCAACCTCTGGAGGCCACGCCATTCCAATGGCGACCCCGGATGGCGGATCAGCGTGACCGCGTCCCGTATAGGGGTCTCCAGATTTGCAGCGACCGGCAAGTGCTCGCCGAGCGTCGGCATGGAAGCGGCGACAAAAGTGGCGCAGAGCCGGCGCGGCGTCAAAACACTCTGCGGTGACCCCTCGTCGCCCTTTACTCCGCACTGGTCGCCGTAGCCGAATGTAATCGATACTGCATCACCCAGCGCTGTTCTTCGCTGCGAGCAACGCCGCGATTTGGACTTTTCTTTTTCTGTCCGTAATTGCGGACTACGACCGGTGCATCACGCGACACCGTGATAATCGTGCTGGGAGAAAGGTGAATAGTGCCAGTACCAAATGGTCCCAGCAAGATTATCATCCTACTGCGTGATGCAACAGCCGTTGTCCGCGAATGCGGACGGGAGTTTCGCTCCGAAAACGACCGTACTGCTTGTTATTTCTCGGCTAATTCGTGAATAGTCTAGAAATAGCCCACCAGGCGCCGCTGTGGAGCATGATGGGTTATTTCTCAGCCAAAACACTCAGAGTTTCCCGCAAAGGTCACGCACAATCTGGAACAGCTAAAATTCGGGTATGTCGTACAATTTGAACGTGTCTGCATGTCAAACTATGGCCTACCTCGTTCTCAGGTCCACTGCAGAAAAGCTTGTTCTTCACATAGTCATACAGCTGTGGGATTGTCATATTCTTCTCGATCTTCTCCCGAGCTAGACCACTGTCATCAAGCAGCTTCGGATCCACCAAGTCAAAGCCGTTGTAGCTAGCCAGATGCTCGTCAGTGAGCATGGAAATCTCGGTGTACAGATGAGCCTCCTGTTTCTCCTTCTTCTTCTTATTTTCCTCTTCTCGCTCATTCTCAAATCGCTGCACTAGATGAGCCGGAACTTGGAGATTTTCATTCGGGCAAAGTACATCATCTATGGAACTCTGTCTAATATACACAAGCATATACGCATTCGTGTACGTTCGCCCTGTTGATTCACCATCATCCCCTCCATAGTTAGCCATCACAGCTTCTCTCACCGTAACTCGGGACACGACATCATCATCAAATTTACACCACTTCGGTTGATGCTTCTCGCCAGGTGGTCGCAGGCCAGTCTTGATGAAAACTACATAATGACCACCGTGGAAGTCACCAGAGTGGACCAGCACTGCATGAAGACAATACGTGTAGTCCTCGCCATTTCCCTCCACAAACTCGTTCAAACACAGTTTGTTAGGAAACGCGAACTTGTCATTGATCTTCACATTAGCATCAAGGGTAGCATCATACTGGAACCGCATCAGCTGCAAATGAAGAACGGGAGGGAACGATACGAATTTCACTCCCTTCTCAGCGGGCTGCATTCCTTAGTCACCAGCATCATACTTGTTTTCACCATCCAACCGCTCGACTTGAACATTTCCCCGGAACGACTGCATAACTGAAAATATGTAAACGATGCACAGCATATAATTAGGTCCGTGACTTCCCTTCACAAGAAAATCTCATCCTCGGCTGGCATGGCGGTCGCGTGCGTCAGCCCGGTAATGGATTCAGGCCGAGAGAAGAGCGCAGCTTATCAGCTTACCATACCGCCAGCCGAGATTTAAACCACCCGCGCCTGCCGTGGGTGAGATTTAAATGATTTTTCCTCAAGGAGGCAAGCCACCGACCAAACTGTTCATAAACCAGTAACACTCAGGCACTCGTGGAGGGCGACCCGAAATCATTTTGGGCGTTGAGGCTGACCCGAGGATAGAAATTAAAAGCGGGGACTTAAAGGCAGTGTTCACGATAATCTTCAAATCTGAGATTATTCGTTGTATCGATTAAGTGGCCCCGGGTAGAATTAAAATGACGAAGAAACTGAGAAAAACGCACCAGAAGTACACGAAATCCTTAAAGGCAGTGTCCACGATAAAAACCATGCCTGATTTTTTGGTGGAGATCGGCAGCTGCAGGGCCTAGCGCAACCCTAACGTTGAAAAAGCTAAGAAAAATGAGTTCGGAACGGTCCCCTACGACCCCAAAAGTTGGACACCCGTCAGCTCGTCACACCCCAGATGCACTTTCCACGCCCACCGACGTGAACAAAAGAATGCTCGAGATTGTGAGATGAGCGACGGTTTCTGATCAATAGCCTCGTTCTTCCCTTCATTCCCAACTTCTCTCTTTACTTAGATCAGCTCTCATGCATCGACTGCAAAACACGGAAGTTACAAGCCTCGGACAACTCGTCCACTATGCTTCTCTAGTTGAATTTTTGAGGGACTATAACTCCGTTCCTGGTAGGTCTTGTACGATTCCAAAACATCATCGGAATCAGCATGACACCGTCTTCAAGATAGGCGAAAAATCAGGAAAACGATTCTTATCGTGAACACTGCCTTTAAGTGGGGGCGAGGCGAGGAGAAAAGTGGCTCGCCCGGGATTTTCAAGTTGAACGCATTTTCGGGAAACGTGGATGTGATATCCGAATCATTAACATGTTTTGACCAAGGTATTGACAGAACCACTGGTATAAAAAGCTCCTCATCTCACAGTGTGCCTCAGTCGGCTCTTTGGAGCTTGACATGGAAGATGGCCTCGAGTCACTTTCCGGAAGATCCACCGGATACTGAACGTGGGATTCTTTCGCCGAGGAGAGGGGCTCCCCATGGGTTGGGGGTGGGTGTGGTATCCAACTGTGGGTCCACCTCCCCCTGGTCCTCAGTGGGGTGGACCCCACCGCGGACCGTGGGGACACCACACTGAGGACCATGGGGAGATGGACCCACAGTTGGATACCAGGACAAGAATCACCCCTGTCCTGGGATGCGTTCCAAGAACATTCCCATGGCAAAAGTTTCCCATGGAAACGTAGCCACGGCGACGTGGATGCAATTAGCAGTTAGAATTCGTGGTCATGGAAAACAAGTTTGTCCATGGAAAGGCTATTCGCCCTCCCACGGCCCCGTGGAAGCATTCTTGAAACGCACCCCTGGAATGTCACAGGATTCCTCTCTACGAACTCCGAAACACTCAAAATGGCTTGAAGAAAATTTATGAATTCCCTCGGTTTTCCCCACATTGGCCCTGAAGGGTGAGCCGCGGCGAATTTGTTGCCACCCGAGTATGTATCCTCAGCTGGCCCCGTATTTGCCGCTCAGGTCTCCCTCTACGAATATCTGAGACTGTGCCACATGTGGACGTCAATTCCATTTCCAACTAATAGCCTACCACAAATTTACACTATTTGGCCCTCGTTGAGAGACGCTACTTACCGCGACAGATATATGTCTGGGAGACTATGGCTCCGTCCATAGCTAGCTACGAGCGCATCTAACGCCGGTGCACAACACTCAATCGCTGGCGCATGCAATGTTCCCTAGGGCGGCGAGGGGTTCAATGGTATTAATGACATGATATTGGCAACAGCTGCCTTTGCGGTCAAGTCAAGGATCCATCAAAACGGAAGAGTGGAGATTGCTCACCCGTGCGCGCGGCGTCGCCTTCGTTGAGGGTTGCGCGCGGCGAAATGAGCAGTAAAGTGAAATCCCCGAGCTTGGGTGAAATTAAATTATTTGATATGTCCTGGAGCTTTATTTGCTTACCTATGTCACTAACGATAGCCATTCCTTCTCACAAGCATCTGTAAACACTTTCACTCGATGACAGGTTTTCCGCGTTCGCCGCGTGCGCGACACTCACCGGGTCGCGAAGCGTACGCAAGCGAGTGAGCAGTGTCATGGAGCTATCAAAATGGGACGACGACTACACAAAAATAATGTGGTAGTCGTGTCGCAGTGTAGGGTGTTAGGAACAGCGTCCATATGTTTTTTTTCAAAATGGTGTTAGATGGCTAGCGTTTCGACAATACGTATTGCCTAGTAAATACTTCCGGCGACAAGCGGGACGACATAATGGTTGTGATGCCTATTGACGGAAAATCGATATGGCCACTGACGCTGTTGCGCGTGCGTGCATAGGCCATATAAAAAGGTGAGTATGCACTAGGCATGTGGGACGTCAGCGACGGTGACGCGCGAAGCAGATTGTCGTGGTCGCGGAATGTATGACTTCGGCCTAACAGAGGAGACCATTTCAGCTAAGATGAAGGGAGCAGAATAATTACTCTGCCAGGATGCTCAGACCACCCCAAGTAAAAACTGTGCGTGATTCTTGCCAAACCTCAACCTCAAAGGTTTATTCGGGAAGGTGAACACGAATATGAGATTCGTTGTCGGTTGCTGTACAACGGTTTAGGCTGAGGTACTTCGAGAAACCATAGCCGGCACTGCGATCCGTATCGACTGTATGTGAGGATCCTGCGATGACGATTCACTATTTTTCCCAGATCGCAGGGAATTTCGAATCATTTCGAATTGCCCGATTTAAGGCCGATTTGGATTTCAGATAAATACCCCCTCGAATCGATATGTACCAGTCGAATGGGATGTGTGTGGTTGAATGATAAAGTAGACCTTATCAGTAGCCGCAACAAGACCGCTCGTGAGAGTCCACATCCGGCTTTTAAATTGGCCTCACCGCGCAGAGCAGGTTATAACTACACTCACTGTTTTTCTTCCCTTTGATGTTAAGCTGAATGTCGTAGAACGGCTCCTCCTTGCTGCTCTCAAAGCTGACATTCGTGCACCGGATATAGGATTTCATGACACCCCGAAACAGGTTTGGTATCGTGTCTTCAACCTGAAAAGGGGGCAGTCAACCAATGACAGGAAATTTATCAAAAATTAAGTAACAAGATCAATGCACTCACAGGTGACTTCTTCATCTTACTCTCCAAGTTATCGAGTAAAACCCTACACAACTCCTGAACATCGTGCTGCATGAAGGTCTCCGAGGAGTCCCAGCCAAAAGACTTTGTGAGCTTCTTCGTCTCAACTGGACGGTCGGAATGCTGTTCAAGTAATATTTATGCAATAAAATGACACCCTCAGAAAATCGGTATAATCAGTGCAGGTGGAACATGCAATCAACTCGAGTGAACACACCCATCGAAAGGCTTTATCGCAGAGGCACGTACCCCAAACAGCAGCACGTGCTGCTAAACCTAATCGCAGGAAGACGTGCTGCAAGGTAGTCCATATGCTAGCAGCACACCTACACGAGACGCGGCGCGCCACGACCTGCCTGTAACGCGGCTAGCTCACCGAGAACCATCTGGGTACCCCAGCGGTCAGACAATGTCATCAGCGGCTGGACGGGCCAAGTACCGCAAACTTGGGTAATTAAACCGGCAAAGCCGTCGACATCTGGGTCCTGCCTTGAGAGCGCGTCGTATGCTTTCTTTTTTTGAAAACTCTTTTTGTCATCAAGTTGAATGTGTTTCACGCTCAACGTCTCCATTACTGGGGCACGTTCTGTAAATTGAAACACAATAAGAGCACGTGCTCCCCCAGCGGCACGTCCCCTGATTGTGCTCGAAATCGCCTTGTCTTCGAGTTGAATGCATATTCGACGCGCGTTGAATGCGCGATTGTTTGAGCCAAAACATCACATTACACTATAAAACACAATAGATCTATGAAGATACCTGCAAGTCGTAGAATACCCGTTGCATGGCCAAGGCAACATTTTTCTCAGAATCATCTTGGGATACCAACATATTGTATACGGCCTACAAAATGATACATGATGCTTATAGATCCTGTCAATGGAACGGGCAGCCGCGCTAGCGCAAGTATCACGTGGAACGCGTGGGACAAGGGACGATAATCGTTTGAATGCTTTACTCTGTCCCAAACGAGATGTCACGCGAAGAGTCTAGAGAAGCCAGCGCCTCCCTCTGCGTCTCTGGCGTTTCTGAATTACGGTACGATGCCACGTTCGCAAATCACGAGCGCGACACAAGATCTGTCTTACCGTAATCCAAAACAGAATTCACCGAGTAGTTCACGTTCTCGTTTCCCCTTCCCCCATACTTCATCAATTTTTTTGGCTTATTTTCGCTGACAATGCCCGTAGTACTCACTGTTGATGTGGACACTCTTCTCAGGTATGTAGGGTACATATTTCAGAAAATGGATTCTGTTTCTGGATAACTGTAAGACAGACGACGTCTTACCGTAAACCAAAAACGTCAGAACCGCAGGGATGCGCTGCTTCTTCAGACCCTTCGCTTGCCATCTCGCTTGGGACAGAGTATACTCCCACAGACAGCCGCGAGCGGCTTCCTCGTTGTTGGATAAAATGATACAATGAAGTACCTCTTTTTCAAAATAATTTCTTGAAATGAAGCAGATTTTCCCCAGCCTTCTTGCGAAAACCACGAATGCAGAAAAACCTTTCGAAATTGAAGTTTTTTTCAACCTTTAAAAAGTCTAAGACCATCGAATCTCTCCTATTCTCCAGGTCCGTTTATATTTTCGATGAACCGGCCACATTCTGGAGCCTCTACTGTGCACGAATTAATGTCCCCAGAATTTTTTTAAAATCGCTTGCCCTTTGATAAAATGAGAATCCCAAATATCTCAAAATTTCCAAGTCAATGAAATATTCAAATACACGAGAAATCCAAAAATTCCCAAAAAAAATTAAGAGCAGAGGAACAGAAAAGTTAAACAAAATCCAAATACAAGTATTCAAATAATGATTCGAATCAGCCTCAAGTCCCGTACACCCCTACTGAAATATTCAAAAGAAAAAAAGTAGGTTAAACATCACATACCTTTCGCAATTTTGTAGTAAAATATAACGTCTGCAGTATGGAATTCATATAACAAGTAGCACCCTGATTCTTGAGTCCAATATAACCAACACGCTTTTTACTATCCCACCTAAAAAAAACGAATGAACGAACCCTAGAAATATTGAAGTTTCTAACGGATTCATGCCTAAATAAGACTCTATAGAGCCTTTCAGAGTGACGTCGCTGCGAAATTCGCTGTCGCGGAGTAAAAACCATTTTTGTAGCTGTCGCTGCGTATCTATTATTTATTCTATCAAAAAGGGGTCTTCCAAGCGAAAGAGGTTTGGTTGGCGTCAGAAACGTCCCAACAAAAAGAGAACAATAGGTAAGTAGATTGAGGAGAGTCTACAAAAAGTGAACAATATTCTCTGAGAGTAATTTTTCTTGGTGAACACTTCTTAACAGCGGAAACAAACCGTTGTGGCATTTTACGATGATGAGTATAGTGTCTTTCGGAAAAAGCACTTCTATTCGTTTAGCGAGATTTTACGGGATTACTCTTGCTTAATGCTGTATTTCTATTTTATTGTTTTGCTTCTCCTTACAGCAAGACCTAACCGTCTGTCTAAGTCTTTGCGACGTCATCTTCTATTCTGATGGTAAGAGTTAGGTTTACATGCACATACGTTTAAACGGTTCTTGCGTAATCAAGACCATTATTGGAACCACGGAAAGCTTCTGTGTAGAACACCGCAACGGTTTGTTTTCGCTGTTAAGAAGCGTTCACCAAGAAAAATTACTCTCAGAGAATATTGTTCACTTTTTGTAGACTCTCCTTAATCTACTTACCTATTGTTCTCTTTTTGTTGGGACGTTTCTGACGCCAACCAAACCTCTTTCGCTTGGAAGACCCCTTTTTGATAGAATTGTTCACTTTTTATTGATATTACGAAGTAATATCTATGAAAAAAATCTTCAATATTTTTCAAATAGCATTGATTGCTATAATAATCAGTAAGCAACAAACTTGTTGCGCACGCTACGAATTAAGCGCTACTCACTTTCCACGACGTCCTGATGACGTCATCAGATGCCCTATGTACTTTACATGACACCATGATGACGTCATCAGATGCACTATGTTCTTTACATGACATCCTAATGACGTCATCAGATGCCCTATGTACTTTACGTCACATCCTGACGACGTCATCAGATGCCCTATGTACTTTACATGACACCCTGATGACGTCATCAGATGCACACCATATGTACTTTACATGGCATCCTGATGACGCCATCAGATGCCCTATGTACTTTACATGACACCCTGATGACGTCATCAGATGCCCTATGTACTTTACATGACACCCTGATGACGTCATCAGATGCCCTATGTACTTTACATGACATCCTGATGACGTCATCAGATGCCCTATGTACTTTACATGACACCCTGATGACGTCATCAGATGCCCTATGTACTTTGCATGACACCCTGATGACGTCATCAGATGCCCTATGTACTTTACATGACACCCTGATGACGTCATCAGGTGCCCTATGTACTTTACATGACATCCTCATGACGTCATCAGATGCCCTATGTACTTTACATGACATCCTGATGACGTCATCAGATGCCCTATGTACTTTACATGACACCCTGATGACGTCATCAGATGCCCTATGTACTTTACATGACATCCTGATGACGTCATCAGATGCCCTATGTACTTTACATGACACCCTTTTTGACGTCATCAGATGTCCTATGTACTTTACATGACACCCTGATGACGTCATCAGATGCCCTATGTACTTTACATGACACCCTTTTGACGTCATCAGATGCCCTATGTACTTTACATGACACCTTGATGACGTCATCAGATGCCCTATGTACTTTACATGACATCCTGATGACGTCATCAGATGCCCTATGTACTTTTACATGACACCTTGATGACGTCATCAGATGCCCTATGTAACTTTACATGACATCCTGATGACGTCATCAGATGCCCTATGTACTTTACATGACACCCTGATGACGTCATCAGATGCCCTATGTACTTTACATGACACCCTTTTGACGTCATCAGATGCCCTATGTACTTTACATGACACCTTGATGACGTCATCAGATGCCCTATGTACTTTACATGACATCCTGATGACGTCATCAGATGCCCTATGTACTTTACATGACACCCTGATGACGTCATCAGATGCCCTATGTACTTTACATGACACCCTTTTGACGTCATCAGATGCCCTATGTACTTTTACATGACACCTTGATGACGTCATCAGATGCTCCTATGTACTTTACATGACATCCTGATGACGTCATCAGATGCCCTATGTACTTTACATGACACCCTGATGACGTCATCAGATGCCCTATGTACTTTACATGACACCCTTTTGACGTCATCAGATGCCCTATGTACTTTACATGACACCCTGATGACGTCATCAGATGCCCTATGTACTTTACATGACACCCTTTTGACGTCATCAGATGCCCTATGTACTTTACATGACACCTTGATGACGTCATCAGATGCCCTATGTACTTTACATGACATCCTGATGACGTCATCAGATGCCCTATGTACTTTACATGACACCTTGATGACGTCATCAGATGCCCTATGTACTTTACATGACATCCTGATGACGTCATCAGATGCCCTATGTACTTTACATGACACCCTGATGACGTCATCAGATGCCCTATGTATTAGGTCTAGAAGTTAATTTCCGCGTTTTTGTTGTTATTGATATTTTGTAAAAAATAAAATTATTTTTATATAACGAATTTTATGTTATAATGCTCACTGTATTATCAGCTTTCTATTGATATATAACTTGCTTCACGTACCTTATAAAAAAAGTATTATTTTAGTTTCAGAATATGTCAACTTTTGTGCCGGAAAAACGCCATTTGCGGGAAGCTCTCCTTTTCCTTTTTCATCTCAAGAAGAAAGCCACTGACGCGCACCAAATGCTTGCCCAAGCTTACGGGGATGCTGCTCCATCCATAAGAACCTGCCAAGAATGGTTTCAGCGTTTCAAATCGGGTGATTTTGACGTTAAGGGCAAAAGACGACCAGGAGAGCCAAAAAGTTCGAAGACGAAGAACTTCCAGGCTTTGTTGGATCAAGATTCGGCTCAAACGCAAGAACAGCTCGCGGCATCTCTCGGCGTCACCCAAAAAGCAATTTCTATTCGATTGAAGGCAATGGGGAAGATTCAAAAGGAAGGAAAATGGATCCCCTATGAGCTCTCAGAACGCAACAAAGAGCAGAGAAAAACAACTTCACAAATCTTGTTGGACCGATTCCAAAGAAAGTCTTTTTACACCGCATCATAACTGGCGATGAAAAAGTGGGTGTACTACGACAATCCGAAGCGAAGAAAATCGTGGGTTAGTCCTGGTGAAACAACAACTTCGACCGCAAAAACCAAACATCCACGGGAAGAAGGTCTTTACTGTGCATATGGTGGAATCAACGCGGTATACTGTACTATGAACTTCTTCAACCTGGCGAAACAGTTACTGCGAATCGCTATCAACATCAACTAGCGCAATTGCGGCATGAAATCGAAGCAAAGAGACCAGAATGGGCGAGTCGACACGAAAAAGCCATATTGCTTCATGATAACGCTCGACCTCATGTTGCTCGAACGGTAAAGGATACGCTAAAAGAGTTCAAATGGGAAGTCTTACCGCACCCGCCGTACTCTCCAGACATCGCCCCGTCGGATTATCACCTTTGCCGGCCAATGGCGCATGGTCTAGCGGAGCAGCGCTTTCAAGATCGTCAAGATGTCAAAAAATGGCTCGATGAATGGGTGGAGGCCAAACCAGAAAAATTTTATTATGATGGAATCCATAAGTTACCCAAACTCTGGGAAATGGTTGTTATTAATGACGGAAATTATTTTGAATAAAAATTTTGTTTAAGTATGTCCAGTTTTCAATAGTGTAAAAAGCGTAAAAAAACGCGGAAATTAACTTCTAGACCTAATACTTTACATGACACCCTGATGACGTCATCAGATGCCCTATGTACTTTACATGACACCTTGATGACGTCATCAGATGCCCTATGTACTTTACATGACATCCTGATGACGTCATCAGATGCCCTATGTACTTTACATGACACCCTGATGACGTCATCAGATGCCCTATGTACTTTACATGACACCCTGATGACGTCATCAGATGCCCTATGTACTTTACATGACACCCTGATGACGTCATCAGATGCCCTATGTACTTTACATGACACCCTGATGACGTCATCAGATGCCCTATGTACTTTACACGACACCCTGATGACGTCATCAGATGCCCTATGTACTTTACATGACACCCTTATGACGTCATCAGATGCCCTATGTACTTTACATGACACCTTGATGACGTCATCAGATGCCCTATGTACTTTACATGACATCCTGATGACGTCATCAGATGCCCTATGTACTTTACATGACATCCTGATGACGTCATCAGATGCCCTATGTACTTTACATGACACCCTGATGACGTCATCAGATGCCCTATGTACTTTACATGACACCTTTGACGTCATCAGATGCCCTATGTACTTTACATGACACCTTGATGACGTCATCAGATGCGCTATGTACTTTACATGACATCCTGATGAGGTCATCAGATGCCCTATGTACTTTACATGACACCCTGATGACGTCATCAGATGCCCTATGTACTTTACATGACACCCTTTTTGACGTCATCAGATGCCCTATGTACTTTACATGACACCTTGATGACGTCATCAGATGCCCTATGTACTTTACATGACACCCTGATGGCGTCATCAGATGCCCTATGTACTTTTTACATGACAATTCCCCGATGACGTCATCAGATGCCCAATGTACTTTACATGACATCCTGATGACGTCATCAGATGCCCTATGTACTTTACATGACACCCTGATGACGTCATCAGATGCCCTATGTACTTTACATGACATCCTGATGACGTCATCAGATGCCCTATGTACTTTACATGACACCCTGATGACGTCATCAGATGCCCTATGTACTTTACATGACACCCTTTTTGACGTCATCAGATGCCCTATGTACTTTACATGACACCTTGATGACGTCATCAGATGCCCTATGTACTTTACATGACATCCTGATGACGTCATCAGATGCCCTATGTACTTTACATGACACCCTGATGACGTCATCAGATGCCCTATGTACTTTACATGACACCCTTTTGACGTCATCAGATGCCCTATGTACTTTACATGACATCCTGATGACGTCATCAGATGCCCTATGTACTTTACATGACACCCTGATGGCGTCATCAGATGCCCTATGTACTTTACATGACACCCTGATGACGTCATCAGATGCCCAATGTACTTTACATGACATCCTGATGACGTCATCAGATGCCCTATGTACTTTACATGACACCCTGATGACGTCATCAGATGCCCTATGTACTTTACATGACACCCTGATGACGTCATCAGATGCCCTATGTACTTTACATGACACCCTGATGACGTCATCAGATGCCCTATGTACTTTACATGACACCCTGATGACGTCATCAGATGCCCTATGTACTTTACATGACACCCTGATGGCGTCATCAGATGCCCTATGTACTTTACATGACACCCTGATGACGTCATCAGATGCCCTATGTACTTTACATGACATCCTGATGACGTCATCAGATGCCCTATGTACTTTGCATGACACCCTGATGACGTCATCAGATGCCCAATGTACTTTACATGACATCCTGTTGACGTCATCAGATGCCCTATGTACTTTACATGACATCCTGATGACGTAATCAGATGCCCTATGTACTTTACATGACATCCTGATGACGTCATCGGATGCCCTATGTACTTTGCATGACACCCTGATGACGTCATCAGATGCCCTATGTACTTTACATGACACCTTGATGACGTCATCAGATGCCCTATGTACTTTACATGACATCCTGATGACGTCATCAGATGCCCTATGTACTTTACGCATGACATCCTGATGACGTCATCAGGATGCCCTATGTACTTTACATGACACCCTGATGACGTCATCAGATGCCCTATGTACTTTACATGACACCCTTTTGACGTCATCAGATGCCCTATGTACTTTACATGACACCTTGATGACGTCATCAGGTGCCCTATGCACTTTACACGACATCCCGATGTCGTCATCAGATGCCCTATGTACTTTACATGACACCCTGATGACGTCATCAGATGCCCTATGTACTTTACATGACACCCTTTTGACGTCATCAGATGCCCTATGTACTTTACATGACACCTTGATGACGTCATCAGATGCCCTATGTACTTTACATGACACCCTGATGGCGTCATCAGATGCCCTATGTACTTTACATGACACCTGATGACGTCATCAGATGCCCAATGTACTTTACATGACATCCTGATGACGTCATCAGATGCCCTATGTACTTTACATGACACCCTGATGACGTCATCAGATGCCCTATGTACTTTACATGACACCCTGATGACGTCATCAGATGCCCTATGTACTTTACATGACACCCTGATGACGTCATCAGATGCCCTATGTACTTTACATGACACCCTGATGACGTCATCAGATGCCCTATGTACTTTACATGACACCCTGATGACGTCATCAGATGCCCTATGTACTTTACATGACACCCTGATGACGTCATCAGATGCCCTATGTACTTTACATGACACCCTGATGACGTCATCAGATGCCCTATGTACTTTACATGACATCCTGATGACGTCATCAGATGCCCTATGTACTTTACATGACACCCTGATGACGTCATCAGATGCCCTATGTACTTTACATGACACCCTGATGACGTCATCAGATGCCCTATGTACTTTACGTGACACCCTTATGACGTCATCAGATGCCCTATGTACTTTACATGACATCTTGATGACGTCATCAGATGCCCTATGTACTTTACATGACACCCTGATGACGTCATCAGATGCCCTATGTACTTTACATGACACCCTGATGACGTCATCAGATGCCCTATGTACTTTACATGACACCCTGATGACGTCATCAGATGCCCTATGTACTTTACATGACACCCTGATGACGTCATCAGATGCCCTATGTACTTTACATGACACCCTGATGACGTCATCAGATGCCCTATGTACTTTACATGACACCCTGATGACGTCATCAGATGCCCTATGTACTTTACATGACACCCTGATGACGTCATCAGATGCCCTATGTACTTTACATGACATCCTGATGACGTCATCAGATGCCCTATGTACTTTACATGACACCCTTATGACGTCATCAGATGCCCTATGTACTTTACATGACATCTTGATGACGTCATCAGATGCCCTATGTACTTTACATGACACCCTGATGACGTCATCAGATGCCCTATGTACTTTACGTGACACCCTTATGACGTCATCAGATGCCCTATGTACTTTACATGACATCTTGATGACGTCATCAGATGCCCTATGTACTTTACATGACACCCTTTTGACGTCATCAGATGCCCTATGTACTTTACATGACACCTTGATGACGTCATCAGATGCCCTATGTACTTTACATGACACCCTGATGACGTCATCAGATGCCCTATGTACTTTACATGACACCCTGATGACGTCATCAGATGCCCTATGTACTTTACATGACATCCTGATGACGTCATCAGATGCCCTATGTACTTTACATGACACCCTGATGACGTCATCAGATGCCCTATGTACTTTACATGACACCCTTTTGACGTCATCAGATGCCCTATGTACTTTACATGACACCTTGATGACGTCATCAGATGCCCTATGTACTTTACATGACACCCTGATGACGTCATCAGATGCCCTATGTACTTTACATGACACCCTGATGACGTCATCAGATGCCCTATGTACTTTACATGACACCCTGATGACGTCATCAGATGCCCTATGTACTTTACATGACACCCTGATGACGTCATCAGATGCCCTATGTACTTTTACATGACATCCTGATGACGTCATCAGATGCCCTATGTACTTTACATGACACCCTTATGACGTCATCAGATGCCCTATGTACTTTACATGACACCTGATGACGTCATCAGATGCCCTATGTACTTTACGTGACTCCCTTATGACGTCATCAGATGCCCTATGTACTTTACATGACATCTTGATGACGTCATCAGATGCCCTATGTACTTTACATGACACCCTGATGACGTCATCAGATGCCCTATGTACTTTACATGACACCCTTATGACGTCATCAGATGCCCTATGTACTTTACATGACACCTTGATGACGTCATCAGATGCCCTATGTACTTTACATGACATCCTGATGACGTCATCAGATGCCCTATGTACTTTACGTGACACCCTTATGACGTCATCAGGATGCCCTATGTACTTTTACATGACACCCTGATGACGTCATCAGATGCCCTATGTACTTTACGTGACACCCTTATGACGTCATCAGATGCCCTATGTACTTTACATGACATCTTGATGACGTCATCAGATGCCCTATGTACTTTACATGACACCCTGATGACGTCATCAGATGCCCTATGTACTTTACATGACACCCTTATGACGTCATCAGATGCCCTATGTACTTTACATGACACCTTGATGACGTCATCAGATGCCCTATGTACTTTACATGACACCCTGATGACGTCATCAGATGCCCTATGTACTTTACATGACACCCTTATGACGTCATCAGATGCCCTATGTACTTTACATGACACCCTGATGACGTCATCAGATGCCCTATGTACTTTACATGACACCCTTATGACGTCATCAGATGCCCTATGTACTTTATGCATGACACCTTGATGACGTCATCAGATGCCCTATGTACTTTACATGACACCCTTATGACGTCATCAGATGCCCTATGTACTTTACATGACACCTTGATGACGTCATCAGGTGCCCTATGTACTTTACATGACATCCTGATGACGTCATCAGATGCCCTATGTACTTTACATGACATCCTGATGACGTCATCAGATGCCCTATGTACTTTACATGACACCCTGATGACGTCATCAGATGCCCTATGTACTTTACATGACACCCTTATGACGTCATCAGATGCCCTATGTACTTTACATGACACCTTGATGACGTCATCAGATGCCCTATGTACTTTACATGACATCCTGATGACGTCATCAGATGCCCTATGTACTTTACATGACACCCTGATGACGTCATCAGATGCCCTATGTACTTTACATGACACCCTTTTGACGTCATCAGATGCCCTATGTACTTTACATGACACCTTGATGACGTCATCAGATGCCCTATGTACTTTACATGACACCCTGATGGCGTCATCAGATGCCCTATGTACTTTACATGACACCCTGATGACGTCATCAGATGCCCAATGTACTTTACATGACATCCTGATGACGTCATCAGATGCCCTATGTACTTTACATGACACCCTGATGACGTCATCAGATGCCCTATGTACTTTACATGACATCCTGATGACGTCATCAGATGCCCTATGTACTTTACTATGACACCCTTTATGACGTCATCAGATGCCCTATGTACTTTACATGACATCTTGATGACGTCATCAGATGCCCTATGTACTTTACATGACACCCTGATGACGTCATCAGATGCCCTATGTACTTTACATGACACCCTTATGACGTCATCAGATGCCCTATGTACTTTACATGACACCTTGATGACGTCATCAGATGCCCTATGTACTTTACATGACACCCTGATGACGTCATCAGATGCCCTATGTACTTTACATGACACCCTTATGACGTCATCAGATGCCCTATGTACTTTACATGACATCCCGGAGACCTCATCAGATGCCCTATGTACTTTACATGACACCCTTATGACGTCATCAGATGCCCTATGTACTTTACATGACACCTTGATGACGTCATCAGATGCCCTATGTACTTTACATGACACCCTTATGACGTCATCAGATGCCCTATGTACTTTACATGACACCTTGATGACGTCATCAGATGCCCTATGTACTTTACATGACATCCTGATGACGTCATCAGATGCCCTATGTACTTTACATGACATCCTGATGACGTCATCAGATGCCCTATGTACTTTACATGACACCCTGATGACGTCATCAGATGCCCTATGTACTTTACATGACACCCTTATGACGTCATCAGATGCCCTATGTACTTTACATGACACCTTGATGACGTCATCAGATGCCCTATGTACTTTACATGACATCCTGATGACGTCATCAGATGCCCTATGTACTTTACATGACACCCTGATGACGTCATCAGATGCCCTATGTACTTTACATGACACCCTTTGACGTCATCAGATGCCCTATGTACTTTACATGACACCTTGATGACGTCATCAGATGCCCTATGTACTTTACATGACACCCTGATGGCGTCATCAGATGCCCTATGTACTTTACATGACACCCTGATGACGTCATCAGATGCCCAATGTACTTTACATGACATCCTGATGACGTCATCAGATGCCCTATGTACTTTACATGACACCCTGATGACGTCATCAGATGCCCTATGTACTTTACATGACACCCTGATGACGTCATCAGATGCCCTATGTACTTTACATGACACCCTGATGACGTCATCAGATGCCCTATGTACTTTACATGACACCCTGATGACGTCATCAGATGCCCTATGTAACTTTACATGACACTCCTGATGACGTCATCAGATGCCCTATGTACTTTACATGACACCCTGATGACGTCATCAGATGCCCTATGTACTTTACATGACATCCTGATGACGTCATCAGATGCCCTATGTACTTTACATGACACCCTGATGACGTCATCAGATGCCCTATGTACTTTACATGACACCCTGATGACGTCATCAGATGCCCTATGTACTTTACGTGACACCCTGATGACGTCATCAGATGCCCTATGTACTTTACATGACATCCTTATGACGTCATCAGATGCCCTATGTACTTTACATGACATCCTGATGACGTCATCAGATGCCCTATGTACTTTACATGACATCCTGATGACGTCATCAGATGCCCTATGTACTTTACATGACACCCTTATGACGTCATCAGATGCCCTATGTACTTTACATGACACCCTGATGACGTCATCAGATGCCCTATGTACTTTACGTGACACCCTTATGACGTCATCAGATGCCCTATGTACTTTACATGACATCTTGATGACGTCATCAGATGCCCTATGTACTTTACATGACACCCTGATGACGTCATCAGATGCCCTATGTACTTTACATGACACCCTTATGACGTCATCAGATGCCCTATGTACTTTACATGACACCTTGATGACGTCATCAGATGCCCTATGTACTTTACATGACATCCTGATGACGTCATCAGATGCCCTATGTACTTTACGTGACACCCTTATGACGTCATCAGATGCCCTATGTACTTTACATGACACCCTGATGACGTCATCAGATGCCCTATGTACTTTACGTGACACCCTTATGACGTCATCAGATGCCCTATGTACTTTACATGACATCTTGATGACGTCATCAGATGCCCTATGTACTTTACATGACACCCTGATGACGTCATCAGATGCCCTATGTACTTTACATGACACCCTTATGACGTGATCAGATGCCCTATGTACTTTACATGACACCTTGATGACGTCATCAGATGCCCTATGTACTTTACATGACACCCTGATGACGTCATCAGATGCCCTATGTACTTTACATGACACCCTTATGACGTCATCAGATGCCCTATGTACTTTACATGACACCCTGATGACGTCATCAGATGCCCTATGTACTTTACATGACACCCTTATGACGTCATCAGATGCCCTATGTACTTTACATGACACCTTGATGACGTCATCAGATGCCCTATGTACTTTACATGACACCCTTATGACGTCATCAGATGCCCTATGTACTTTACATGACACCTTGATGACGTCATCAGATGCCCTATGTACTTTACATGACATCCTGATGACGTCATCAGATGCCCTATGTACTTTACATGACATCCTGATGACGTCATCAGATGCCCTATGTACTTTACATGACACCCTGATGACGTCATCAGATGCCCTATGTACTTTACATGACACCCTTATGACGTCATCAGATGCCCTATGTACTTTACATGACACCTTGATGACGTCATCAGATGCCCTATGTACTTTACATGACATCCTGATGACGTCATCAGATGCCCTATGTACTTTACATGACACCCTGATGACGTCATCAGATGCCCTATGTACTTTACATGACACCCTTTTGACGTCATCAGATGCCCTATGTACTTTACATGACACCTTGATGACGTCATCAGATGCCCTATGTACTTTACATGACACCCTGATGGCGTCATCAGATGCCCTATGTACTTTACATGACACCCTGATGACGTCATCAGATGCCCAATGTACTTTACATGACATCCTGATGACGTCATCAGATGCCCTATGTACTTTACATGACACCCTGATGACGTCATCAGATGCCCTATGTACTTTACATGACACCCTGATGACGTCATCAGATGCCCTATGTACTTTACATGACACCCTTATGACGTCATCAGATGCCCTATGTACTTTACATGACATCTTGATGACGTCATCAGATGCCCTATGTACTTTACATGACACCCTGATGACGTCATCAGATGCCCTATGTAACTTTACATGACACCCTTATGACGTCATCAGATGCCCTATGTACTTTACATGACACCCTTGATGACGTCATCAGATGCCCTATGTACTTTACATGACATTCTGATGACGTCATCAGATGCCCTATGTACTTTACATGACACCCTTTATGACGTCATCAGATGCCCTATGTACTTTACATGACACCCTGATGACGTCATCAGATGCCCTATGTACTTTACATGACACCCTTTATGACGTCATCAGATGCCCTATTTATTTTACATGACACCTTGATGACGTCATCAGATGCCCTATGTACTTTACATGACACCCTTATGACGTCATCAGATGCCCTATGTACTTTACATGACACCTTGATGACGTCATCAGATGCCCTATGTACTTTACATGACATCCTGATGACGTCATCAGATGCCCTATGTACTTTACATGACATCCTGATGACGTCATCAGATGCCCTATGTACTTTACATGACACCCTGATGACGTCATCAGATGCCCTATGTACTTTACATGACACCCTTATGACGTCATCAGATGCCCTATGTACTTTACATGACACCTTGATGACGTCATCAGATGCTCCTATGTACTTTACATGACATCCTGATGACGTCATCAGATGCCCTATGTACTTTACATGACACCCTGATGACGTCATCAGATGCCCTATGTACTTTACATGACACCCTTTGACGTCATCAGATGCCCTATGTACTTTACATGACACCTGATGACGTCATCAGATGCCCTATGTACTTTACATGACACCCTGATGGCGTCATCAGATGCCCTATGTACTTTACATGACACCCTGATGACGTCATCAGATGCCCAATGTACTTTACATGACATCCTGATGACGTCATCAGATGCCCTATGTACTTTACATGACACCCTGATGACGTCATCAGATGCCCTATGTACTTTACATGACACCCTGATGACGTCATCAGATGCCCTATGTACTTTACATGACACCCTGATGACGTCATCAGATGCCCTATGTACTTTACATGACACCCTGATGACGTCATCAGATGCCCTATGTACTTTACATGACACCCTGATGACGTCATCAGATGCCCTATGTACTTTACATGACACCCTGATGACGTCATCAGATGCCCTATGTACTTTACATGACACCCTGATGACGTCATCAGATGCCCTATGTACTTTACATGACATCCTGATGACGTCATCAGATGCCCTATGTACTTTACATGACACCCTGATGACGTCATCAGATGCCCTATGTACTTTACATGACACCCTGATGACGTCATCAGATGCCCTATGTACTTTACGTGACACCCTGATGACGTCATCAGATGCCCTATGTACTTTACATGACATCCTTATGACGTCATCAGATGCCCTATGTACTTTACATGACATCCTGATGACGTCATCAGATGCCCTATGTACTTTACATGACACCCTGATGACGTCATCAGATGCCCTATGTACTTTACATGACATCCTTATGACGTCATCAGATGCCCTATGTACTTTACATGACACCCTGATGACGTCATCAGATGCCCTATGTACTTTACATGACACCCTGATGACGTCATCAGATGCCCTATGTATTAGGTCTAGAAGTTAATTTCCGCGTTTTTGTTGTTATTGATATTTTGTAAAAAATAAAATTATTTTTATATAACGAATTTTATGTTATAATGCTCACTGTATTATCAGCTTTCTATTGATATATAACTTGCTTCACGTACCTTATAAAAAAAGTATTATTTTAGTTTCAGAATATGTCAACTTTTGTGCCGGAAAAACGCCATTTGCGGGAAGCTCTCCTTTTCCTTTTTCATCTCAAGAAGAAAGCCACTGACGCGCACCAAATGCTTGCCCAAGCTTACGGGGATGCTGCTCCATCCATAAGAACCTGCCAAGAATGGTTTCAGCGTTTCAAATCGGGTGATTTTGACGTTAAGGACAAAGATCGACCAGGACAGCCAAAAAAGTTCGAAGACGAAGAACTTCAGGCTTTGTTGGATCAAGATTCGGCTCAAACGCAAGAACAGCTCGCGGCATCTCTCGGCGTCACCCAAAAAGCAATTTCTATTCGATTGAAGGCAATGGGGAAGATTCAAAAGGAAGGAAAATGGATCCCCTATGAGCTCTCAGAACGCAACAAAGAGCAGAGAAAAACAACTTCACAAATCTTGTTGGACCGATTCCAAAGAAAGTCTTTTTTACACCGCATCATAACTGGCGATGAAAAGTGGGTGTACTACGACAATCCGAAGCGAAGAAAATCGTGGGTTAGTCCTGGTGAAACAACAACTTCGATCCACGGGAAGAAGGTCTTACTGTGCATATGGTGGGATCAACGCGGTATACTGTACTATGAACTTCTTCAACCTGGCGAAACAGTTACTGCGAATCGCTATCAACATCAACTAGCGCAATTGCGGCATGAAATCGAAGCAATGAGACCAGAATGGGCGAGTCGACACGAAAAAGTCATATTGCTTCATGATAACGCTCGACCTCATGTTGCTCGAACGGTAAAGGATACGCTAAAAGAGTTCAAATGGGAAGTCTTACCGCACCCGCCGTACTCTCCAGACATCGCCCCGTCGGATTATCACCTTTTCCGGTCAATGGCGCATGGTCTAGCGGAGCAGCGCTTTCAAGATCGTCAAGATGTCAAAAAATGGCTCGATGAATGGGTGGAGGCCAAACCAGAAAAATTTTATTATGATGGAATCCATAAGTTACCCAAACTCTGGGAAATGGTTGTTATTAATGACGGAAATTATTTTGAATAAAAATTTTGTTTAAGTATGTCCAGTTTTCAATAGTGTAAAAAGCGTAAAAAAACGCGGAAATTAACTTCTAGACCTAATACTTTACATGACACCCTGATGACGTCATCAGATGCCCTATGTACTTTACATGACACCCTGATGACGTCATCAGATGCCCTATGTACTTTACATGACACCCTGATGACGTCATCAGATGCCCTATGTACTTTACATGACATCCTTATGACGTCATCAGATGCCCTATGTACTTTACATGACATCCTGATGACGTCATCAGATGCCCTATGTACTTTACATGACACCCTGATGACGTCATCAGATGCCCTATGTACTTTACATGACACCCTGATGACGTCATCAGATGCCCTATGTACTTTACATGACACCCTGATGACGTCATCAGATGCCCTATGTACTTTACATGACATCCTGATGACGTCATCAGATGCCCTATGTACTTTACATGACACCCTGATGACGTCATCAGATGCCCTATGTACTTTACATGACACCCTGATGACGTCATCAGATGCCCTATGTACTTTACGTGACACCCTGATGACGTCATCAGATGCCCTATGTACTTTACATGACATCCTTATGACGTCATCAGATGCCCTATGTACTTTACATGACATCCTGATGACGTCATCAGATGCCCTATGTACTTTACATGACACCCTGATGACGTCATCAGATGCCCTATGTACTTTACATGACACCCTGATGACGTCATCAGATGCCCTATGTACTTTACGTGACACCCTGATGACGTCATCAGATGCCCTATGTACTTTACATGACATCCTTATGACGTCATCAGATGCCCTATGTACTTTACATGACATCTTGATGACGTCATCAGATGCCCTATGTACTTTACATGACACCCTGATGACGTCATCAGATGCCCTATGTACTGATAGCCTGCGACCACTGGCAGTGGCTAGTGGCGCGAACGAGGAACGAGGGACGAGGAACGAGGAACAGGACACGAGGGACGCGTTACAAGAAAAAACGCGAATTTTAGCTAAGCTTCCGCCGATCTAACTTTGTTAATTTTCAATCGATTTGGCTCAAATTTTGTCAGCGGGTGTCTTCTATACTCTCTCACTTATATCCAGAAGGAAATCTCTAGAAAATTTGTTTTACAGGTTTTATTAACTACTTTACCAAAATCTAAGTGATCACAAGTGCCAGGCAAAACCAAACCTCTCCAGCCGCTTCGCGGCTGGAGCGATTAATTTATCTACGTCGCATAAGGCAAGCGTTGTATAAAATGCAAGAGTCGAATATCAAAAGTCATCGAACAGATACTAATAACCCCGACGTAGTTTCTTCGAATTCGTTGATGTTCCTTTGTTACTATCTGCCCATTAACCCTTCGTAAAAAACATTTATTCTGTAAATCAAAAACACTAATCGAATTAACCGCAGCGAAGAGGTAACAGGCGCAGTGACAAAAATATGATTTGGCGACAAGTCATGACCACGCTCGCTTTCTCTCGCTCTGGGGAGGTAAGCCGCGAATTTCGCAGCGACCCTACTCTGAAAGTTCCTTATGACATTGATCACTGTAGGCGTACGGCGTTACGTAATCGTACCGGCTCAGAGTGCCATTATTAACACTTTTTAGACGAAAGTGAAGCGAGTGTAGACGTGACAATCTCGCGAATGACTTTAAATACGAAATTCTCCACAAATGATGAGTTCGAGTTTTGCAAAAAAAAATGGTAAGTGATGTGGTGATGATGGTAAGACAACCGTTGTGATTAGGATATAACGGTGATCGCAAACGTTTCGGTCACAGTACGAAAATGTGAGAAGATGACCGCTGAAATTTCCGGAGATTCTGGTCACTAACAAGGGAACTACTTTTAGTCAGCCTGGAAACACTGATGAAATGCTCTATTCTGAAACCCTTTTTTGGCGTAGAATCCACTTATGGTCTTGGCATCTGCCTAGAATCACTCTGAAAAAAGTTATAGGCGCTTTTGGTCGGATTTCCCTTGCCTACTGTACCTTCCGACCCCCCCCCCGTCTTCCGAAAATCCGGGAACAGGCCTCATAATTGTGTTCAGCGCTCAAAACTACCCCCTGGGCAGAGTTGGGTGAAGGCAAAATTTTCCAACTTTGCGCAGTCTGATAGCGTTTTGGACTTGTACGGATTTCCAGTTGAGCATTTACAAGGCTCTGAAAGCGTCCATGAGATGTTTTGGATTCGACTTAAAGTCCTTCCATAGGATTATTTGGGGGCGCTGATCACAAATCTGGGGAATACTTGCCGCTTTCCCAAAATTACGACTTGATTAGTCCAAAGACTTCAGTCGGGGGAAACTTTGATGGTAAATCGCGAGTTTTGACGATTTCCGGGGTGCTACGGCAGGTATGGCTCAAATTGTTGCTCTGGAGATCATTAGGAGTGCTGAGCGCGAGCTGAGGTCCGTTTATCGAGTTTTGATAGATTACGATGAGTATACGTTAGTTTGGTCAAAGCCTCAGATTTGACTCAAAATTTTCATACGTTGGTTATCAGGGGTGGTGAATACTAATTTAACATCCAATGGTCGAGTTTCGAAATACTAAGACGAGTTTTGTCCCCTAATGACATTGTATGTAAAGGGCTGATTTGAAAGTCTTGGCCGCAAAACAAATTTATCCCAAGAAAAATCGTCAAATGCGGGGTTGTTGCTGATACAGAGGTACAACACCGAGAACTTTCTGGAAGCTTCCATGGTAGGGGTATATAAGGGCGCGAGCTCGTTTGGGACGGCAACTACAATGAATCTCATCCAACTTCAACTTTGACTACTTATCTTCTACGAGTGGCGTCGCGGCCCCCAAGGTACAGTAGGCAAGGGAAATCCGACCAAAAGCGCCTATAACTTTTTTCAGAGTGATTCTAGGCAGATGCCAAGACCATAAGTGGATTCTACGCCAAAAAAGGGTTTCAGAATAGAGCATTTCATCAGTGTTTCCAGGCTGACTAAAAGTAGTTACCTTGTTAGTGACCAGAATCTCCGGAAATTTCAGCGGTCATCTTCTCACATTTTCGTACTGTGACCGAAACGTTTGCGATCACCGTTATATCCTAATCACAACGGTTGTCTTACCATCATCACCACATCACTTACCATTTTTTTTGCAAAACTCGAACTCATCATTTGTGGAGAATTTCGTATTTAAAGTCATTTGCGAGATTGTCACGTCTACACTCGCTTCACTTTCGTCTAAAAAAGTGTTAATAATGGCACTCTGAGCCGGTACGATTACGTAACGCCGTACGCCTACAGTGATCAATGTCATAAGGAACTTTCAGAGTAGGGTCGCTGCGAAATTCGCGGCTTACCTCCCCAGAGCGAGAGAAAGCGAGCGTGGTCATGACTTGTCGCCAAATCATATTTTTGTCACTGCGCCTGTTACCTCTTCGCTGCGGTTAATTCGATTAGTGTTTTTGATTTACAGAATAAATGTTTTTTACGAAGGGTTAATGGGCAGATAGTAACAAAGGAACATCAACGAATTCAAAGAAACTACGTCGGGGTTATTAGTATCTGTTCGATGACTTTTGATATTCGACTCTTGCATTTTATACAACGCTTGCCTTATGCGACGTAGATAAATTAATAAATAATAGATACGTCTCGCGATATTTCCCCATAAGTCGAAATCAATAAAATCTAACCTCACAGATTTAACACTTTAAAAGCAGGGTTCTCGATAAAATCGGATGCTGTGCTATCCCCACGGAATGGTAAATGTGGCCGACACAAAAGTGAAAATAAGTAAGAAATTGGATAAAAAAAAACGCTCAGGAACAAGATACTGCTTAGTGTCCTCCCGCTCCAAATTATCGAGATTTGTGTAAAGCCTGATTCGTCAACTATTGATTTTGACTTAATTAATGATATGATATATAAATTTCGATTTCTCCCATCTTCAATTATTCAAATCTCGGTTTATTCCCGGGGTCCGTTCTCGACACAAATTGGACCAATCAACCTGAGATTCGGCCAATAACCCTTTTTTGCGATCCTCTCCCAAATAAGCGCTACAGCAGTCCAATCTGGAGAACTTGATTTCTTAACTTCTTCACATTTGTCAAAGAAGCGTTTTTCCCCCTTTTCGACGCAACGGGGGACACAACAATCGTCCTTCTCTAGAGCGCGAAACGCCCGAGGCTATACCTACGCTTAGTGTAAAAACAGTACCGACCGGTCTGAAGGCATTCCCCGCCTGGCGACACCTCGGTGATTTTGGCTGAAAACGACCCGAAAGTTCGTTCTCGGCTCATACGGGACTAATCAGCCAAAGACTCGGTCAATAAGCTTTTTTTGTGATTCTCTTTCAGATAGGTACTGCATTCATTACGGAGAATTCGTTTTAACCACCCTGAGATGTGCTAAAACAGCGTTTTGCCGGTTCAACGCCCCGGCAGACACACTAATCTGCGTTTTCGCAATGTAGGGCGCTGCCTCATTGCGCTCCCTGGAAACTGAGAAAAAAATGAAGTTCAACATGAGGCTGATCTTTGTGGAGGGATGGTAAGGGCAGCTGTAGCGCTAATTTGGAAGAGGATCACAAAAAAAAGTTAATGACCGAGTCTCAGGTTGATTGGTCCCGTTTGTGTCGAGAACATGAGCGGGGAAGTGAACGGAACACGGATACTTGAAAATGTGAGAAGTCGGAAATTCTATCTAATTAATTCAGTCAAAACCCCTTAAGAATATCCCACTAGAATATACGCAGTGGTGTTATGAACACTTTCAATCCTCCGACCCCAGCTCCGCCTTAGCGTTTCGAGCACTCGATTGATTGTGTATATGCCTTGTTGCAGAGTAAGATATGTGAGATCACAAAAGATCATTCGAAACACCTCCTCAGAATCTAGGATCTCCTTTTTCAGAGGAGTTAAGCACAGAAAGGGCACAAAAGCGCGTTTTTTCGCCCATAACGCAAAAGACGACCAGCTCAGACAATAGGTGCGGACTGACCGCTGGCAATCAATGCCTCTCCGGGCGGTACGGCGGCAAGTTGCGGGCGGAGCGCTGCTCATCGTGGCCTCGGCGGGCGGATCGCTGGCTATCAAAGCAATTGCGGGCGGATCGCTGCGTTTTGGCGGGCGGATAGCGGCACATGGGCAGTTTGATCACGCTAGCGGGCGGAGCGCCGGCAAGCTCTAAAGCGGCGATCCGCCCGCCAGAGCTTTGATAGCCAGCGATCCGCCCGCTCACATTTTACAAGCAGAAACTTGTCGATCATTGACGAGTTCTTTTCTGGTATCAGTATCATGCGCAGAGTTAGTAAACCGAAGGGTATAAAAGGCGCTCCATCGCACTGAATGCTCACTCGGCATTTTGAGGCCGATCCTGCAAGGTGACTTCAAGCTACCTTTAAAGGATCACTCAGAAGCCGGAGAATAATTTTTGGCAGCGGAGGGGATGGTCCCACGGCTAGGGTTCTTGAACGATTCCAAAGATACCACTGTGATCAGCGTTTGATTTTCTCCCGTATGAGCATGAAAACAGGAGAAAAATTCTCTGCGTGTTCTGTGCCTTTAAAGCATATCAAAGCAAATAAAAGCTACTCAGAGAAAATGTGGCGTTAGTTTAAAGAGGGCGCTCGCATTGGTGAATGCGATGCTGACGACAACGCCGCTGCAACTCTGCAGAGCCCTTGAAGGCAGTGTCCACGACAAATTTCGTTTTCAGTTTTCCGCCGGAAATCGAAAGGCCGGGGTCTCATTGGAACAGTAGTGGTGAAAGAACGAACGAAAACGAGTCCGAAATAGCTTTAATCGGCTTCGAGATCCGCTCGCGCTAGCCCTTTCGCTCGCGATCGAGTTTTCCTTGTAACAGTTTGGTCCGCTTCTACATTAGCATTGGAGCGCGAGCGCAGCTGAGTTTCAACACTGGGGCGCATTTGCGCACGCTGTCTAGTTCAGGCCCATGCCCGAGCAACTCCTCCACCGTTGAAATGTGGCTATCAAAAAGAAGAGCTAATTTTAGATGTTTTGCAGCGTTTCTCATGATTCTTTCTTCACTGATGAACCAGTCAGACACTAAACCTTCGTTTTCTGGTAAAAACTTGAAAACGATTTTCATCGTGAACACTGCCTTCGACGGGCAGACTGTGAAAGGTGCTTCAGGAGAGGATCGATCTTCGACCGGTTGTGCCGCTTCCTGCCGCTGCGCCCTAGACTCTCCGTTTTCGAGTACTACGCGAAAACAAATAGAGAATGGGGAGAATTCAGAAAAAAATGGGCCAGTGACGAATTTGAGCTTTTTCAGGTTTTCCAAATTTTTCCATTTCCCGTTTCCTCGCTTTTGGTTGCATTTTTTACCCGTTTTCCGTTCTTCGTGTCAAGAATTTCGCTGTACAGATCTCTGGTAATTCAAAAATTGTTGTATTCGAATAAAAAGATTGGAATAATGCGTTAGTGGTTCAACGAATCAACCCCGTCGTTGTTCGGTAGTCGCTAGATATCAACAATCTGAGATTGGGCAAGAGGTGCCGCTGCAGAAAAAGTTCATCGATAAGGTTTCGAGGGGAGCGCTGAGAAACTCCATTCCTGAGAGACCGCGATGGTTAGCCAAACCTGACTTGAGTCATCCTGCGCCGACTTAAGCCGTCCTTATTACAGTTGCTACCGTAATGATTCCTTTGCGGATATCCGAGCGGATATCCGAGATTATGATAATCCAATATCCTTTTATTAGTGAAAACGCATTATCCGAACCATTATCCGGAAAAATGAAAATCGGCGTTACAGTACTCTCAGACAGTAGGTGCTGGCGGATCGCTGGCATTTGGCGGGCGGATCGACATCCCCCCCCGCCATCCGCCCGCCAGTAGCCAGCGATTCGCCTGCCAATAGCCAGCGATCCGCCCGGCAGTAGCCAGCGATCCGCCCGCCAGTAGCCAGCGATCCGCCCTTGATGCTTCATATGGGTTATTCCGATGTTTCCCACCACGGTCTCCGTGTGCGGGACCATCCGCCCCCCTAGCCGTGGGACCATCCCCTCCGCTGCCAAAAATTATTCTCCGGCTTCTGAGTGATCCTTTAAAGGTAGCTTGAAGTCACCTTGCAGGATCGGCCTCAACATGCCGAGTGAGCATTCAGTGCGATGGAGCGCCTTTTATACCCTTCGGTTTACTAACTCTGCGCATGATACTGATACCAGAAAAGAACTCGTCAATGATCGACAAGTTTCTGCTTGTAAAATGTGAGCGGGAGGATCGCTGGCTATCAAAGCTCTGGCGGGCGGATCGCCGCTTTAGAGCTTGCCGGCGCTCCGCCCGCTAGCGTGATCAAACTGCCCAGGTGCCGCTATCCGCCCGCCAAAACGCAGCGATCCGCCCGCAATTGCTTTGATAGCCAGCGATCCGCCCGCCGAGGCCACGATGAGCAGCGATCCGCCCGCAACTTGCCGGCGTACCGCCCGGAGAGGCATTGATTGCCAGCGGTCAGTCCGCACCTATTGTCTGAGCTGGTCGTCTTTTGCGTTATGGGCGAAAAACGCGCTTTTTGTGCCCTTTCTGTGCTTAACTCCTCTGAAAATGAGATCCTAGATTCTGAGGAGGTGTTTCGAATGATCTTTGTGATCTCACATATCTTACTCTGCAACAAGGCATATACACAATCAATCGAGTGCTCGAAACGCTAAGGCGGAGCTGGGGTCGGAGGATTGAATGTGTTCATAACACCACTGCGTATATTCTAGTGGGATATTCTTAAGGGGTTTTGACTGAATTAATTAGATAGGATTTCCGACTTCTCACATTTTCAAGTATCCGTGTTCCGTTCACTTCCCCGCTCATGTTCTCGACACAAACGGGACCAATCAACCTGAGACTCGGTCATTAACTTTTTTTTGTGATCCTCTTCCAAATTAGCGCTACAGCTGCCCTTACCATCCCTCCACAAAGATCAGCCTCATGTTGAACTTCATTTTTTTCTCAGTTTCCAGGGAGCGCAATGAGGCAGCGCCCTACATTGCGAAAACGCAGATTAGTGTGTCTGCCGGGGCGTTGAACCGGCAAAAAACGCTGTTTTAGCACATCTCAGGGTGGTTAAAAACGAATTCTCCGTAATGAATGCAGTACCTATCTGAAAGAGAATCACAAAAAAAGCTTATTGACCGAGTCTTTGGCTGATTAGTCCCGTATGAGCCGAGAACGAACTTTCGGGTCGTTTTCAGCCAAAATCACCGAGGTGTCGCCAGGCGGGGAATGCCTCCAGACCGGTCGGTACTGTTTTTAATGAGCCTACACTAAGCGTAGGTATAGCCTCGGGCGTTTCGCGCTCTAGAGAAGGACGATTGTTGTGTCCCCCGTTGCGTCGAAAAGGGGGAAAAACGCTTCTTTGACAAATGTGAAGAAGTTAAGAAATCAAGTTCTCCAGATTGGACTGCTGTAGCGCTTATTTGGGAGAGGATCGCAAAAAAGGGTTATTGGCCGAATCTCAGGTTGATTGGTCCAATTTGTGTCGAGAACGGACCCCGGGAATAAACCGAGATTTGAATAATTGAAGATGGGAGAAATCGAAATTTATATATCATATCATTAATTAAGTCAAAATCAATAGTTGACGAATCAGGCTTTACACAAATCTCGATAATTTGGAGCGGGAGGACACTAAGCAGTATCTTGTTCCTGAGCGTTTTTTTTATCCAATTTCTTACTTATTTTCACTTTTGTGTCGGCCAGATTTACCATTCCGTGGGGATAGCACAGCATCCGATTTTATCGAGAACCCTGCTTTTAATGTGTTAAATCTGTGAGGTTAGATTTTATTGATTTCGACTTATGGGGAAATATCGCGAGATTTTAAGATTTCGTCGAGTAGTCAACAAAGTTGATTTCGGGTAAGGATACTCGAATTTTAAAAGTACATATATGTGGTTGGCTTTCAAGAAAATTTAAGAATTTTACAGCAAAGTCTGGGCCAAAATTGGAGATTTGGTAAATCAAAATTTACTGCGTTTCCATTGGTTTTGAAAAGAAGGTTGCTCGAGTTTTCTTGTTCCGCAGTCAAATTTTGTGAATTTTCAGCAGCAATCTGCGGTTTCTTCTAATTAAAAAGTTTTTAAAAATTTTTGGCTGTTCTCTGCTAGGTCTTGTGCAAACTTGTGTGACTTTAAATTCGGTTTTTAGAAATTATTTGTTTTTTCAAAGTTTTTTTTTAATTTGGGTAGCTTTGGAATGCTGAGCCGGGTACCACGGCGGCAAATCAGTTTCGTGGTTATTTTGGAAAGAAAACCTGGGATGAATTCCCTGCAACTTCTGTTCTTAGTGAAGTTTCATTGATTTCCAGATAAGACTGTTGATTTTGTAAGGACAGTAGACTTCTGTTGGAGGTCCGCAAATTTATCGACCTCGTTAACTTGCCGACAAATTTTGTGGATATTGGCCACAGATCCTAGAATTTGGCAAGCATCTGTATTCTCGACTTCATCTATTTTCGGACAAGGTTCGTCGAGTTACGGGGGAAAAACTGAATATTTTTGGCTACATATGGTTCATTCTCATCTACAATACCCGCGCTAAGTTTTATAAAAACTGGGAGCGCTTGTCAAAGTTGGCAAAAAATGTTCAACTTTTTAGAATGAAGACGTTTTTGAAGACGTTTCTATCAGGTTCACAGCTCAAATTCCTAGATATTACTATCAGGTTCACATCTCAAATTCCTACATATTAATGTACAAGGCCGTCTAAACTGTAGAACGTTAACACACCTCCCTTGTGATCAGCTTCTGCATATGTGGTCAATTAAACGCTTTGCGGATGAGAGAGATACCCGATAATCCGGTGGAGGCTCCTGTTGAGGAGAAATCATGGCTGAAGGTGTACAGCAGCGCTGTCGACTATGTTCTCTCTTTCACCCAAATGCTTACCATCTACCGCATCTGATGTCCAAACAAGATGGGTAGATGAAGTTAAATTCGCTAGATTTTTGTGATATCTAGATGCTCCTTAGACTTTTGACCTCATATGGAACAGATCTCTTGTAGACCAAAAATATCATATATTTTACCACTCTCTATGCTTTATATGATTTTCACTTACTGTTGTTCTGTATTGTTCCTTCGGTAAAGTTTATTTTGTTTCCTGAACGTGAACCTTCTGTCCTGTCAGGACTCTAAGAAGGTTTCCCGCTCTGGTTTACATCAGGTGTGGGGTAAGAGGCGTGTAGCTACAAAACTCGCGCTAAGTTTTGTAAAAACGGGGAGCATTTGCCAAACCTGACAAAAAAGCGTCCGATGCATGGAACTTTATTGAACGGAGACGTTTTTGGATTCTGAAAATATCATATTCACAGATCGAACTCCTACATACCAGACCGTCCAATAATTCCTGTCCGAAAATTTTTAAAACTCTATAATTTTCCTTAGAAGTGTTATAATATCAGGCAAGTGTAAGAACCTTCTAGAAGGTTCTCCAAAGTTCTACGCTAGGGGTATATAAGGCGCAGTCGCCGCGTCTAGCTACCAGTACAAGCTAAAATGGACCAAGGTCGAATTCGTACGTTCGTGTACTACGAGGGGCTGCTGGGCAACGACACGGACACCGCGGTCGCCAACATCTGCAGAGTGCGCAAAAAGGATGCAGTGTCCCAACGCACAGTCAGCCGCTGGTTCAATCGTTTCGAGAGCGGCGACACGAGCCTCGAGGACAGGGAGCACAGCGGGAGGCCTTCTACGGTGGATGATGACGAAGTCCGTCGCTGTATCAAGGAGAAGCCGAAAGCCACCACCCGTGAACTGGCGACGACGCTCGGCTGCAGCAAGTCCACCATCCACAATCGACTCAACTTACTCGGCTACCACAAAGTTCTGGCCCGTTGGATCCCCCACCGTCTGAAGGAAGCCAACAAGCAGAGCCGCGTGGCCGTCTGCCAGTCCCTCCTCCTTCATCCGCATCGCAAGGAGTTTCTCGAGGACCTGGTCACTGGGGATGAGAGCTGAGTCCTCTACGACAACGTCGCCCGCCGTGCCGTCAGGATTCCGCGCGGAGAAGAGCCGCCGACGACGCCGAAAGCTGACCTGCACCCGCTGAAGATCATGCTGTGCTACTGGTGGGACACCAAGGGCATGCTGTACTTCGAGCTGCTCCCGCAAAGCAGGACGGTCACCGCCTCCATCTACACCGATCAGCTCGAGAAACTAGCCGCCGCCATCCGAGAAAAGCGTCCCCGACGAGCCTCGGTCCACCTGCTGCACGACAACGCTCGCCCCCACTTGGCGAAGGAGACCCAGCAGAAGTTGGCGACGCTCGGCTGGGAGACGGTTGCCCATCCGCCGTATTCCCCGGACCTCGCCCCCTCCGACTACCACTTGTTCCGCCCGCTGAAGCACCATTTGGTCGGAAGAAAATTCACCAACTACGACAACTTCAAATCCGACATCGCGGACTTCTTCGAGTCGCAGCCCCCGGAGTTCTGGGCGAAGAGCATCGGCGACCTGCCCAATCGATGGACCACTGTTGTGGATAACTGTGGTGATTATATTGTTGATTAGACTTGTTTTTCAACAAAGTTCAAAAAAAAATCTAAAATGGTGAAATTTTCGGACAAGAATTATTGGACAACCTGGTAGATTGTGGACCTAAGTTCCCTAAAATCGCTTTGTTTTCGAATGAAATTATTGCTGTAGTTTCACAAAAACGTTGCGCGCGGCAAGGTGTGGCGAAACTTTGAGCAGTAATTGTACAGTTAATAGAAGAGCAATCTCTATGTTTTCTTTGTTGGTTAGATGAAGATGGGGCAGTCTCGCGATCTGTGAAGATTGAACTTTCGAAATCCTTCATTAAACACGCTCGGGAGCTTCCTGAAAAGTCGCACTTTTGTTGCGAAGGCCCCAGACCGATGAATGGAGGACTTCGAAAACTTAATCTGAACAGAAAAAAAACATTAGCAAAGAGATTGCTCTTGTATTAAATGTACAATTACTAATCAAAGTTTGGCCGCACTTTGCCGCGCACAAACTACCGCAGAAACAATTTTATTCGGAAACAAAGCGATTTTAGGGAACTTCGGTCCACAATGTACATTATTATGTAGGAAGTTGAGCTGTGAACATGGTAGCGTTTTCGAAATTCTAAAACGTCTCCGTTCAAAAAAGTTACATGCATCGGACGCTTTGCAGCTGTAAGATTTTTTTCTCTTTGGGTAAAAATTCTCGAGTCTCCGGGTAATTCGAAAAATGAAAACAAGATACGAGCTAGGGTGGGACGGTTAAATGTGTTCTTAATGCCATTACGTATACTCTGGTGGAACATTATCAACCTGAGATTCGGCCAATAACCCTTTTTTGCGATCCTCTCCCAAATAAGCGCTACAGCAGTCCAATCTGGAGAACTTGATTTCTTAACTTCTTCACATTTGTCAAAGAAGCGTTTTTCCCCCTTTTCGACGCAACGGGGGACACAACAATCGTCCTTCTCTAGAGCGCGAAACGCCCGAGGCTATACCTACGCTTAGTGTAGGCTCATTAAAAACAGTACCGACCGGTCTGGAGGCATTCCCCGCCTGGCGACACCTCGGTGATTTTGGCTGAAAACGACCCGAAAGTTCGTTCTCGGCTCATACGGGACTAATCAGCCAAAGACTCGGTCAATAAGCTTTTTTTGTGATTCTCTTTCAGATAGGTACTGCATTCATTACGGAGAATTCGTTTTTAACCACCCTGAGATGTGCTAAAACAGCGTTTTTTGCCGGTTCAACGCCCCGGCAGACACACTAATCTGCGTTTTCGCAATGTAGGGCGCTGCCTCATTGCGCTACCTGGAAACTGAGAAAAAAATGAAGTTCAACATGAGGCTGATCTTTTTGGAGGGATGGTAAGGGCAGCTGTAGCGCTAATTTGGAAGAGGATCACAAAAAAAAGTTAATGACCGAGTCTCAGGTTGATTGGTCCCGTTTGTGTCGAGAACATGAGCGGGGAAGTGAACGGAACACGGATACTTGAAAATGTGAGAAGTCGGAAATCCTATCTAATTAATTCAGTCAAAACCCCTTAAGAATATCCCACTAGAATATACGCAGTGGTGTTATGAACACATTCAATCCTCCGACCCCAGCTCCGCCTTAGCGTTTCGAGCACTCGATTGGTTGTGTATATGCCTTGTTGCAGAGTAAGATATGTGAGATCACAAAAGATCATTCGAAACACCTCCTCAGAATCTAGGATCTCATTTTCAGAGGAGTTAAGCACAGAAAGGGCACAAAAAGCGCGTTTTTTCGCCCATAACGCAAAAGACGACCAGCTCAGACAATAGGTGCGGACTGACCGCTGGCAATCAATGCCTCTCCGGGCGGTACGCCGGCAAGTTGCGGGCGGATCGCTGCTCATCGTGGCCTCGGCGGGCGGATCGCTGGCTATCAAAGCAATTGCGGGCGGATCGCTGCGTTTTGGCGGGCGGATAGCGGCACCTGGGCAGTTTGATCACGCTAGCGGGCGGAGCGCCGGCAAGCTCTAAAGCGGCGATCCGCCCGCCAGAGCTTTGATAGCCAGCGATCCGCCCGCTCACATTTTACAAGCAGAAACTTGTCGATCATTGACGAGTTCTTTTCTGGTATCAGTATCATGCGCAGAGTTAGTAAACCGAAGGGTATAAAAGGCGCTCCATCGCACTGAATGCTCACTCGGCATTTTGAGGCCGATCCTGCAAGGTGACTTCAAGCTACCTTTAAAGGATCACTCAGAAGCCGGAGAATAATTTTTGGCAGCGGAGGGGATGGTCCCACGGCTAGGGGGGCGGATGGTCCCGCACACGGAGACCGTGGTGGGAAACATCGGAATAACCCATATGAAGCATCAAGGGCGGATCGCTGGCTACTGGCGGGCGGATCGCTGGCTACTGCCGGGCGGATCGCTGGCTACTTCCGGGTGGATCGCTGGCTACTGCCGGGCGGATCGCTGGCTATTGGCAGGCGAATCGCTGGCTACTGGCGGGCGGATGGCGGAGGGGGAAGTCGATCCGCCCGCCAAATGCCAGCGATCCGCCAGCACCTACTGTCTGAGAGTACTGTAACGCCGATTTTCATTTTTCCGGATAATGGTTCGGATAATGCGTTTTCACTAATAAAAGGATATTGGATTATCATAATCTCGGATATCCGCTCGGATATCCGCAAAGGAATCATTACGGTAGCAACTGTAATAAGGACGGCTCAAGTCGGCGCAGGATGACTCAAGTCAGGTTTGGCTAACCATCGCGGTCTCTCAGGAATGGAGTTTCTCAGCGCTCCCCTCGAAACCTTATCGATGAACTTTTTCTGCAGCGGCACCTCTTGCCCAATCTCAGATTGTTGATATCTAGCGACTACCGAACAACGACGGGTTGATTCGTTGAACCACTAACGCATTATTCCAATCTTTTTATTCAAATACAACAATTTTTGAATTACCAGAGATCTGTACAGCGAAATTCTTGACACGAAGAACGGAAAACGGGTAAAAAATGCAACCAAAAGCGAGGAAACGGGAAATGGAAAAATTTGGAAAACCTGAAAAAGCTCAAATTCGTCACTGGCCCATTTTTTTCTGAATTCTCCCCATTCTCTATTTGTTTTCGCGTAGTACTCGAAAACGGAGAGTCTAGGGCGCAGCGGCAGGAAGCGGCACAACCGGTCGAAGATCGATCCTCTCCTGAAGCACCTTTCACAGTCTGCCCGTCGAAGGCAGTGTTCACGATGAAAATCGTTTTCAAGTTTTTACCAGAAAACGAAGGTTTAGTGTCTGACTGGTTCATCAGTGAAGAAAGAATCATGAGAAACGCTGCAAAACATCTAAAATTAGCTCTTCTTTTTGATAGCCACATTTCAACGGTGGAGGAGTTGCTCGGGCATGGGCCTGAACTAGACAGCGTGCGCAAATGCGCCCCAGTGTTGAAACTCAGCTGCGCTCGCGCTCCAATGCTAATGTAGAAGCGGACCAAACTGTTACAAGGAAAACTCGATCGCGAGCGAAAGGGCTAGCGCGAGCGGATCTCGAAGCCGATTAAAGCTATTTCGGACTCGTTTTCGTTCGTTCTTTCACCACTACTGTTCCAATGAGACCCCGGCCTTTCGATTTCCGGCGGAAAACTGAAAATGAAATTTGTCGTGGACACTGCCTTCAAGGGCTCTGCAGAGTTGCAGCGGCGTTGTCGTCAGCATCGCATTCACCAATGCGAGCGCCCTCTTTAAACTAACGCCACATTTTCTCTGAGTAGCTTTTATTTGCTTTGATATGCTTTAAAGGCACAGAACACGCAGAGAATTTTTCTCCTGTTTTCATGCTCATACGGGAGAAAATCAAACGCTGATCACAGTGGTATCTTTGGAATCGTTCAAGAACCCATACGAAAGGAGTTATGGCTCCTCAAAAAAGTCTCTTATTTAATGGCGGAAAATTGGTGGACGAGTTGTTTTAGGCTTGTGTTTCTTCTCAATCGCAGCCGTTGCGCGAGAGCGAGTCAGGATAAGGACAAAGATCGGTAATGGACTGAAGAACGTAGGCTCGGCTGAAATTCATCAATCCATCCAGCCGATATCGAGGTCGGAAATCCGGAAGGGGGTCGGGCTTGTGGTGGTGGCTCACATCTCGCTTATTCAGATGAATTTTGATCTCGCACTTGGCAGGAGTCATGTAAAAGGGGTGTACATCACAATCAAACAAAAATCCGAAAATTCATGTCTGGAGGTGTACTGTGCCTTTAAGGAATTCTACTTGGGAACAACTTTAAAAAATTAACACGCTAAGAGAGTTGTGAGGTGAGTTTGAACTGAAATATAGATTTCGAGGTAATGCAAATAGTAGTCGGTTCGAGCTGCTTAAGTCGTCGTTTATACTTTTACGGCCGAGCGGCGCGGCGAAGCGCATTCTTATAATCTCGATCGTGACGCGTCGCGTGATCAATATTACAGAAATTCACTGTGCTGCGCCATTCGGTGGCGGGAGTGTAAAAGACCCCCTAAATCACAGCTGTCGCCAGCTAGACCGAAAAAAAACATAAAACTGAAAATCATAAAACCAAAACTGGAATAAAACGGCAAAACTGTGCACTTCTAAATATGTAGGTTAATAATTGTTCCCTCAATTGGAGGCACAGCAAAAAAGTGGTCTTCTGAAGATCGAATTCATGGACCAATCAATGCAAGTGGTTGGGACCATTTTTTCCAATATTTTTGTCCGAATACAACTATTTTCGAATTGCCAGAGATGTGCGTAGCGAAATTCCTAACCCGGAAAATGGAAACGGGTAAAATTATGCAACCAAAAACGCCCAACGGCTATACCAAATAAGATCGAAAGCCGGAAAGTTCTCCGTTGATGGTGGGATGATCGATACCCTGCAGGGATGTGAGTTATAACGTAACGCATTAGCCGGTTATCGCGATTTATTTCAAAATTCACCGATTAACGCCTAACGATAAAGTACTGAAATCACGTTGATGTAGTTCGTCGATTGTAGTGGAATTATGGCACTGATTGATATGGGACCTCTTGCGATCTACCTGGTTTTCGCTGTGGTCAGGTGATGTTTTTTTTCAATTGTTAACGAATGGCAAAGTAATGTGTTCAAGACAGCGTTCACGATGATCATCCTCGTTGGCTTTCCACAATGAAATGATAGGCGAGAAGGATCCTAGGCTCTCAGTGTCAAAGGAACGGTAGAAAACGAGCCAGGAGCGGCTAAATAGCGGCTGTAGACAAGCGTTTTGGGGCCCCAGACACGCCTGGTGCCCCAGATCCGCCCCCTCAAAATGAACAAATGAAGACTCAGATCATAGGAATGATCGTGCTGATAAGGAAGTGAAGGAAGTGCTGATAAGTAAGCTGTTTGCTTCATTGCACTGATAGGTATCATCTTTCTAGCGGTCAATTCCTCCACGCTCAAAAATCAACGTAAACAAGAGAGGGCCTATTTTTGCTCAAAAACGCGTCTTTCGTGTTCTTTTTAAGCATGCCTTGCTATATAGGGCACCAGACCTTTCGTAAACCGTGGAGATATCGGAAGTGAAACTTATCGTGAACACTGCCTTTAACGCGTTATCGGGTAACTCGTTTTTTTTTTCGAAAATTAACGATTAACGCTTCACGAAAAAATTATTATTTTCTATCAACGCACACCCCTGTTCGGTACTATCGGCTGCTCTACCACAGACCTGGTGGGCCCCGCGAGCGACGTCGGATAGTATTGCCGGACGTCGAACGGCGAAATTACTGTGAAAGGGGCTTAAAGGCAGTGTTCACGATAAAAAATGTGTTTCAGTTTGCATTAGGAATGGGTAGTGGAGGGGCGCATTGTAACGTTGACGTCGAAAGAATGCATGAAAACGAGCCAGGAAAAGCTCCAAAAGTGCCCGAAGTTGCCACTTTGTGCGCAACGCAAACCCCAAAAGCCCCTCACACGCCCACCGACGTGAACAAATGAATGCTCTAGATCGTGAGATGAGCGATGATTTCCAATCATTGGCCCCGTTCTTTCCTTCATTCTCAAGTTCTCTCTTCACTCAGGTCAGCTCGCATAGATCGGCTGCAAAAGACGGAAGTTACAAGCCTCGGGCAACTCGTCCACCATGTTTCCTTAGCTCAATTTTTGAGAGACCATAACTCCGTTCCCAGAAGGTCTTCCAGAGACATCATTGGGATCAGCATGGGGCCGTTCTCAAGATAGGCGGAAAAACAGAAAAAGATTTTTATCGCGAACGCTGCCTTTAAGGCCAATCAGGCTTGCCACATCTCTGGGGTCGAGAACTTTGAACAGACTTGTCTGACCAGTCTGGGAGGACAACAGCGCTCGCTTTAACATAGGCCACCTCAGAAAATCATTGTTGAAACTCAGTTCACATTCGAAAGCCTCTATGACAATCACTAGAAGACCAATACGCGGCGCAATCGCAAAGGTATTGACCAACGCCGACAATCTGATCCTTTGTCCAACCATAATTCAAAAAACAATTTAAAGAAGCTGACATTTTTTTTTATTTTTTGAGTCGAGCAGTTTCCGAACAATTACTTGAGCTTTCATTCAGTTTGAGAATAGAAATTTCGAATGCAATTACTGGACAGGAGAAAATCCGAAGTCATGCTTCGAGAAAAAAGTCAATCTCGGATTTTCGAGAACTGGGAATTAGCTCATTTATATTTCAGAAATACATTAATCTAGTTATTCGATGCTGAACAAAAATGCAAATCACTCACTAAAAAACTATATCCAAATTATTCATTCATGCAAAAACTGTTTTCAAATCGTCTATGTTCGGCAGACTCGGAATGTTATCTTCAAAGACATTTTCCTGTAGACTTTGAAGCGAATTAAAGTACCGAACAACCTGAAAAACATTTTCTAGATTTTATGCTTAACTTGTTGAGAGTCACAAGCTGATCACAGTGGTATCTCTAAAATCGTCCAAGACCCCCCATGAACAGAATTGTGGCCCTTGAAAATGCCTATAATTTGAGGAAGAAACATTGGTGGACGAGTTGTCTCAGGCCTGTATTTCTCTTCATTTGCAGTGGCTGCGCGAGTGCGAGCCAGGAAAAGGAGACAGCCCGGCTGTGGACCAGGGATGAGCGGAATAAAAACATGAAATTAGGAAATCGCTTTTCGGGTTTCGAAACACAAATTTTTTTCTCGGATTTCGGAAATCTGGCGCGAAACGCCTGAAAATGCGCGGAAATGCGGTTTTCGGAACGCGAAACGCGGAATGATTCAGAATTCATTCGATTTTTTTCTTCCGTCACAGATGCATTACGCAGCGTTTTTTTTGCGGTTTTCGGAACGCGAATTCCTCGCAATTCCGCTCACCCCTGCTGTGGACTGAAGAACGACGACTTGTTGAGAATTCGTCCATTCATCCACCGCTGTCGAGTTTGAAAACCTGGTAGTAGGTGTGGCCCGTGGTGGTGAACGAAGAGGATCGGGCCTGTGGCGGTCGCTTATATCTCGCTCATTCGAAAGATTTGAGATCTCGTATTTGGCACGTGTTATATAGGAGGAGTCTACTACACAATCAGATAAAAATAATAAAATTAATGTCTGAGGGTGTACTGTGCCTTTCTACTAATGCCTCAGGCGCTACCTGTCAATACGAGTGCTAACCTGTGCGAAAACGGAAGGGATATTCTAGCTAAAGGCTTGATTATCCCCCATCCCGAACCTGTTTAAACAGGTTCAGCTATGACACGTGTCAAACCACGCTGGCCACGTGGGGATTTTGAATTCAGAGTTCATTATTCACATCATCAGGCTGCACAATGCAGACGAGGTCCGCGGCCAAGGGACTCCAGGCAGAACCCAAGCCGGAAACTCATGAGGACGGATGCGATAGAAAGGTCAGTTTACATAGTTTTGTTATCTGCCAAGCTCATAGCCTGTATCCTGGACTCGCCCTGTATTCGCCGCTCGGGCGCCCTCTACGAGTGCCTGAGTATTGGACTGAATTGAACAAAAATGAAATAAAGGTGTGACAAAAAATAAATAACTAATTAGCATCGTTTTGAAATCATATTCTCCCCTTTTTGTGCCAAAAAATTTTTGACAACTGGCAGATGAAATGGGTCGGAAAGTTTTCTGACAGTCTTATTTCCTAGAACTATTTATTTTTGATTTATCTCTTTTATGTTTGATGCCTTGTTATTTTTTTACATTGGATGACTTTTCAAGGGTTTTTCTATTTCAAATAAAAATTTTGTGATTGAAGCGGGAATGAATAAAGATGAATAAATATAGTGAGTTGATTTATTGAGAGAAATCATTCATTTTCTTGCAAAAGTAGTCAGAATGAGACTCTCTATTCAATTTCTAGACTAGTAACTATGACATAGTTACATCTCCCCTGAACCCGATTTCCTGTCGCAGTGGGTGGCATCGTTCTCAAATACCCTGGAGCTCACCCAGAACTCCCGCCAGTTTCGCGTCCGCTTACTAGAGTATATCAAACGAATAAAAATTTTCGAATATTCGAATAAATGAATATTTCGAAAAATTGATTCTTTCGAATATCCGAATAAACGAATTATGAGAAAAATTGAATTCTCCGACTGTTCGATTAAACGAATTATTCGAAAAATTGACTTCTCCGAATAATCAAATTATTCGAATGATTCGAATATCCGGCCAGAATCACGAGTAATCGACTAAGAAGTACGGACCGAGTACGCATAATCGAACCCCCGTTGATGGCACTACCAACTTTCTTAACCTTTTTTTGTATGGTATTATATAGATCAAAGCTATGTCAGTGTACTTTCACATTATACCACGAAAAAGAAATTTCACATTATATCATTTCAAACCAACATTTATCACTGTCTATGAGTAGTTGTTAAACGATACGCTCAAAGTCTCCGGGTTTTCTAAACAATATGTATCTACCAACAATATCCGATTTTTTTATCAGTTTGGGGTGCTATCTAAACGGGGGGGGGCACTGTTGTATCGCACCTGGCCACGCCCATTTTTCCGTGCTACAATCCTGATTTTGTCAGGGGAGGGAAACCCCGGGTGATGCTCAAATTTAGCGCGGCGCGGTATTATGGGTGGGGTAAGATAGCGCCCAGTTTGGTTGGAGACATTGGACCGCAAAAATGGACATGTGCCGGAGACTCTGCTTGCTATTTTTCTGGAATAATTCGTTCATTCGGCCGAATATTCGAGTATTGGGTTGTTCGAATATTCGAATAAACGAATTGTTCGAAAAATCGACTTTAAAGAATGATCGAATAATTCGAATATTCGATTATTCGTTTATTCGGCCGAATATTTGCTTTCCGATTATTCGTTGACATACTCTACCGCCTACGCGTGCTACCCATATTTCGGAGTGCCGCCGCCGTGATTGGCTACCGGGGGGGGGGGGGGGGCTTCTGTAATCTCCTTTCAGTTTCGCATGCTCTTCATAGTTCTCACTATTTCCTTAGTTGATTTCAAGAATTTCAGAGTGAGGACCATGCACTATTTGAGAATATCAAGGATGAGCTGGCTCCGCCGAAGCAGCACAAGTCCGATGAGGAGTCGAAGGTGACAGGTTGTGAACAAGCTTGGTGGACCAGCAGCTCCTCAGCCTCTAGTCAACAAAGCTCCATCCAGGTAAGCTAGAATTTGATTTAGATTGATTACGTATGTAGTGTACGGTTTCGAAGAAAAGTTTATGAGAGGAGGTCCCGAAAAGACCCACCAAGGTTTTACTACCGTAAACCATCCACGAAATCCTGAGATATCAAGGTAATATTCTCACTTTCCCCCAAGGAAAAAATACTACAATTCCGCCCGCGACTTCGGGAAAAACGGCGTTTTCGGCGCTTTTTTCCGCCGGAAAGCGCCGCTTTCTCATAACTTCGTTCAAAGTGGTCCGTTTGGGTTGTCAGGGGCACATATTGAATCAGCATCGCGAGCTCTTCATTTTGAGCCCGCAAATGTCTTACCCGGCAAACAAGGCACATAGGGTTAACACAATCAATCGAGTGAATGAAAACTGAAGCTAGTTATCAAATTGGTGTAAATATTTGACTTCATGTCAACCGTGCAGGTTTAGGACGAGTTATACACAAGTATTATAGACCGATTCATGGAGGTGGCAAAAGTGAAAATCATTGTTTTTTAGCCGTTTCGGCGCCCCGGCAGACACAGTCATCATCCTTCGCTCAGACTCAAAATGCACGCCATCACAACTACGCTCAATACAGACTATTTTAGAACAGGTGCAACCTGTCTAGAGATATATCCCGCCTAGCGCCACCCCCGTGATTTTGGCTTTGAAAAACGACCCTCGATCACCGACGTCCCGTTCTCGGCTCAAACGGGAGCAATTGACCTGAGACTCGGCCTGCGACATTACTTTTCGATCTTCTTTCGAACAAGACCTGCGTCAGCCCAATCCGGGAAGGTCGAATTTTTGACACTCTCACATGTGCCAAGTCCATTTCTTTCCGTTCTCGGCTCGAACGGGACCAATCGACCCGAGGCTCGGCTTACAGCTTTACTTTTCGATCCTCTTTCAAATAAGCACTGCGGCAGCCCAATCCTGCTGCCGAGATGTCGTACGTTCGTGCCGTAGCAGTGTGGAGGAACGAAGACCACCTCCGTGCAAACCGACGTCAACCCCTCCGCGTGGAGGGTTTTTGTCATGGAAGAGATGCTGGCTGGCTGCAGCTCTCCTAAGGATTCTACTACAAATGGCCGGCGTCGAGAGGAATCCAGGACCCGCTCAGAAGTACTCATGCGCCACGTGCGGCAAGGATGTCACATGGAGGAAAACAAGCGTCCGGTGCTTCGGATGCCAAAGGTGGGTGCATCTCTCCTGTTGGGGTCTCAGTTCTGTGAGGCATCACGATCCTTCCTTCCGTTGTGTTCTGTGCTCTGCCCCCAGTAACTCTGATTCCTCATTTACCAACCGCCCCCTCTCTATTGTTCATATTAACCTCAATGGCCTTCGTGCCAAGTTGTCTCAACTCTCTCTTTTTGTGTTGTGATGGGAGATCAAACATCAGTTGATTTATCGACTGATCACCATGTGGGTGGGTTTTGATCTAGGCGCGAAAACCGGCCAATCACAGACCACCCACCGCGCTATATAAACCCCTGCCGCCGCACTGTTACAGATCCGATTGGGATTCGTCTACCACTGCCACTCCGTTCCTGCACCACCACTACACGACGCCTCGACGCCAAGCCACCACGACGACGCCGAGCAGCCAACCACTCGCCTCACTACTACTCACTGTTATTCTTGCTGTACACTTTTGCCTAGCCACCTGCGTTGTGGCACCTTTTTTGAATAAACTTTTGCACGCCGATTGTGTCCCGTACACAACAACTTTCGATCAGGTCTCCCGCCTCGCGGTCGATTACCTGCAAAACGAACTAAAAGTGCAAAAAAGTCGATCAGCAGCCCGCCTAGCGGTTGAATTGCTGATGAAATAGTGCCAGGTGCCCGCCCTTGCGGTTGAATACCTGAAGATAGACCAGAAGCCCGCCCTGGCGGTTGATTTTCTGGAGTTGCTAAGATCAGGGAAGTCGCGCTTTTGCGCTTGAGCACCTGAATAGACCAATAGTCGCCTCTGGGCTTGAACTTGTTCAAGAGATCGCACATTTTTGTCTGATTGTGCTTGATCCAAAAGGCAATTGAGCTCGCGTTCAAGACGCTGGAGCAAAAGTTTTTGAGAAAAAGAGCATATTGGGCTTGATTTGAGATTATCGCACTCGATTGAAAATGGACCAGGAAACCGTCCAAAAGCTGTTAGATCAGAACGCTCAGCAAATGAGGCTGATGATGCAAGAGAATGCTCAGAAACAAATGGAATTAGTACAGCAAATGATGAAATTAATGGCTACAAAAAGTGAGGCGAAGCCAGAAAATGAGGTGGTGCCGCATCAATCGTCATTGAATGGTCGAATATCAATATTCGTGTTTGACCCCGAGATTGATAGATGTTTCTCTCGGTGGTACGAAAGGCATGAGGACACGATGATAAAAGATGGTGCATCCCTTGCTGAGGACGCAAGGTTGAGGTTGTTGCTTGGTAAGCTTGATAATGAAGTCTTTGAGAGGTACAAGCGCCAGATTCTACCAAAGGCACCATCAGCCGTTTCGTTCAGCGAAACGATCTCAACCCTAAAGGACATGTTCGATGTCAAGAAGTCCTTGTTCACACTACGTTACCAGTGCCTGAAAGTTGAAAAGATGGAGTCCGAAGACTACATGCAGTACACTGGGCGAGTCAATGAGATGTGTGAACATGCTTGTTTTGAAGAGCTGGACAGTGATGGTTTGAAGGCATTATTGCGGATCTATGGCCTAAAGTCGCACAGAGATAGAGAAATTCGACCACGACTGCTTGCCTTCTTAGATAAGGAAGCAAAGGAACATCGGAAGCCTACGCTTCATGAAATATATAAAGAGTGTGACAGAATCATGACGTTGCTGAAGGCGTCGAAGATGATTGAAGAGGACTCAGCTGATGTTAGAGAGGTCAGAAAAGGGCCATTCCGGAAGGAAAAAGAAAGAACATCAGAATGTTGGAACTGTGGTAGAACTGGTCACACAAGCCGTGAGTGCCGAAGCAAATCATGGGTATGCAACTCGTGTAAAGGTAAGGGGCACAAAGAGAAATATTGTGAGAAAGCATCGCAATATCGAAGCAGGTCCAAATCGAGGACTGCCACAAAACCTCACAGGAAACGCTGCGGGCGAGTAGTTCTCGCAGGAAGTGCTGAAGCTGAGGTAAATGCGGTTCGACAATACGTCACCGCTAAAGTCAATGGGCATCAGATAGAGTTTCAGTTGGACACAGGCTCAGACATCACGCTGTTGAGTGTGGATGAATGGTAGAAAATGGGCAGTCCTGAACTCAACAACACTAGCCTGGTTGTAAAAGACGCTAGTGGGAACCGAATGAAGGTTCGTGGTGAGCTGAAATGTCAGTTCAAACTGAGAGGTGCTAATGGTGAGGGATGTTGTTACGTCACCCCCCATAGAAGTCTAGTCGGCCTCGATTGGATCAGACAGAACGCTGAGATGGCATATCACATGGAAAGAATGGTAGCTCGTGTGAGTACCGTAGATGATGCCAACCTGGTGAATGATTTGAAACGGAAATTCGAAAGTGTGTTTCAAGAGGGCTTAGGCACATGTACGAAAGAAAAGGCAGATTTGAAATTGTTGCCAAATACTAAGCCGATTTTCAGAATGAAAAGACCTGTCGCGCATGCATCGTTAGAGACAGTTGAAAAAGAAATTGAGCGCCTTGAAGAAATGGGTGTGATCGAACCGATAACCCACAGTGAATGGGCCGCTCCGATAGTTTGCGTTCGTAAAGCGAATGGCAAGATGAGGGTCTGCGCCGATTTTTCAACTGGTTTGAATAATGCCTTGGAGGCATATGAGTATCATATTCCCATTCCGGATGATATTTTCGCATCTCTGAATGGTGGAATGGTCTTCTCACAGATTGACTTTTCGGATGCTTACCTTCAAGTGCAACTGACAGATGAGGCCCAAAAGTTGGTGGTAATCAATACACACAAGGGTCTATATCAATACAAAAGGTTACCTTTTGGTATCAAGACAGCGCCAGGAATCTTTCAAAGCATCATGAACAAAATGATATCGGGTCTGGAAGGAGTAGCAGCCTACCTGGACGATATTCTGGTAGTCGGAAGGACACCTGAAGAGCATGTAAAAAACATTAATGCTTTATTCGAACGAATCAAAGAATACTGGTTTCGAGTAAGGCTGGAAAAATGCTCGTTCGCGAAACCAGAAATCCGTTTCCTCGGGTTCGTTGTAGACCGAGATGGACGTCGTCCTAATCCAGAGAAGGTGGCTGCCATTGCTAAAATGCCAGCACCACAGAATGTGGCACAGTTGCGCGCATTCCTAGGCATGGTTACGTATTACTCGTCTTTCATACCGAACATGAAGGAGATGCGTGGACCACTGGATGCTTTGCTGAAAAAAGACATTAAATGGATATGGAAACACACACATGAAACAGCGTTCGAAAAACTGAAGAAAGTGTTGATGTCAGATTTGAACCTGACACACTACGATCCTAAAAAGAAACTAATCGTAGCTGCTGACGCGTGCGATTATGGGATAGGATACGTGACCTCGCACAAAATGCCGGATGGAACAGAAAAACCGATCGCCCACGGCTCGAGATCATTAACAGTCGCAGAAAAGAATTATGCTCAGATCGAAAAGGAGGCTTTGGGTCTTGTGGAGGCAATCAAAAAGTTCCACAAATTTGTTAATGGGAGGCGTTTTACGCTCCGAACTGACCATAAGCCACTGCTGGCCATATTTGGTAGCAAGAAGGGCATACCGGTCCACTCAGCCAACCGTCTGATGCGTTGGGCAACAATGCTGATAGGCTATGATTTCGAAATCGAGTACATCACGACGGACTCGTTTGGACAAGCTGATGGTTTGTCAAGGCCGATAAAGAGGCATCCTCTTGTTGAGGAGGATCGCGTAGTCGCCTCAGTGGAGGATGACGTGAATATAGTGCTTGCAGACGCTATTCGTAGGTTGCCCGTCACGGCAAATATGATTCGTGAGCACACAGAAAATGATGTTCTGCTGCGAAAGCTGAAAAGTTTCATTGATACTTGAAAGTGGCCAAAAGTTGTAAAAGCTGATTTGAAGCAGTTTTACAGTAAACGTGAACCGTTATCGATAGTGCAAGGCTGCGTGATGGTAAGCGATAGAGTTGTCGTGCCACAGACGCTGAGACAGGAAGTTCTCAAAGAGCTACACTATGGTCATCCTGGGATTGTCAGGATGAAAGGACTAGAAGCTATGTCTATTGGCCAAATATCGATGAAGACTGCGAAAGGGTTGTGAGAAGTTGCGCTGATTGCCAACTACAATTAAAATCTCCGACTAAAGTACCTCTACAAACCTGGAAGACACCAGAAAATGTATGGGAGCGAGTTCATGTTGATTTTGCTGGCACAATGGATGGAGTGTACTACATGGCCGCTATTGACGCCTTGAGTAAATGGCCGGAGATGTTTGAAATGAAAAATATCACAGCTGGCACAACGGTGAAGCTGTTGAAAGAGCTTTTCGCACGCGCTTTTCGCACGCGCTTTTCGCACGCTATGGAGATCCGAAGACGCTAGTGAGCGATAATGGAACACAATTTACATCCGAGCTTTTCAAGCAGATGTGCGAAGAACGAGGTGTTAACCATGTAAGAACACCGCCGTACCATCCTCAGTCGAATGGTCAAGCCGAAAGATTCGTGGATATCCTGAAAAGAGGGATTAAGAAGCTAAAAGGGGAGGAAAGGGAGTCCGCTCGCCCAGAAAGTGACTGTCTAAACGCTGTGTTGTTGGCTTACCGCACAACACCTAATTCTGCTCTGCAAGGTAAATGCCCAGCTGAATCTTTCATGGGAAGAAAGCTAAGAACCCGGTTGAGTATGCTAAGACCGTCGGAAGCGCAGACAGAAACAGACAGTGCCGCTGACCATCGGAAAAGGACTGAAGAACAATTCAATCGGAAAAATGGTACAAAACACCTAGACTTTGCACCCGGAGACACTGTCCTAGTAAAGGATTACAATGGAGCATCCGATTTTAAATGGACTCAAGGGATAGTGGTAAAGATCATTGGAAAAGCCATGTACGAAGTTGACATTGGAGGTAGAACAGTTCGCAAACATGCAAATCAAATGCGAGGTAGCATATTGAGTCATAAGTACGACAATGCGTACTCCCGAGATCTGCTCTTGGATTTGTTTGAAACCGCCCCGCTCAGCACTGAAAGAGTGCCAGAAGAAGCTAGTCAAGATGGGCCGGATCAAGAGCATGATACCGTGATCATACCCAGTGATGATCCCTCCAATGCCGGTACACAGGGTAATGATGAGCAACCCAGAACGAGTCGCGCAACTCCAGGGGTAGTTGAAAGGCGAGCTCGAAAACCGCGAACAGTTGGGTTTGCTCCAGTTACGTTACGCAGATCAACCCGAAAGCGTCGTAAACCAAAGCGCTACGACCTTTAGTCGGTTGATAAATAAATTGGTTCTCCGCACCGTAGAACGCCTCTTAAAAAGGGGAGGTGTTGTGATGGGAGATCAAACATCAGTTGATTTATCGACTGATCACCATGTGGGTGGGTTTTGATCTAGGCGCGAAAACCGGCCAATCACAGACCACCCACCGCGCTATATAAACCCCTGCCGCCGCACTGTTAGAGATCCGATTGGAATTCGTCTACCACTACCACTCCGTTCCTGCACCACCGCTCCACTCCACGCCTCGACGCCACGTCACCACTACGACGCCGAGCAGCCAACCCCTCAACCTCAGCAGCCAACTCACTGTTATTCTTGCTGTACACTTTTGCCTAGCCACCTGCGTTGTGGCACCTTTTTTTGAATAAACTGTTGCACGCCGATTGTGTCCAGTACACAACACTCGTACTCATCATCCTGATGTCATAATGGTTCAGGAAACCAAACTTTCTCGTTCTGCTACCGCACGTCACCCTAACATTCCTGGCTACACTGCTTATCATGCTCCAAGGTCAGCTCTCGGCGGAGGAGTTTCCACTTTCGTATTATCAAATCTACCCTTTCATATCATACCAAACACACCAAAGAACGGTACGCTCGAGTACCTACCTATCCATCTCCCTCTTAAAACCTCTATATCTCTTTTTAATATCTACATCCCTCCTACCACGTCCTGTCCCCAATCTTAAGACCCTATTCCCTCACTCAAGCAGTTGTACGACTGCTCCCTTTCACCCTCTGTTGTCTTCGCAGGCGACTTCAATGCTCATACATTCTGCTCGTCGCTTGACACTGACGCTAGAGGAGAAGACGTCGAAGAATGGGCGGAGGAGTGCGATCTGGTCATTCTCAACGATGATCAGCCCACTCGTCTCCCGGCCAACGGCCGATCCTCTAGTCCAGACCTCTCTCTTGTATCATCTGATCTCTCCAGCGCCCGCTCTTGGTCGACCGCTACAACTCTGTCCAGTGATCATATCCCCGTTTTTGTCCACGTCGATCTCTCTAATTCTCTTGCTCCTTATTCAGGTATCCGTCAAAGGTCTCATCTTAATCTTTGCCTTGCAGACCGGCGCTTTTTCAAGGAGGTGGCACTTCGCCATGTGGCTGACTACCCATGGAATGGAAACGTGCACCAGAAAGAACGTCACTTGACGGACGCGATTCGTAAGGCAATGAAAGCCGCCATTCCGGAGGGCCGAGTTAAGACCTTCTTTCCCAATGTCACCCGGGAAATCTTGGAGAAGATAAGGACAAGGGATGCAAAGAGAGTGGCAGATCACATGGATCCGGCCATTGCTGAGCTGGATAGCGAGATTAAGCGAGATCTGGACAAGCACAAGAAGGAGTGTTGGGAGAAATTCACGGAGAAGATGAATTTCAAGAGTGATGGAGCGTCAACTTGGAAAGTTCTGAAGAAGATCTCTGGCAAGAGCACCTCCGCCAACTACTCCACGATCGAGTTCGAGAATGGAGTCTTCAAATCGGGAAAGGAGTCTGCAACTGCTCTCGGAAAAATTTTTTTCATAACTCAGGCTAAGAGAGGGAAACAGAATCGAGTGACTGTAAGAGAGCTCTGTAAGTTGCCACTCATGAATGAAGCAGAAGCAGTGACGCCCGCGCAGATTGAAAAGGTGGTAAAAGAGATGCGCAACTCGAAGGCTGTAGGGCCGGATGGCATTAGTCCAGCGGTCTTGAAGAAACTGCCGACTGAGATTATGCCAATCCTGGCTGACGTCATCAACACATCCTTTCGCACGTGCATCGTACCCCAAGACTGGAAAATGGCAAGCGTCTCGATATCCTGAAAAGGGATATCCTGAAAAGAGGGATTAAGAAGCTGAAAGGGGAGGAAAGGGAGTCCGCTCGCCCAGAAAGTGACTGTCTAAACGCTGTGTTGTTGGCTTACCGCACAACACCTAATTCTGCTCTGCAAGGTAAATGCCCAGCTGAATCTTTCATGGGAAGAAAGCTAAGAACCCGGTTGAGTATGCTAAGACCGTCGGAAGCGCAGACAGAAACAGACAGTGCCGCTGACCATCGGAAAAGGACTGAAGAACAATTCAATCGGAAAAATGGTACAAAACACCTAGACTTTTCACCCGGAGACACTGTCCTAGTAAAGGATTACAATGGAGCATCCGATTTTAAATGGACTCAAGGGATAGTGGTAAAGATCATTGGAAAAGCCAAGTACGAAGTTGACATTGGAGGTAGAACAGTTCGCAAACATGCAAATCAAATGCGAGGTAGCATATTGAGTCATAAGTACGACAATGCGTACTCCCGAGATCTGCTCTTGGATTTGTTTGAAACCGCCCCGCTCAGCACTGAAAGAGTGCCAGAAGAAGCTAGTCAAGATGGGCCGGATCAAGAGCATGATACCGTGATCATACCCAGTGATGATCCCTCCAAAGCCGGTACACAGGGTAATGATGAGCAACCCAGAACGAGTCGCGCAACTCCTGGGGTAGTTGAAAGGCGAGCTCGAAAACCGCGAACAGTTGGGTTTGCTCCAGTTACGTTACGCAGATCAACCCGAAAGCGCCGTAAACCAAAGCGCTACGAACTTTAGTCGGTTGATAACAAATTGGTTCTCCGCACCGTAGAACGCCTCTTAAAAGGGGAGGTGTTGTGATGGGAGATCAAACATCAGTTGATTTATCGACTGATCACCATGTGGGTGGGTTTTGATCTAGGCGCGAAAACCGGCCAATCACAGACCACCCACCGCGCTATATAAACCCCTGCCGCCGCACTGTTAGAGATCCGATTGGAATTCGTCTACCACTACCACTCCGTTCCTGCACCACCGCTCCACTCCACGCCTCGACGCCACGTCACCACTACGACGCCGAGCAGCCAACCCCTCGCCTCACTACTACTCACTGTTATTCTTGCTGTACACTTTTGCCTAGCCACCTGCGTTGTGGCACCTTTTTTTGAATAAACTGTTGCACGCCGATTGTGTCCAGTACACAACACTCGTACTCATCATCCTGATGTCATAATGGTTCAGGAAACCAAACTTTCTCGTTCTGCTACCGCACGTCACCCTAACATTCCTGGCTACACTGCTTATCATGCTCCAAGGTCAGCTCTCGGCGGAGGAGTTTCCACTTTCGTATTATCAAATCTACCCTTTCATATCATACCAAACACACCAAAGAACGGTACGCTCGAGTACCTACCTATCCATCTCCCTCTTAAAACCTCTATATCTCTTTTTAATATCTACATCCCTCCTACCACGTCCTGTCCCCAATCTTATGACCCTATTCCTCACTCAAGCAGTTGTACGACTGCTCCTTTCACCCTCTGTTGTCTTCGCAGGCGACTTCAATGCTCATACATTCTGCTCGTCGCTTGACACTGACGCTAGAGGAGAAGACGTCGAAGAATGGGCGGAGGAGTGCGATCTGGTCATTCTCAACGATGATCAGCCCACTCGTCTCCCGGCAAACGGCCGATCCTCTAGTCCAGACCTCTCTCTTGTATCATCCAATCTCTCCAGCGCCCGCTCTTGGTCGACCGCTACAACTCTGTCCAGTGATCATATCCCCGTTTTTGTCCACGTCGATCTCTCTAATTCTCTTGCTCCTTATTCAGGTATCCGTCAAAGGTCTTATCTTAATCTTTGCCTTGCAGACTGGCGCTTGTTCAGGAAGGTGGCACTTCGCCATGTGGCTGACTACCCATGGAATGGAAACGTGCACCAGAAAGAACGTCACTTGACGGACGCGATTCGCAAGGCAATGAAAGCCGCCAATCCGGAGGGCCGAGTTAAGACCTTCTTTCCCAATGTCACCAGGGAAATCTTGGAGAAGATAAGGACAAGGGATGCAAAGAGAGTGGCAGATCACATGGATCCGACCATTGCTGAGCTGGATAGCGAGATTAAGCGAGATCTGGACAAGCACAAGAAGTAGTGTTGGGAGAAATTCACGGAGAAGATGAATTTCAAGAGTGATGGAGCGTCAACTTGGAAAGTTCTAAAGAAGATCTCTGGCAAGAGCACCTCCGCCAACTACTCCACGATCGAGTTCGAGAATGGAGTCTTCAAATCGGGAAAGGAGTCTGCAACTGCTCTCGGAAAATTTTTTTTCATAACTCAGGCTAAGAGAGGGAAACAGAATCGAGTGACTGTAAGAGAGCTCTGTAAGTTGCCACTCATGAATGAAGCAGAAGCAGTGACGCCCGCGCAGATTGAAAAGGTGGTAAAAGAGATGCGCAACTCGAAGGCTGTAGGGCCGGATGGCATTAGTCCAGCGGTCTTGAAGAAACTGCCGACTGAGATTATGCCAATCCTGGCTGACGTCATCAACACATCCTTTCGCACGTGCATCGTACCCCAAGACTGGAAAATGGCAAGCGTCGTTCCGTTGCCTAAGGCAGGTAAATCACTATCGACGGCTAAGGGATACAGGCCAATAAGTATGTTATCGCCAATCGCAAAGGTCGCTGAGAAACTGGTCGTCAAGGAGCTTGCCGAGCATAATAACAATCAGCAGCACCAGCATGGATTCCGCAAATTACACTCTACCACCACGGCGCTGCTGGAGATTGTGAGCTATGTTTTGGATGGCTTCAACGCCACCAGGCCTCAACGCACTGCTGGAGTAGCCCTGGACCTCACGAAGGCGTTTGACACTGTCAACTTGGGCATACTGTCTGAGAAGTTATTGAGGTCCACCATCCCGCCTTGGCAGAAGCGATGGATTACTGCACTCATCAAAGGGTGCCGAGCAAAAGTGCTGTTTCAGGGACATGTCTCTAATAGCATCCCGATCGCTGCCGGTGTCCCTCAAGGAGGAGTTATATCGCCTGCTCTGTTCAGTCTTTAACTGGAAGATTTGCCCGTCCCCCCTAGTGACATCAAAGTCGTTGCGTACGCGGATGACATCACCATCTTATGCCGGGACAGAGACATTAATGTAGCTGCACGCAAGATCGATAGCTACCTCATCGTTCTGAAGAGCTTTCTCGATGATATGATGCTCACTGTTTCTGCCGCTAAATCATCTGTATCAGTTTTCTCCACTGACCCTAAGGAACACTGCGCTCACCCCGTTGTGAATTGGGAAGACGCTCGTCTGCCTGCCGCACGTTTCCCTAAGCTGCTCGGCCTAGTATTGGATCATTCGTTGAGGTTCCACAAGAATACTGAGCAGAAACAGGCTACAGTGAAAGCAAAGCTCAACGTCCTACGAGCTCTGGGAGGAACGTCGTGGGGAAGTAGCAAGGAGACAATTTTGACTACCTACAAGGCAATATTGCAGCCGGCGTTGGAGTACTCTGCACCGGTATGGCAGCACATGATATTGGATTCATCGTGGACAAAGATGCAGCGAATCCAAAATGCTGCTCTTCGGATTGCCACAGGGTGTGCTAAAAGCACCCCAGTGGAACATCTCCATGCTGAAGCCCGAATTCTGCCAGTTAAGGAGCACTGCCAACTCCAAGCGCAGCAACTGTTTATTAACATTGTCAAGCAGCCTGACCACCCATTAAGAAGGATCATGAATCCCGTGATAGAGACATATCAGAAGGCCTTTTGCGGATGCTCCCGAGAAAGTTATTATACAAAGATGGACGGACTCCCAACTGGATCGTCTGCGTCTTTTACGTGCGGAGCACACCAAGTTCGTCAGGGATCACTTGAGTAGGATGACCGTCAATCCCATATTGGGGGTCGTACCCAGTGATGTGCGTAATAGAAATTTTGCAATTCGTTAGTCGTTAGTCGTTCAACCGACCAAAACCCTTGTTAGTCGTTAGTCGTTAAAAATCTAGTCTTTGAAAATCAGCACAGATGAGGCAGAAAAAAGTTCTTAGGAGAGGAAAAAGTAAGGCATGAAAAAATGCTTGTTTTCCTAAACATTTATGGCTAATGAACACAGAAAGCATTCATCGTTGGAGAACATGACTTAAACTCTAAGCCAACATATACATGATTAAAAAGATGAATGAAAACCTAATACTCAAGGGCACGTGTTTGTATAGATAGATTCGTTTCAGTATAGATTTGTGTCCTTTTTTTTATTAAAGAAGAAGCAATATGAGAAACCGAGGCAATCCTGAACTCCGGTTTTTTTTTCATGCGTAAATTTCAGCCACTGACGATGTCTAAAATTTGGAGAAGGCGCCCTTTATCATCCAATTATCGGATAACAGTTCCCGATAATGCGCAGCTGTGACCTGCAGCCACTGTCCGATATAATCGATTACATGGCGAAATGCACAAGACCCCAATTTGTTGCGGGCGGTCGCATAGCGGCAATTGCCGACCGATAGCGGCTGCTCAGTAATCGCCGCCACGCGACCGTCTGCTGCGAAGTAGGGCGTGTGACACGCGAACAATCGCTCCTTTCGCATCTGCAACTGCCAATACTCATTTTTGCTTGAGTTCCGTTAAGTTTTATGCCTGATTCAAAACCTATTTCCAGATTTTGAAGAGCTGCCTCCTGCATAACGTTATGCTGAAAAAGACATTCCAGAAAATAAATTCTGAGTTTTCTTGAGACTTCTCTGTTTTGGAACCGCGAAACTTTTGGTTTCATAAAAAAAATAAAAAGTTCTCCCTTCTCAGACTGCCTCGCACACCAGCTCTAGTATTAGAATATCGTTGTGTAAAAGCAATAAGTACCTCGGATCGCTAGTGCCTGACGTAGTCCTCGTATCACCTTTGATGCCTTCTGTTAAAATCTCCGCTGGAGCCGGTCAGTGTCGGAACCGGTTCAGTGAGCCTACCATAAAGTCGCGCGATTGACACGAAGTCGCAAAAGTGCTGCCCCTAACCTTGCGCAACGTTCGGTTGGGGTCATAATATGGGGGCTCCAGATCTACGAAGCAGTGTCAGTAGAAGTTATAAATACTAAAGGGTATGTTTATTTTGTACCTTCCCCTCCGAAAAACCAACAGGATTGTGTCAATCCTGATGCAATCCCTGGGTTGGAGCGCGATGTGAATGACTATTGATTTTCTAACGAAATTTGGGATTGCTTACGAAAACATTTTCAATTTTGTTAGTCGTTAGTCGTAAGTCGTAACACCCAAAAAGTTCGTTAGTCGTTAAACTTGGTAGTCGTTAGTCGTAATTACGCACATCCCTGGTCGTACCACCCATAGTCAGCGACACCGAGATGGAACTCGGTAGGCGGGCTAGAAGTACCCTTGCCTCGTTACGCTGCGGTCATTCGCCTATGTTGATGTCATACTTGCATAAGATCGATCGCAGTAAGCCGGACGAGTGCCCGGACTGTGGTAGCCGTGGCCACACAACTGAACACCTATTCGATTGCCCAAAGAGGCCTACCACTCTTACAACAATGGATTTCTGGACGAATCCGGTTTCAGTCGCCCGTTTCTTGAACCTTTGACAAACACCTTCCTGCGGCTGCAAAGAAGAAGAAGAAGAAGCAGCCCAATCCGGAAATTTTATTTTTCGCCTTTTGGGGATGTGCTGAACCAGCGTTTTTTCGCCTATATGGCGCTCCGGCAGACACAGTAATCTTCATTCGCTCGTGGTCAAGGTGCCCGCGATCACAACCGCGCTTGGTGCAGATTCTTTCAAAACAGTTAAAATCTCTCTGGAGGCATTTCCCGCCTAGCGCCACCCATGTGATTTTGGCTTTGAAAAACTACCCTCGGCCACCGACGTCCCGTTCTCGGCTCAAACGGGACCAATCGACCTGCGACTCGGCCTACCACATTAATTTTTGATCCTCTTTCGAATAAGTACTGCGCCAGCCCAATCCGTAGAGGTCGATTTTTGCCACTCTCACATGTGCCAAGTCCACTTTCTCTTCAAGCGGGACCACCGACGTCCCGTTTTTCAGATGTGTTAAGTCCAATCAAGTTGATGAAATGTATTGTAAGATTATGTGAAGAATGTGTTTCGACATATACCTGTTTACCTTTCCTTCCACACACACACAGATTGACTCAAAGTTTCTGAGCATACAGCAGTTAAAATATCGAGGCGATCTGGCAACTCTCGTCTATCACGCGCGCGTCTGGCGTCTTCTCGACCGCCATTGTCTATCACTTACACTTTGGGTCTCCAACGTACGGGGGACTCTCTCATCTGTCTTTCGCAATCGTAGAGACTGTCAACGGTTTTCCTCACACAATAACTTTAGAATCGCAACCTAGTCGGCTTTTTTTACCTCAGGAAATTGATGCAGCTTTAATTTTGAGGGAGTTTTACCAGAAGTGTTTGCATTCAAGAGACGGTGAGTTTTTTTTCGAAAATTTCCACCGTCTTCAGTTTTTTTGGTATTAATTTGAATATAATCGTAATGGGTAGTGTATAGATGAGCCATCGATTCGAAGCAGACAATTAATGTTCAGAAAGAATGACTTTTGTTGTTGAAAATAAAATGAACAAATGTTTTCTCAATTTCTTGGTAACGAGAAGGATTGTGTAAAGCTTCGAGTAAACCCTGATCTCTGCCAACACGATGACATTTAAATTAACACCTAAACAACTGAAGACGGTGCAAATTTTGGGAAAAAAACCCACCTGCTCTGAACATGATCGCTGGTCATGCGGACGATCGGACGGTGGTCATACGAAGGTCAATGCCTGTCACATGGGGAGAGAGAGATTGGATGGGAGAGGGTAACGGCAGACCGCGCCGCCGTGGTGCAATACTGTAGAAGCGAGTGCGGGTGAAAAGAGGGGCTTGTGCACTCCCGAATAAAGGCAGTATACTAACACGGTGTTCTATAACTTCCCCTCCTGGCACACTGATTCTGCAGTATTTCCAAGTTTTAAAAGCAAATTCGAGACTAAATTCTTCCTTGCATACTTGACTTTTGCCTTTGGTGCACACCGCCCGGGTGATCCCACATCCCTGCCTGAGGATCCTCGCAACCGCGCCGCAGCACGCTTTCGCAATCAACGTACACTTTGCGAACCAAACGCGAATGCGGAGATGAATTGTATATCAAGCGTGGTTGTGATCGCGGGCACCTTGAGCCCGAGCGAATGACGATGACTGTGTCTGGCGGGGGGCCAAACAGGGGAAAAACATTGATGTTCACTTTCGCCACCTCCATAAATTGGTTTATAATACTTCTGTATAATTCGTCCTAGACCTGTACGGTTGTCATGAAGTCAAATATTTACACCAATTTGATATCTAGCTTCAGTTTTCATTCACTCGATTGATTGTGTTAACCCTATATGCCTTGTTTGCCGGGTAAGACATGTGCGGGCTCAAAATGAAGAGCTCGCGATGCTGATTCAATATGTGCCCCTGACAACCCAAACGGACCACTTTGAACGAAGTTATGAGAAAGCGGCGCTTTCCGGCGGAAAAAAGCGCCGAAAACGCCGTTTTTCCCAAAGTCGCGGGCGGTATTGTAATTGCATCACCCGTCTACAGCCGGTGGGCGTCACCCTGTGTGATTAATTTGTGAGCCAAGATTCACCATCCGGTGTATTTATTCGCGTGCGCTCGCGTCACGGTCCGGTGAATGCGGAAAACTCACAATCTTATAGAAGGGCTTAAGGCACCATATACGAGGAAACGGTAATCGTGGGTGGCCAGAACTTATTTATTATTTATTTATTATAATACGTCGTTGCCGACGCGCACAGAATACAAATACCCGCCGTAGGCAGGTCAAAACAATTACAGTAATAAAATACACACGGCAGTTAGTCAACAAATGCGATTTGGAGCTAATCAAGAGGGCCACGAATCAAGAGTGTATCATCAGGAAAGTACGTAGAGCAAAAATATCACGGTCATTAGTTGTTATGGACTGAGCCATTCTGAGTTGAATCTGGGTAAATTGAATTTCGAGAGCTAGAATAAATATGCAGGAAGACTGTAATCGAGCAGTTCTTAATTCAATAAAATGAGTTTCGAATTGAAAAACCATCGTGATCTATGATATACGAGTCATTGCATTTGTAGGCCCTACCCACGCGTATTCCTAGGACGATGTGTCCTCCCACCACTGATAGGTATCTGGGCAATAATTCTTTATATAGAGTTCCAGAAGGTATTGATATGTAGGGGCTGATTGTAGGTATTCTATGCTCGGTTGGATCCTTTATTACCGCATTCTAGCCCAATATATTGTAAGAGTTTCACGAACGATGTATACAGAGAATGGGCAAATTCATGGCTCGGAGCTTGAAGAACGAAGACCTTACAAGAATCAAAAAGGGAACTAGACTGATGATTCACACAGTTGAATACGTCGCCGAGAGCATCTATATAATAAAGGAATCGAATCAGAGAAGCGTTCGTCAAGTCAATCAAGCATATCATAGAGCCGATATGTCCAGAAAAAAAAGCTTGCACAGTATCCAGCAAACTTCCATTAACAGTGTCCATTTATAAACCGTACGGAAAAACATAGTAAATCAACTCATCAAAAGTCCTGAATGTTCAGCAGTGTAAGTAGATTTAACTGTTTCAATCTGTTACGGAATGTTGCGACGTTAGGAGCACTTAATACGTCATTCGGCAACTTTTCTAACCACCTGGCGCCACGATAAAAGAGAGAATTGAAAATTTTTGATCGCTGGGCCCTTCTTATCGATGCGCAATGAAAAGTTAACCCACCAGAACGTCCTCGACTGGGTCTGAACACCCAATAATTGCTTGCCCTAAATCAACATTTCATACGTAGTACACGGAAGCAGAAAACCAAATCGTGGACGATTCTCCGGCTTAGAAGGCTACTCAGTTTGAAAATTCTGAGTCTAGTTGAATAGCTAGGTAAGGTTCGAGGATACCCGGGATCTGGAGCAACCCTATACATCAGAATTTGAGTGAACGTCTGTTGGACTTTCTCAAGTTTGGTTTGAAGCTTTTTGTTTTGTGGACTCCACACTTGACTGCAATATTCAATATTCAATGACTGAATTGATAGTAGTAAAGTAAACAATGTTTCATAAGAGCTGATTTGCACTTGCGAGCGGTCGCGTCGCCCTGGTAGCAACGTCTTGCACGTTTAAAGGCAGTGGTCACGATGAAAAACTTTATCGAAAAAACTACAAAAATCAGCTTAGATCAAAAACAGCTGAAAAACTATGAAGGTAGCGCGGTGAAAAACGGTCTACAAATAGAGTTTCTAGGGCCCAAAGAAGCTAGTTCGTGCACACGTGCACAGCGATGACGAAACAGATCGCAGTCTCATGCCGAGCAGTCAAAAATCATCGACATTCAGAGGACGAAATAAATGCAATTTTACCGAATAAAAACAGTTGAATAATGAGAGCATCACTTCAGTCAATGTTTTTGACTAGATGTGTACATAAATTCGAAGGTTCATTGATTGACATTCAATTTCAAGCTAGCTGATGTTCTTGATATAAGAGGTCATCGATGCCGATGATGTGGAGAGGGCTCGTCCACCATCAAAAGGCAAGAAAGTTCAGGTTTCAAATTCGGCCCAAAACAGTGGTTTTTTCGCGATTTTTTCTTATAGGTCCTACTACTCGAGACCCAGGAAAGGATTTGGAGAGAAAAAGACGACAAGCATATTTGATCGCGACCACTGCCTTTAAACAACGTTTTTCCTGCTGGAAATGTAGAGCTGTATATAACAAAAAGATATAAACTTGGCTCATTGCACAGAGAAGCACGTAAGCTTGGAAAGCGTGAATGAGCAGAGCGCGTGCTGTGACACCCCGGGAGAACATGCCGTGCACCACAAGGTGGTTTTCATGGTGATTGCGAGGTATAACTGGTCCAAACCCTGTCCGGTGCTATCGCAGCAACGGGGGTCATTATGGCATCGCACTTTTTTCCGCTTTGCAACAACTCCAGATTTTGGAGGGGGGGGGACCAAGTTGCTCAAGTTACGTGGCGACGCGGAAAAGTGGGCGTGGCTAAGTGTAATGTCGTAGTGGCTCTATCTAAATGCGATTGTACATTCCGCCCTTAAGCCATTGTTATACTCTACGGCAGCCTTTTCGCGTTCGCAGAGGAGAGCGACGTCGCTGAGGACCAATTGTGCTATGCCAAACACCACGCCAACTTACGTCTGATACGTGCCATCGCCCGCGCGATTGCAGACAAAACGTCGGATCAATAACCCGGAATCTTAGGCGCTATTCATACTCCTAAACGTTAGCGCGGCACGCGCGGGCGTGGCGTTAGAGTAATAATAGTTTCTACGAGCGCCACGCGCGTCACGCGCTTGCGGAGACTATGAATACTTCAGCGGCAACGCCATGGCGGTAAAAAGGTCTTTAACTTTTCTGAACAAGCAAATTCTGTACACATGTTCACCCTCACGAGAGCAGAGGATTGTAATGGAATTAATTATCGTGAAACGGAATGAATTCGGTGGCTGATTGATAATGAGAATGCTGAAAAACTCATTACGGCCGTCGCCGCCATGGCGGAGCGGGCTGGCGTTGAGAGTATGAATAGCGCCTTAGGGAAGTGAAGACACCAGGAGAGGAACGAAAGAGGGAACTACGGAAAAAGATGGAAAAACAGAGGAAATCTGCAGTAGACCAATCACTCCGTGGCTGTAGCGGGCATCAGTCGAAGTGCGCCCCACGCATAAAGTCAATTGTATACTTTGAGCGACACTCACGACATTTAGCACAAATCGTTGCAGTACCAGCATAGGAGCAATTGCACTGGTTGTCCTAGGAACAGTTGTCGCGTTCCCGTCGCAGCGACGTGTCGCGGAGGGCTCACAGGGGTATGGTATACTTTTGCGACACACGGTCGCGTCGCTCTGCACAGCGACAGCGACCGCATCCCGTCCTTTAAATCTGTCGCTGTCGCAGTGCACTGCACAGCGACAGCGACAGTGGTAGGGACAGGCTATGGCACAGTTGCAGTATGTCAGCCCTCCGCGACACGTCGCTGCGACCCACACGCGACATCTATTCCTACGACGACCGTTATCGTTGCTCCCATGCGGGTCCCGCCACGATTTGCGTTAGATTGCATGCCTGTCGCTCATTACAGCGACAAAGTATACCATAGGCCACATACTGCAAATGACTTGGCGCGACCGCGACAGTGCTTATCAGCAATATATTGAGTTTCGGTCGATATAGATGACAAACATTATGTCACGCCGCGGGAAGTATGCACTAGGCCTGTGCAGCGCACTGCGACAGCGACAGATTTAAAAGGCGGGAGCCTGTCGCTGTGCAGAGCGAGGCAACCGCGTGTGAGCAGAGGTCGTGTTAGAACCATCCGGGTGACCATCACGTGCACCACAAGGTAACCTATATGGTGATCGCCGGGTGTAACTCGTACACGCCCAGCCCTTACCTACTATGTATATCCTTTCGGATTCAGACTGCAACAACTGCGACCCACTGAAGCTGTCCCTTGTGAGAACCAAAAATTCTGTGGGGGGGATTGCGACTTGACTATTTCTTTTACCAATATGTCATGTTCGACGCGGATCGGCTTCTGTCAAGCGCAGCGGAAGGCTTCATGCTCGATTACACGTAAGGCGGCGTTCAGAGTTTTAGCGGTACGACGCGATGGCACATGTCAGTGCGACGCAAAAATTGTGTCGCGTAGGTATTTGGGTGTAAACGCTAAGCGACTACGCGCAATCACGTAAGTACGCAATTTCTCGTAAACAAGCCGCGGCAATTTTATTCTAGCGAAAACCAACGGTTTTTCGTATTCTTTCAGGTGTATGTGATCCTAGATAAGCCTATTTTATTCCTTGCAATGTTAGACTTGGTTGTTCTAATGAAAAACACTGAAGAAAAGCAGCAACTGGTTTGCCATCGCGCGACGGCTTGCAAGGCGACGCGTTGGACGTGGCGCGAAAGTAAATTGCGCGTCATTTCGAATGTATCGCGCCTCTTTACTGTGAACACCCAGCGAAGACACGACGCGACGTCGCTTCATCGATACGTAGGCTGATTATAACATCGCGTCGCGTCTCGAATGAACTCTGAACGCCGCCTAAAGGGTGGGGTCGATGACGCGTTAGCCTTTTACTTCTTGTTTGCAGCCACGAAGAGGTTTTTAGCTGCCAGCCAGCACATCTCCCATGACAAAAATCCTCTTCGCGCCCACAGGGTAATGCATCCGTTACCATTTTTCGAAAAGGGAATCTACTCTTTTGCCATCGTCCTCGCAGGGCGTCGATTATAGTTTTACCACCATGCGGAAATCTTCCATAATATCAATAGTTTCACGTCGCGTAATCTATGCTGCAGATTGCCATTTGACGTTCCGCTTACAAGGCAACTACTATTAGCCAAGCTGGCAATTCCGATAAAAAAACACTTTTCAAGATTCAATTTTTCGATGTAGAGTCCGAATATGCTCATCGCAGCTGCCTGGAACCACTCTGAAAAAAGTTATAGGCATTTTTCTCTCTGATTTTGGTACCTATTATACCTTCCTAAAAGCGCAGTAGTCTTTCGAAAATCCGGAAACGGACCTCATAATAGTGTTAAGGGCCCAAAACAACACCCCTAGGCAAGTTTTGGGTTAAAGCAGATTTTCCGAACTTTGTGTAGACTGAGAGCGTTTTGGACTTGTACGAATTTTCGGTTCAGCGTTCAATTAGATTAATTACGGGGTCTAGAGAGAGTTAAAGGCAGCAGACACGCTCAAAAATGATATCAATTTTATGGATTAAACTGAAGGTCTGAAGCTGTTAGTATTCAGAAATAACGAAAAAGACGAAAACAAATCGACGGAAATTAAGATATAACGGTACGTTCTATATTGGCCCAGAATTGGACGAGTTGTACGGCACTGGCTGAAATAGCGGAGCTAGCAACAAATTTAATGGGATAGCGACGCTAATGTACTCGTACGGCCCTTTCTGGAACGCTCACGCCGTTAGAAGCCTAAAAAGTAATCTAAAGTGGCCGCAATCGAGCATTGAACACCTGTATGGAGGGGCGGAGCCCGTATCGATGGGCGGAGCAAGGATGATTTCGTGACTGACTACGGCTCAAATACGGTCATTTGGACTCGTGTTTAACGCTTGCAACTTCGTGAGGGCTCTTCTAGGGCCTGCACGACCCCGCTAATGTAGTTATCTCAACAACTTTTTCGAGCGTGTCTGCTGCCTTTAAAGAAAAATACTCCAGATTTGACTTGAAATTCGCCCTGGGGAGTTATTTGGGGTGCTGATCACGAATCTAAGCTTTATTTGTCGTTTTTCGAAAGCTTTCGACTACATTTCTTCGAAGCTTTCCACCGGCAGAAAAATTTGAGGGCAAAATCAACTTTTGACGATTTCCGTAATGGGTCGACAGATGTGGCTCAAATTGTTCTTCTGGGGTTATTTGGAGTGATCAACACGAATCTTATATCAGTTTATGATTTTTGACAGCTTATGGTAGATTAAGGTGGGTATACGGTAGTTTGGTGAAAGTCTCAGATTTGTCTCAAAGTTTTTATGTGGGGGTTATTTGGGGTGCTCAATACAAGCTCGATGTCCATTTGTCGATTTTCGAATTATTAAGGTAGGTTTTGCCTGTTAAATGGCATGTTACCTACCGTAACCTACAGTAAACCTTAGAATGTTGACAAGCAAACCACAGATTACCCCTACATACATGTTTTAACAACAACCGGTAAAAAAATTGAAAACACCCTTAAAATTCCATAGGGAGCTCTTACCTCGCCGTGAAGCTCTTAAAACGCTCATAACTTGTTTCAGAGTGAGTCTAGGCAGCTGTGATGGGCATATTCGGACTTTATGTCTGAAAATGGTTCTAGAAAAATACATTCCATTTGGAATGACCAGTTTGACCAGGAGTTCTCCTGTTAGAGACAGGAGTGAAAAAGAAAAAATGCAAGAACCCTCCCTCTTCCTGAAGGGGGTACCGAACGTCTAGCTCGTCCCAGGCTTCAGTATTCTCGTTTATTGGAGCTCTTAGGCTTAGTTTTGACTGCATAGCTGCTGTTTTTCATCGCAGCGATTTCACACCCGCTGCTGCAGCGATGTAGCAGCGGCAGCGATTCTGTTCATGGTGCATAGCCTCACGGACGATCGAAGAAATGCAATCAATCAGTGAAATTAATGGCTGTTATTCATCAATAACGCGTTTCGACTCGAAAACTCTGATCCTGTCATGTGAAAAGGTCAACGTTCGTTAGACGAAACGTGTCATTCGCTGGCAATCGCTCCATCGCCGCCATTTTGGCCGCGATGGACCGATGGTCAGCGACCATTGAGAATCGCTCTTCAAGCAGCGATGCAGTAAAACATAGGATTTCGTCGCCGCGACCTAGCGATGTGGGACGTTTGCCACGAAGCGATAACAATGGGAGCGGCTTTCCATTACGCGCGATGACAAAGGAACAGTTGTCCCTCGCATGGCCGCAGCGACCACCTGTAGCCAAAACTAGGCTTTAACAGCTGCGAATCGCTCTACCCCGATAATTAGCGCCGCGATTGGCCCGAGATTGTCCCCAGAGGTTTTCTAGCTTTCAGCCAATCGCAGTGTGGTCGTTCAAGCAGACATGTGGTGTTTTCCATCCAGGAATTCGGCTGACCTTCTGAAATTGTTAGTGTTTTACACCCAAGCAGGTTATCTTGCCAGAAAACCTCTCAAAGGCTTTTTTTTTGCTGCGGTGGACCGATTTTTATCGGCGTATTTAAGAAGGTCCACCCTGTTGCACCTCACGAAATTTCTATTTATTGACGTTCAGGAAAAGTATGAAATCATTCGTAGAGATATGTTTACTTCTAGGAAAGCAGCAGCAGTCATCATATGTGTCGTGCTATGGTTGTCAACAGCGCAGAGCACACAGAGCAACAGCCAACACCGCTATATGATCCTTTCGATCTTCCTCATCCAGATCGTTTGTGAGTTTCTCTCAAGTCAACTGCACTGCTTCATCAGGAGTTATAGACAAATTTTTCAGTGAGATAAACAGATACTTCTCGGTCGCAATCACGCCGCAGACGAAGAATTCGGGCTATGTAGTCTATGTGAGTTCAGGGTTCGAGGAAATTTCAAATTTGATAGTCGGTAAGTAGATAATATGTTTTCAGAGCAGCAAACTTGGCCGTACTTTGTACAGCAAGGCCCACTGGACAATACCGTTCCAGTTCTCATATAAGGAAGAAGTTGGCCGTGAGGCACGTATTCGTGTTCATGCCGAGTATGCGGAGGACAATTATAAAAGCCAGCCAGTGGAGCGCTGTCCAAATCATCTATTAAAGGACTGTGAGTTTTCGATAGATTCCGCAGAGATAGTCGCTTAATGGGCTGTCGGAGACCTGACGTGGTAGCCTCTCTCCACGTATTTTAGCGCCACCCAGGCAGCTGCTTAGAAGCACAGTCCAACCTGAAAATCGTTTCTCTAGTTTCCTGCCTATCTTGAGAACAGTCCCACGCTGATTCTAATGATGTCTCTGGCATCGTGAAAGTCCCCCTATGAACGGAGTTATGGTCCATCAAAAATTGAGCTGGAGAAGCATGGTGGACGAGTTGTCCGTAGCTTGTAACTTCCGTCATTCGAGTCGCCCTGAACAAAGAAAGAGGTTGAGAATATGAAGGGAAGAGCGGGGCTATTGACCGGAACTCATCGCTCATCTCACCGTTGTTGAGCTCGAAAGATCGTAGAAGGGGCGTGCCAAAGTGGCTTCCGTATGTGGGCGGCTAGGGGTGGCTTCCTCCTATATCTCGCTTATTCGGAGGAATTGGCAGTTCGCATTTGGCAAGTGCTATAAACGGCGGGTCTACTTCACAATTATATGGAGATCTCAGAATTCATTCCTGACAGGGGAAGTATACAAAGCGTAGTTCGGATCTACCAAAACGACTAGTATGGTTAGTATATTTACTTCATCAGGCATTTTTTTGGAGTTTCAAAAAATTTTCTCGGATTTAGCTCAAAATGTATGTAGGGGTAATCTAGGGTAGTGAACACGAATCTGCAGTCAAATTGTCGAAATTTTAAGGTTTACTGTAGGTTACAGTAGGTAACATGTCATTTAGGAGGCAAAACCCACCTTAGCATTTTGAAAATCGACAAAAGGACGTTAAATTCGTATTCTCCACCCCGAATTACCCAGGTATACAAATGTTAAGTAAAATCCGAGATTTTGACCAAACTACCCACCGTAATCTACCGTAATCTGCAAAAAATCGATAAACGGACTCCAGATTCGTGTTCAGCACTCTTCATAACCCTCAGAGAATGATTTTGAGACATATCTATCGCAGAAATCCGGAAATCCCGAAAGTGGCGTTTTTCCCTCGAAATTTTCCCCGGTTGGGAAGCTTTAAACGAAATTAGCCGAAAACTTTGGAAAATCGACTAATAAACCACAGATTTGTGATCAGCTCCCCGAAAAACTCCCTGGGAGAACTTTAATTCAAAACTGAAACATTTTTCTAAAACGCTTCCAAAACCCTCTACTCGGTAGAAATAAATGCCCACACGAAAATCCGTAAAGTCCAAAACGCCATCAGTCTGGACAAAGTATGGAAAATGTGCCTTCCAGTCCAATTTTGCTCAGTGGGGTAATTTTGGGCGCCGAACACATTTATGAGGTCTGTTTTCCGCATTTTCCGAAGACTATCGCGCTTTTTGGAAGGTACAAGAAGCACAAAAATTAGCTTTTTAAGCTTGTAGCTTCTTGGAACCTGCGGCTCAGGGCGGAATACTGCGCAGTTTTACTATTGAGCCACAAGAGATAATAGCGATACTAGTCGTTTTGGCAGATCCGACCTACGCTTTGTATACTTCCCTTGTGAGCTTGGACTGTGTCTTTAAAGCCACAGTCCACGCCCAGAATCGATTTTTCGTTTTCCTGCCTATCTTGGAGAAAATTTCACGCTGATCACAATGGTGTCTTCAGAATCGCTTAGATACGAACTGAGTCACGGATTCTCAAAAATTTTGAATTTGAACTGGTAGAAGTTCGCGGACGAGTTGTCCCGAGCCTGTATTTTCTCTTTATTCGCAGCCATCAATCTGTAGCAGGTCACAGAATAAAGCCATACTAAAAAGAAAAGGAAGAACATAGATTTTGAAACGCGTCTCTTCCCTATTGAGGTCGGAAACCTGCCAGTGGGCGTTGCCCATTTTTTCTTCCAAGGGGGCGTGGTCGACGTTTTCCTAGCTTTTCTCGCTTATTTGAGCGAATTGAGATTACGCGCTTGGCAGGGTTGCTATAGACGGCGACCGGACCAAGATATCAAAAAAAAATATCTCTGAGGTTCGGCTGTGCCTTCAATGTGCGGTTAAAGATTAAAGGTGCGGTCCCGACGCTGTAATTGTCCTGTTTCGAGCGCCGCGTAGATTACCTTCTCTGAACCACACATTTCCTTGCTGTCGGAGATGAACTGTGCTGTCCTTAAACTGTAATCCCTTTCTGCCTCCTCTGACCCTTTCATGGACTGTCGCAGATCAAATATGTGATCCTGATTCGCCACCCAGATAGTTGCTAAATGTGCCGTTGAAGATACAATGTGAGGCCCAGACGCGGTAGCCTTTCATAATTTTTCAGTCGCCGCGTAGATCTTCGCGTCGGGACCTAACGTTAGGTGCTTGCGCAGATCAAAAGTGTAGTACCGACGCGGTAACCTATTTCTGCTTCATCGAGCGCCGCATAGATTACCGAGTCAACACCTCACGCTGCCGCAGTTCGATTGAGCAGTCCCCGAAGACCTTTCTGCTTCTTTTGATGAGGCGCAGATAGTCTGTCAGTTTTCAGTTTCAGTCATGCACTTTTGAGCTTTATGGCCTGTCAAAGATCAAAAGTACGATCTCGACGCGATAACCGCTTTCTGCCATTTCTGCTGCCGCTAAAATCAATTTTCACTTCCGATTCCGTAGGGAAGGACATCGATGTCAGTATTGGGCATACGGGTTTTAGAGCTACTCAGCTGGTTAATATTCTATTGTATTTCTTGATTTCAGCAAATCTGGGAAATGTAAAACATTTCGTGCGTTGTCAGCATAACAGAGCGGCATATATCGAGGAGGAAGGCCACTTTTATGTGAGAATTCCATTGTGCGAATCTACAGGATTCTCGTTCACGTGCTTCAGCTCATGTCCTGGAGGAATTAATCGTCGCCCACTCAGACTAGTAATCGATCTAGAAGCCCCGTAAGTTATTTAAATTTTTTCGTTCGATTACATAGAAAACACTTTTGAAGAATTAGAAGGGGGAGGCGAAGGAATTATGACAATTAGTGCCCTATTTGAGAACTGAAGAAGCTCAAGTTGAGCCTGATAGAAAAAAACTTGAAGTTTCCTGTGGTTTTCGTAGAATGGTCAATTCCAGGAATGGAGTCGTGTTGGATTCAGCCTACATTGGTCTGAGGGTGTGCGGGCATCCGCTACGTGATGCGCACAGGGAAGAGGAAAGAGGGAATGGTCATCTACCGTGCGAATCAATGGTCTCTGGTGGTGAGTTTTCAACTAATAAGGTTTCTAGCAGTTAAGGGGAGTTGGGGCTCTTCATGAACCAGTGGAGCAATAAAAATCTGTGAAAAATCCTCGAGGCGTCGTTCTCATTGAATACAGTGCCGAGATCGCAGAATGGGTTAGACAAGCCGGAGGACCGTTCTAAGGTGAAGTCGTTTGATAATGAAAATATATTTATATGATGGGAATTGTCACGAAAAAATTCTAGGAAGTCCATATTTCTGCTTTACTGAAAAAGTTTTGCTCACCTCTTTTGATCCTTTATTTTATGTAGTCTTTACAAGGCATAAATTTTCAACGAACTAGAACAGCTCTGATGGATAGATTGAAACTTCACATTTTCTTCAAAAATGCGGAGCAGGTCGAGTTTCTCGAGCAGCGATAAACAGTCTCAGATGGAGAATAAGGTCAACTTTTGAACTGTATGGCAAAGATTAGGTGCGAAAGATCGCGGACAAACTAGTGAAATTTCATTGACACAAATTTGGTGCAGGCCTTTTGGGCCAATCTGCAATACCATTCATAATTTTTGTCCGATAACGTCGTTTTTGTCTGGAGTAAACATTTTCGGGATCTGAAGAAAAAAAAACATTCGATTCGCCTCTTTGAGCTGATTTCAAAAATATTTTCAGTTATGGAAAAAGCTGAAGCCTTCACTAAGTTATGACGGATTTTCTTCACAAAAAAAATCAGAACCTTACGAGAGCCAAGCTCAGCGACATGCAGACCGTTTTCCCGTACCTCGGCGGAGCTACGTCCCCCTTGGTTGGAATTTTAAAAAAAAATTCAAAATGCCGAAAATCTGAACGTTCTCCGTAGGTGGAGATTTTTGCAGCATTTTGAGAACCTAAAATTTTCAAAGTAATGAAATAGCATCTCGTAAGTTTCATAATATTTTTGTAAATAACGCTACACACTTCCGATGACTCTCAGAGTGTGTCCTTTGAATTTCAATCCTGAATATACTCAAAAAATTTCCGAAATCTCAAGTTTTCAAAAATGATCACGTCCCACTCGTTGTCCCGTGGGGCAGTAATCGCTTGACCCTGGCCAAGCGCACACAGGCGCGTCGAAAACTTTCAAACACTGCAATTTTAGGCAAGAAAAGAGCTTATAACTGGGTGAAACGAAGACTTCATTTTTTCAAGTCTGGGCACCTTTTTTTAGATTAGCACGGTGAAGCAAATTGAATGCTTTTTTACATTCTGAAAAATGTCCACTCCGACAAAGAAAGTCGTTTTCAAGTCAATTTCGCATTCCCGACGCGTTTTGAGGCGCAAAAAATATGAGAGGTATTGTATATCACTTCCGCAGGATAGAAGTTACCAAATGCGAATCGAAAAAAGAGTAACAAAGAAAGAGGGAAAGAAATGCTAAGAAGATCTAGAGAACCTACCACGACGTCGCGTCAAACCTTCCGCGGCTGTAAGGCTTCCTTTTGGTGGTCGTAAGGTGACGGAGAAGCGGGCAAGCGAGACGAGTAGACGCGGTCAAGCATACTGGAGGCACTGAGAAGTCCGATAACGTGGCGCCCTCGAGACTTCGAGCGCTTTCAGCCGCTTCCACTTAAAGGCAGTGTTCACGATAAATCTCGTTCTCGAGGTCTCGGTGTGAAACACTAGGTTGGCAGGTGCTGTAGAGGATAGGGTCGAAGAAAGCAACGAAAGCTGGCCAGAAATAAATACAAACGGCTTCGAAAGCTCTCCCGGTGCGCCTACCTATCCCGGTCCGCCCCCCAATCGGACGAGCTTGTGGCGCCGCACACGTTTCGATGGCGAATTGCCAAGCAACTCTGCCGCAGTTAGCATTATCGATTCGCGCAGATTTCGGGATTAGCGCGCGCTTCCCAAAATCAGCAGGGCCCATGATTCTCGTCCACGCCCTGAATTTAGAAACCGTTATTTTGACTTATTCTGGATGTTTTTATTCCCTGTTTCTTCACTATTAGTTACCTCACGACCAAACAATCCCATTTTTGGGTCGAACTCGATTGCGATATTCATCGTGAACACTGCCTTTAAATCACCTGACGACCACCACCCATAGCTTCGTTGGGGTGGATACAGCGGTCCGAGAGGTAAAGGTTGTTGAATGGGTTGACGGACAAAAAGGTGAATGTTGCCCTCTCGCCTCAATTTGAGGAAGGAGCATCGTTATTACCACGTCAATTTTTTGGTCTTTTCGTCTTTTTTGTGCCTCAAATTCCATGAGGCAACCTGACTTCTACCACGATATTACAGAGCGTTGCGCTGGTGACATTTTTTATCTTTGGAGAAGAATGTTAAGGGAAAAAGTTTTTTTTTTCTCGAATTTTCCGTAAAATTATTTGATGAAAAGTTTTCTAAGGATCTGTCGCGCTTTAGAACTCCGAATCAAACTCAGCTTACAGCTTAAGTGCCAGTTTCCCCCTTATAGGCTTTTCCCCTCAAAAAATAACCTGATGGCAAAGGTTGTTTTTTGAATCCTCATGAAATTCTGCATGGAATAGCGTTTTCAGGTTCAAGAAATATTTTCTCGATCCTTCAGCCTAATTCGTTCTACGAACCACCGGCTATTCGCCTATAACTCTTCAACGGTTAAAGATAGGGTTGTGGTGAAGGTTGTTGTTGGAATTTCCGTGAAATTCTGCGTCGAATGATGTATCGGGTTCCTAACTTTGCTTGCCCCATAACCCAGCCAGGTCGGTGGAGCCGAGCTCCATTGCTGGCTCCAGTGAGACTCTGCGTCTCCTACTTGCACCATAGAGGCGAGAGCACCCTTTGGAGATTACTATGGAGCTCGGTTCCACCTACCTGGCTGACTTATGGGGCAACCAAAGGTAGGAACCCGATAAATCATTCGACGCAGAATTTTACGTAGATTCCAAAAACAATTTTATCGTAACTCTATTTTTAACGGGTAAAGAGTTCTTGGCGAAAAACTGGTGTTTCGTAAAACGAATTAGGCTGAAGGATCGAGAAAACATCTTTCCAACCTGGAACCACCAGTTGACGCAGAATTCTATGAAGATTCCGAAAACAGCCCTTGCTAAGGCTCAATCTCAAAGTACGAAAAAGTTAGGGACGAAAAACCGGCAATGACGCTCATCCAACCTTGAAAATGACTTGTTTTGATGCTGGGTCACCTTCATTCTTTTTTCGGGGCGTTTTTCCCGGTCATGACCGGTTTTCCCAAAGGCGAAGGTTGGTGGAGTACTTAGCTCCACCAAACGAAGTTATGCCACCACCCCGGGTTTCTGGAACTAAATCCTAAAGTTCTTTTAAATCCCACCCTTTAAGCGTCCGCTATCAGGAAATCATGGATATTCGGGGATTTAATACAGTTGCACTATCGAAGTCCTATCGTCGATTGATCAGATGTATTTTTGAATTTGAAAACGTTCAGGCCTCAATCGCAAGCGAAATGTGAGACCCAGTCGTCCTGACTATTCTAAACGAATTCGACCCCATGAAAAGGGATCATGCGAAGTTCCAGTTTTTGAGCTCACGGTGGGTGATGTGCCGAAATTTTTGAGAATGTTTACTCACAAATCATCTGATACTAACACAGATATGTATATTTGCAGGTCACAGACGCCAGTGTGTTCCGCAGAATAGTTTGGTTTATGAAGAACCAGGACACGTTCGATGAGCTGCTGCATATAGCTCAGGAGAGGAACATGCTCCGCGACTTGATCAATGACGATACGACCATTGAAACGTTAGCAACATCTTCTTTTTTTGTGGAGCGTGGTGAAAATGCAGGAAAAAATTCAATATCGTTTCAGTTGGCTCAACATGTATGAGTTGGCGGAGCTGAACGATCTCTTCAAGAGTCGTTCCATTCACACTCTGGGAGACTTGCGCGAAGTTTATCGCCCTGGCGTAATCTTTTCAATTTTTTGCTTAAATATTGTTTTATTTTAAATTTCTGTAAAACAAGAGGAAGGTGTGTATTCGCGAAGTTTAGGTAGATTATTCAAGTGAAAGCGCTGACCGCGTAGGAGTTCTTATCCGGTTTTTTATTCACGTCCCTGGGAGGATATTATATTTGGGCAAAGCGGTAAAAATTATCACTTTCGAATATCGTTATTTTTGCCAAATTGTCAGAACCGAATCTCTAACAATAAGCTCGGAAAGTACATAAACGGGCGTCAAATTGGTAAACAAAACCCATAATAACCCCTCAACGCGGATGATTTTGGAGCAGTCATTGCTGAGTATTGTGCTCAATTGCTCCAATCCATATTTCAAGTAACTGGTCCTTTGGAAAAGAAGGATTTCGTAAGCTAAAACTCTGGTATTATCTATATCTGGATGAGAGCTACATGAGTACAAACGGTTTCCATTGGCGGGCAGTTCGAGCCAGTCGATCCCAGTCATGGAGCACGCTGTACTGTAAGGCGACGTTCAGAGTTTTCGCGGGGCGATACGATGGCACATGTCAGCGCGACGCGAAAATCGCATCTTGCAGGTATTTAAGTCCAAACGCTGCGCGAACGCCGGGCGACAACGCACAATTGCGTACGTACGCAATTTCTCTTAATGGCAGTGTTCACGAAGAAAAAGTCGCACGTTTTTTTTCGGCTAAAATGTAAGCTGTGGGTCCCTCTAAGAAGATTAAGAACGGAAGAAGATTGAGAACGGACGAAAAACGGCCGGTAAGTGGGTGAGAATCGCGAAGGGCCAGCCAACCCTTTGGGCCACTCCGCCCACGTCCTATAACAGTTCCCCTGCATTCGTGTTTAAATGAGCGATGGTTTCCGATCGAAAGCCCCGTTCTTCTCTTCATTCTCAACTTCTCTCTCTACTCAGGCCAGCTCGCACACATCGGCTGCGAAAAACGGGAGTTACAAGCCTCGGACAACTCGTCCACGATGCTTCCCTAGCTGAATTTTGAGGGGCCATAACTCCGTTTCCAGGGGGTCTTGTACGAATCCAGGGGCATCATCGAAATCAGCATGGGGCCATTTTCAAGATAGGTGGAAAAACAGAAAAACGACTTTTTTAGTGAACACTGCCTTTAAACAGGCTGTGGCAAATCTTTTATAGCAATACCAACAGATTTTTTTCGTATTCTTTGAAGTATGTGTGATCCCAGATCGGCTCATTTTATTTCTTTCGTTGTTAGAATTGGTTGTTGCGATGAAAAAAAACAGTGAAGAAAAGCATCAACAAAATGACGCGCGCAATTTTCCATCGCACGACGTCTATCGCGTCGCGTTGCATTGCAAGGCAACACGATGGACGTCGCGCAAAGGTCACTTCGTATGTATCGCTACCCAACACTGTGAACACCCAGCGACGACGCGACGCGACGTCGCTTGATCAATACGTAGGCTGGTTATAACATTGCGCCGCGCCGCGAATGAACTCTGAACGCCGCCTAAAGGGGTCTGCAGAGACTGGCGACTGGTCGCCGAGCGTCAGCCTTGACGCGGCGACAAAAATGTTTTTAACCATTATCATCGCGGTACACTCTGCAGTGCCCCCTCGTCGCCCTTCACGCCGTGTCGGTCGTCATCGTTGCCGAATGTAATCGATATTACGTCATCCAGTGTTGTTCCTCGCTGCGACCAACGACGGTCGGTGCAACTCTGCAGACCCCTTAACGCAATATTTCAAGCAATCAAGCGTGTGGTCACCCCAAATTGGGCGTGGGGTGAATTGGTCAACATGATGCTTTGACAGAGTGTGCTCTCAAAGGTTGATCAGACAAAGAGAAATTTTGGTAAAATGATGATTGTGTATTTTGATCATCCGAAATATACAAAAATTGGGATATGCTCATAATAAAGTAATCAAATTTATTCGAAACACTATTCGAAAGTCTGTTTTCAAATTATTCAAAATTCAGATATTATTCGGAACCGCTTTTTATGAAGCGTTCGAAATTCGAATATTATTTGAGAACCAAAATTTTCAAATTTCAATGATTCGAAATTTCAAAAATCATTCGAATAAGTCTCGAATAATACAATTCAGTCCGAAGTATGGAGGATATTCTATGTTTCCGGACAAAATTTTCAAGGTCGGCCCTGGACGGAAATAGGGAGCGACGGAATAGTGTTGACGCGTAGACGTCGCCCTCAAGCGCGTACCTATAGGGGTATGCAGAGTTGCACCGATCGGCAACTGGTCGCCGAGCGTCAGCCTTGACGCGGCGACAAAAATATCTTCGCGACGTCGGTTGCCGCTCGCTGGCAGTGACTCAAGGCCGAGGCGGCGTCAAATCACTCTGCGGCGTCCCCGTCTTCGCTCTTCACGCCGCGTCGATCGCCCTTCTCGTCAAATGTAATCGATATTGCATCACCCAGCGCTGCTCGTCGCTGCAAGCAACGCCACGACTTGAACTCTGCAGACCCCTTATGTCCGCAACGGTCATGGGAATTTGTCGATGGCACTGCTTGACGAGTGCAATCGGCACGGATCGCACTGATGCTTTTAGTTCCCTAAAAACCATTGGCGCAAAGTTGGTGCACTTATGTTATGAGATACGTGCACCGAGTTTGCGCTAATTTCCAATAGGGAAGTAAAAGTATCCTTACCGACCGTATGTATTTGTGTACATACGTCCACATAGCGAACGCTGTCAATTGGGCTCACTAAAATCCGTAACTTCAGAATTTCAACAGTTCTAGGAGGCGAAAATTGCATCCATGCAACAGTTCAAAAAATCTTATATCCGACCCATCAGGGAAATTTATTCTTTTCATGAATAACATTATTTTCAAAATGTTCGTTGGATTTGAAATCTTGCAATGTGTTTTCCTGTGAGTTTGCAGCGACTTTTAGGTAAAGGTATTCGGATATTTGGGCATTAAAACACCATCGTTTTTGTATTAATAATAGTCATTTGACGCTAATTTTTGAATGAATGAATTCTTCGAAAAACTCTCAAACGAATGATTTTTCGAACAGGGAGGTTGAAAATTTCAGAATAATTTATTTTTCTACTCTGAATGCAGTCTTTTTGAATTTTAAATTCAAAAATGAATGAGCTTTTTGGATGAGCCAATCTTAAAACTTCAGAGTAGACAAAAACTTACAGTTTTTGATTTTTAACTTTTTTTCACTTATTTCTTTTGAATGCACGAAAACCTGAAGCTCATTCGATTCTAATGAATGTTTGAGAAGACATTGGAATAGTTGAACTATTTGTCGTATGCTCAATCGATTTTTTCATTAATAAAGCAACGCGATTTTTTGATTCCAACAACCGCAGCTGTAGGCTCGAATGTAATGAGTTATGGCCAAAAATTCGGGAAAATTTGGAAAGTCAAGAATATCTGAAAAAGCAGTGCATTCAAAAACCTGGATATTTTGATTTTTTGAAAGAGCCGAATCGAATGATTAGTATGTATAAGAAATCCAACTAGTGTTGTTCTCTGGACCAAACTATGGTCCGCATTTGAGGACTGCGGCTATTGCATAATGCGACACGTGTTAACCGTGCTAGGACCTCTTGGTCTCGGCTCGACTCACCCTTCTCCCAGCACTATTACCACGAATCGGAATTTGGCCCAGAGAACGACAGTAACTCATTCTTCGAATCAGTCGATTCCACGAAAAAATTCATCAATTAGAATTCGCGACTTAATAGGATTTTCAGGCACCCGGAAGTTCAATTTTCCGATTGAAAGATTTGCAGTTGTTTGCAAATAAGTATTTGAATTGGTCCCAAGTCTATTTCCGTGCATTTGTTGAAACCATTAGAAAATATGCAATCTTTATCGCCTAGCTTTCCTAATTTTTAGTCGAACAATCGTGCGAGACGGATAAATTTGCCCTTGGATTGTATTAATTTATTTGAAAAAGGTTTATGGATTTCAAATTTCAGAGCTTGGAGCTGCACTGGAGAGAGCTTTTTTCCAATTTAAAGTGCTTTAAAAGAGAACAGGAAAAGTAAATATTAGGAAATCTCACTCACTTACTCTAACATGTACTTTGACGGCTCGTCCTCACGGATTGTGCGAGCTCCAGAATTGTACGATCCGTGAGGTCCTCAAAGACTCAGAAATCTTTGGAGCCTTCATTTGAAAACAGTGGAGAGCACGAGCGGTTGCGAGGCTGAATGCGAGTGATTTTCTAGGGCGTCTTCTATACTACCGCCGCCAGGAGCGGCACTATGCTTTTCTGTGAGGGTTCGTTTATACTCCCGACTCCGAGCGACGTGGAGCAGTGCATTTCTGTAACATCGATCGTGCCGCGCTGCCTGATCAATACCACAAAAATCCATTGTGCCGCGCCGCTTGGCGGCGGAAGTATAAACGACTTCTAAGGAGCCGATTAGAGTCCCGCCGCTGAAAGGCGCGGCAGCATGCGATGAAGGAGTATGGATCATGCGGCGCCGCACGATCAATGCCCCTCCATAACATGCTGCCGAACCTTTCAGCGGCGAGACTCTAATCGGCCCCTAATATTGATCACTCGGCGCGGCAAGATCGATATTTGCAGGATTATATTCCGCCCTTGGCGGCGGAAATATAAACGATGCCTAGAATAAGGAAGGTCTATCGTCTCTGTAGAGAGTATACCTACGGAATCAGAATATGCATGCCGTGACGCGACCGTCCGCGCTGTCCGCAACTAGGCAATCATCTTCGGACGGGCAGTTTAGCGGTGACCTCTTTTATAGAAAAATTATCTTGGAGAATTCCAAAAATGTGCAACTTGAATAAAAAAATCTTATTTGTAGAACAGATACACCATTTTCAGATATTCTATCAGTTCGGCCTTTCACTTGAGCACATTGAACTACTCGAAAAGGCGTTAAAAGAAACAGGATTTGTGGAAAAGTTAGTTCTAACACGGTAGAGTCATAAAATATAGTATACCGTGTTCCTAAAATACTATCCATTTCAGGGAAGATTCCGAGGATTCGGTGCTTGGCTGATCCGGTGTAAAATTCATCAGACGTGACTATCTTTCGACCACGATGGCATTTGTTGGTCTATGTACTATGTAATAGTATATTATGCATTGATTTCTAGTAATTTCTATGTGTTGACTATGTATTTCAAATTTGCATCTGTACAACCATCTATATATCCTGAATGTTCGAGCAGTACTTCGGAGTAGACTGTTCAAAGTTATGATAAAATTTTGTTTCAGTTTACGGGAATACGGAAAAAGCACATAAAGATCGACTTCCTGGCCACTCAGTAATAACGGTTCTCACCAAACTTTGGCTTGAAATTGACGAAAATTCGGGAGGATCACTGTTACGCCAAAAAGGATACGGACTTTGCTCACGCGTGCGTGCTGCATCGCGCGAGGCGAAACGGGCAGCGACCATAGGTTCGTTGGGGTGGAGACAGCGGTCCGAGAGGTGAAGATTGTTCAGGATACCTGAGTGGGAAAAGGTGATGGTTTTCTTTAGACCCGCTTCTTCTAAATTTAACGTTTTCTTAGTCCTCTTATTTGCATTCAATATTTTTATTTTTAATTGTTAATTTTTAGAAAAAATATTTTCATCAGGTGATCGCCCTTTACAATTCACTATTCATAGTTAAATTATCAGTCAAGGTCACGAAAAATTCGCTCTGATTTGTGTTGAAGTAAATTTTTTTCTGAAAATTGTTCCAAACGGATTTTTCGGATTCTTGAAAAATACTCATTTTCCGCTCATAACACTTTTGGCCTTGAAGGTGAATCTCTGAAAGGAGCTGTTTCCGAAATTTTCATGAAATTTCGCGTTGATTAATGCATTTTATTTTGAAAAAAAATACGTTGCCAATCTCTCAGTCGATTTCAATTTAAGATATAACGTTTTTCACTCAAAGCTTTCAGTTTTTCGCATCTAAATTTTTTTGTCCTTGGACAGAGACCTTTATTGGAGGTTGTTTTCAGAATTCTCATAAATTTCTGCATTTATTAAATTTTTTGCTGCGTTTCAGGTACAAAGAATTCGTTCTCATTCTGCTGGCAAGTTTCAGTTTATGGAGTACATTTTTTCTCCTGAAGCTATCGGTTTTTCGTTCATAAAATTAAAAAAAACGCGATTTCGCCACCCGCTGCGGGTATAGCAGGTCGCGAGCGCAAGGAGAGGTGGAACAGCGGGTCGCGAGCTGTTCGCTAGCGGGTCGCCCGCTGGGTTGTTATCGTCCTTCAAAGTATTTCGCAAAATTTCTCCTAATTTTACCTCACATCGTACCATTCTCATCCTTTTTCTGTTTCTTTCTGGATTTTTTCTTGCAATTCTATGAAGCTCAAAGTCGATATAGTCATGTTTTTCAACTCTATGCTAACCATCACGATGGGTGCGGGAGGTCGTAGCTCATAGTTTCGTCACTCGCATATACATAAATCCGTGAACATGCGTAAATACACATCTGCTAAGTTGTGTTCTTTATATATGTTGATTTTCTGACGGGCAACTCGTCCATAGAGGTAATTTGACAGCTTATCTAGGCGACCTGATTTGGGTTTCGCTTTTCTTTTGAGAAGCGGACCAAAGTGAATTTCCCTAGTCCCACCGACGACTTTTCTGATATTATTTGAAATTCTTCGTCCAGTTAACAGTCCAACCGGTTATAAAATATCAAGAGAAAAGCTAAAAAGTCGTCGGCGAAACTAGGAAAATTCACTTGTGATCTACTTCAATCGCGCGATGCGATCGCCTGCCCGGCTTACTTTTTCCAAGATAGGCTATAGATTCATAGCGTGTGAACATGCCTACCCACCTCATAGTGTGCCACTGACCCCCAGAGAAGAGTGGCTTTTGAATAAAAACTCACCGCTCTTCAACTTTATACACATACTCTGCCAGCGCGTAGCTAGATGCCTCACACGGAAACCGGAGATGCCCAGGGTTTCGGAGGCATCTAGTCTAATTTTGACCCGAGATTTTACGTAAATTACGGAAAGTTTAGCCTCAGTTGGTGAAACTTTAGCTACAGCGCCCGCATATTCTACGTAAATTCTCGCTACGGCACCCGCATATTCTACGCAAATTCTCGTTACAGCACTCGGTCGATCGACCCACCCAGTCCTGATCCCTACTAGAAAGACAACCCCAGCTGCGATCGACAGCATCGCCGTATCTTCCCCACGGCCTGCAGCATCCCAATGGTCAAAATTATGCTCACCGTGGTCTCCCAGAGAGCGACACCGGGTCACCCCCCACGGACAGTCACAGAGTGTCGAGTAATCACTCAGTGAGATGACTGGGCCATCACTGTTCGAACGGCATCCCTGCGTTCCGCGTAGCCAGCGCGGGTTTAAGATTTCACTTCAACACAGGCTGTCGCGAAATCCGTAGATTCTCGCTACAAAATTATAGCGAGAATATACGGGTTTAGCGTCAGAGAGAGCAATGGTTTAAATTTAGCCTTCGTTTTTACGTAGAATACGCGCAGAATTTGCAACCTTTCACCTTCGACACAAGAATATGCGGGTTTTAGCTATCGTAGCCAAAACCCGAAAATTCTCGCTACATGGAATGGGGCGGCGTTTCAGGCCGCGCCCTCGGAGGCATCTAGCTAGGCGTTGGCAGAGTATCACCATGAATAGATTATTATGAATTATTATAATTTCGCGCTGATCACAACGGAGTCTCCAGAATCGCGCAGAACCCACTGCGTACAGAGTTAAGGCGTATCAAAGATTGTTAGGTCGGACGGTGAGAAATTCGCCGACGAGTTGTCTCTCGCTCATCTTTTCTTGTCATCTATTCGTGACAAGAAAATATGAGTATATTTAATTGACTCCAGCTTTCTGTTCACTATTCAGTTTTTTTAACTGCTTTGAGTGGAGGTCCATTAGGGCGTACTAATAAATAATATTTCAATTGAGGAATTACCGAATATCCCGAATGAACTTCATATTCCAAGAAAAAAACTTCTTCGTAATGTTTTGTTCCGTTTTCCTTCTCTGCAGCTCCTCACAAAGATATTTTCAGAAGAAAAATTCGGCAGTTCCATAGATGGCTGGAGAGCTTGAATATTGGATCGATATGAACACCAAGGTTTACGCTGAGATTTAGAAAATTGTGTTGAACCAGCATTGTGTCAATTTGTTACGATTAAATCACAATAAACACTTGAAGTTATGAGAATTTGTTGATTAATTTGAAAGTGACTGTAACAACTTATTCGTACTGTTCCTGTCAAAGAATGAAAGGTGCCAGCGCAGCAGAGGGAAACTATGAAATCTCACATGGCCACGCCCATTTTTTCATGACGCAACGACTCTCCTGATTTTGGAATGGGAGGAAAACCCTGAGTTGGTGCTCAAATTGCGCGGCGCCATGGAAAAACAGGCGTGGCCATGTGCTATATTATAGACTGTCCTCTGCAGGCAAAAAGACCGGATGACCGAAAAGAAAGTTCAAGCATGGTCTAAATTTCAAGCGGAAGCCATATTCAAGAGCTCGCCACCCGCTATCTTTTCGTCGGCGACCACCGCTGGAGCTCGCCGCCCGCTAACCAAAACTCCGGCGGCGCGCAGCTACTCGCGCGGCCCGCGAGCGGAATGGTAGCGGGTGGCGAGCGCCAGCATGCCAGTGCTCGCCACCCGCTACCATTCCGCTCGCGGGCCGCGCCAGCAGCTGCGCGCCGCCGGAGTTTTGGTTAGCGGGCGGCGAGCTCCCAACTTTCTGAGCAATTGGTGAAGGTTGTTTTCGAAATCGCCATATAATTCTCCGTAGATTAGTGTTTTCAGGTTTGAAAAATAATTTCCCGATCCTTCCGCCTAATGAAATACCAGTTTTTCGCTTATAACTCTTTAAGCGGTACATACTATCGCGGAGCCGCTGCAGCTCCGCAATAGCGCCGCTTCGGTGTCTCTAGGGGGAGCAAAGCGGCTTTATCGAGTCGTAACAGCGATTTATATCACAGGAGCTCCACGTATGTATATTGATCTGCCACCGACCGCTTATACTTCATCTCTAGATAAGGTACTGGACAAAAAGATATCACATTTTGGTTTTTCGCTCATAACTTCCTCTAGAATAACTCAATCGCCTCCAAACTTTTTCGGCGACATGAGGGCCACATTTGTATCCTTGCCACAGTACACTGTCGCGCAGTCACCGTGACAGGCTTTTTCGCGCCGTCGTTATCAATTTTATCACAATCGCCACATACGATAACCTGCAAATTTAAGACTGGCAGGGTAGCTGCGGATTTGTCAACGTATGGTTTTGCTAATTTTATTGTTTAGACTGACTATTTAATCAAATACAAAAACACTTGGGCCCCGAAATCCCAATGAGGATGTCCTAGCTGCTTGGAAACGACCACCAGTCCTCTTGTCGTATTCGAAATAATGGGACAGTACATACACACCGAGGGAGGAGCTGTCCCGTTTTTGCAGTTTGAAACGTCACGCCACTCAACGCGAGCGAAGTGGTCCCGAGTGGAATTAGAACCGCAAAAGGCGGGACAACTCCCTTTCCCCTTGGTGAGTAAAGAGCCCCTGTTCCGAAATAATGAGGTAGGCTTGCATGACAGGTTGGTACTCAGAACAGCATTAAGCCCTCGGCAAACGGCTGGCATGTGGAAGGCCGTCTGGCGATTGCCACGCATTCGCCCACGGGGAGTAATGCATTAAGAATGAATTACATCGAACGATTTCGGTTCTCTTCCTTACGGCACGTGTCCACACACATCGAGCCTCGGCACAAACGGAGGGTAACGATTGGGGAGGGTGCTGCCCTTACCCAACCCCTCCGATGGCCAGTCGGCACCGCCCTGTAAGGTGAAGAATGGACTTGGGAGACGAATATAAGCTGGTATTCCACGGCAGCATCGAGCCACATGCCAGAAACTATCAGAACTTGTCGGCCGAATCTACAGTATCCATGTTCGTGGCGGGACCAGGCATGGATTCCTGGCGCCTTTTCGTAATCGACGTGTTTTTGTTGTCATCAAATGATGTCGAAATAGGTGCCTTCCTGCTGCGCTACTTTTCTGAAGGCTTTTTCATGCAATATCGCTAAGTGCTATTGTAACGACATTGTTATCTGTTGAAGTATATCGTGCATCCAAACAGGTATGACCGTTGTCGGCGAGCCGAACATTCAAGGTTATGGAATCATCAGTTTGAGCAAAGGGGTGATATATCATTCCTTTTCAAAGTCTTATTAGAGAAGATTTCCTAAGTAGTTTCACAAGAAGTCGACAACGGTTAGACGTTATGCTCACCGATCTGTAGTTCTCGCATCTGTTTGACGGTGGTTTTTTTCTGAGTCTTGGAGTGACAGAATTGTTTCCATCGCAAGGGGACCTCGGCGTACATCAGTGCTTGTGCTCCTTCGGATTAGACGACCCACTTGAGCAATTCATCGATAATTGTTCATCTCACTGAAGTCGTCGAATGATTTAGTATTTTCAAGCACACTAAACTATTTGTTGTGACCAACCGATCTATCGGTCATGCCAAAACAATAGCTTTTTTCTTTTCATGCTCTAGAGGGTCATCTAATCTGAAAGAGTACCTCATAGATTGGTTGATGATGTAGGCCAAAGGGCAAGCGATGACGTGCTGATGGTGCTTTGAATGAGAGAAAATGGCGCGTTATCAGGTGTCCATGATTAGGATTTAGAGCAATTCCCCTTTTTAATTACTTGTATTTCCTCCACGGACTGGTGCTGAAGAGCGTAAAGATCTGCGACAGTGAAGATATATAGGGCTCTGTTGCGAAAAGATGAGTCACTGGCTAAAAAATGTGAGTCTCTAACGGGGTCACCCCCTTTGTGGTTCCGCGGGTCCCCAGCAGCCGAATGTTTCGTTGTAGGTTTACTGGCGGCTGTCGCTTCTCTGAGAAGTTTGGTACCGCTGGTTTCGCGATAGCCCCGAGATTCTCGCTGGTATCGCGATGGGTTATCGGCAGTTGATTGGCGGCTCCGCGATCGCGGAACAGTGGTGTGTGACGCAGTGCCCCGCGATGGCTTTATGTCGGCTCCGCAATCTGATAAAGAGGTAGCGTCGACAACATGGCTCCTTGGCAAAACCAAGTCGGCATCGCAATGAGTGTGCAGGCTTTCAGTTTCCCGTCGGCTCCGCGTTCGACACACCTCCGAACTGGCGTACATGAGTCATACTGCAGTATCGATCGAAGTTCAAACTAGATTCGCAAACGTCAATTCCGCTTCTTTCCGAATTCGTGTTTTTCATGTGATCCTCATTTTGACCCCAACATACACCGCCTATGTAGTAATATTGCCTTTATATTGAGTTTCCATCCCACGCAATAAGCCTTTTTTCGTATTGTGGCATTAACTAATATATCTTTTTATATTGTGACATCAACTAATATACCTAATCCTGATCGCTTGTTTGTGCTCTTACGTCTCCGCGTATTATTTCATACATATTTCTGCGCATTCCTTTCAATGACAGAATATTCGAAGCCCGTGACACGAAATGAGCGAATACTCGAGGTTTTTTAAAGGTTTTTTTTTCAATTATCGTAATAGTCGGAAAACCGAACCTCTAAATGTTTCTAAATGAATCCTTAAGAAAGCGGAAATTTGGATTTCATAAATTAATCGAATTCTCGAGAAATCCAACAATTTTAGTTCCAAGATGAATCGAATATTTCAGTACTCGAGTATAAAACGAATAATGTGATTATTGTTCAATAAATTATTCGATCCGATCCCAAGTCTAATACGCAGTGTACAATACTGGACATAATTTTTGCGTTGTCGAAAAAAAAAGAACGCAAAAAAGCGTTTTTGTTTTCGCTCTTTTGTCATAATAACTCTGTTCAGAATGGCCCATTTGGGAATCTAAAGTTTTTGGGAACCACATTTTCTTACTTTTTCGGTCTTCAGTGGGGAATATAAAGACACTTTCGGAATTAACATCGAGTGCTTTTTTTTCTGGAATGGCACATGGCTTACTGTCAAACAGGGCCTATTTGCGTGTTGATTGTGTTAAGGCCAAATTTTTCCAAATACTGTGCTTCTCTTAGTCAAATTCCGGTCCGCAATTGCGTCTCAACACGCTTTGCCGTCGCGCGCTTCCGAATCGGAAGAGTTTCCAACGCCGCAGCCGCCGATCTGTTGACTCTAGGTTGGTTTTGGAAACTGGAAACTATACAAAATTGGAGAAAACTGTACAAAAGAGTTACATGGAGCCGGTCTTAACGCTGGAAACTCGACTGACTCGAGCGCGTGCGGTCGCAAAGCGTGTCGAGACGCAGTTGCGGAGCGGAATTTGGCCCAGAGAAGCAGAGTACCTTGTTACAGAGTAAGCAATGTGTCTCCTAACAAAGGCTCTCGATGCTGATTTCAGATGTCTCTTCGGAGCAACGAATGGTCTGTTTTGAACAGTGTTGACAAAGAAGCATAAAACGCCTTTTTGTGCCCAAAATGCAAATAATATCACAGGTATTGCACTTCATCCTGGCGTCGCGCCCCTAAGTGGCGAACACTTATCTAAATGCTGACTAGTCTTGGAACAAACCGATTCAAGGACTCGAACTTGGACAGAGCACCGAAAACCACCACTGTCAAGATCTGTGGTCATATACACAGCGTTCATATTTCCCGTAAGATTCTGTGTATGTTCTTCAACGCAGCTGTCATGAAGACTATTTAATTGTCCGATTAACCTGGGTGAGGTTTTCATCGAGACTCCTACATTCAAGTAGCAGAGCTAGATGTATGCAACTTGTGTTTGACTAGTGTGGAATTTCATTTCGATTACGTTTTGGCGACTTCTGCATTCGTATGGGCTTGGAAAGCTAAAATACATAGAGAAACAAATCGTTCGAGTACCATTTCAAAGCAAAGGATCCCGAAGAAAACGTGTAAAATGGGTGACTAGCGAAAACTGAAAAGCTGTATCACCAGCTATATTGGTGTGTTGCTTAACAAACAACAAACAACTACTCGATATCCCTCACTATTGTGAGGGTAATTATATTCGACTCACTTCGGAGGCTTCGCAGCGAGGTCGCGTAGGTGTGTTGAAAAAAACCTACTCGGCGTCAACGCTCAGCCGACGCGGTAATTGACTCTTCAGCGAGGTGCGATTGCGGAGCCTACTTCGCTATCGGCGTGCAGGCGGGGCGATTTGTAATGAAGGCACAGCAATGCGACCATGTAGGTGCCTATAGGGCACCTACACGGCCGCATTGCGGTGCCGTCACCACAGATTTTCTCAGAGTTTGCGCCACCAAACCTTGTTGGTCCCGATAAGAGCAGGGGCACTGTACATAGGGGGCAGACCCGCACATTTTGACGGTTACGGGCTTGTACGAAGCCTATGCTCGTTGCTGCGAGCTGCGCCACGACTAGCACCTTGTATCTTTTCAGTGTGTTACCTATTTGGCTTTTAGTAGCCAAAAAGTTCCTTTTTTCAGATAACTGTGGTGTTCTATGGGGAGTTACCCTCTATAAAACGTCGTGATTCTCATCATTTGAGGCGCGAGCGGGGCGCGCGATGCCTCAGCCTCCGTCTGCCCTCCGCTCTCTCACTGTCTCTAACCTCCGCTCCGCACCAGCACGCTTAAGAACCATGTGAATTTGGCCCTTTTATAGCCTGTAATTGACAAGGAGGCCCAAAAACTGTTCCCGAAAAGCCCGACATTAAGAAGAATACTACGTGGCTTTGAGCTGTGGCTTGCTGCGCGCCGCGGTCGCGTTGCGGCGTCGCAATAAGAGCACGCTTACCTCTGTTTGAGTGGGTTATCACCCTTTCTACATACACTTCGATTCCGTATTTTCTCTGAGCACTCGCGAACCTCCCTCATGTGCCTATACAGCTTCCTGAAAAAAAGCCACTAGCTTGCAAAGGGAGCAGAAAGTTGATGTGTTCTCCATACCTGAATGATTTCCGATTTAAAGATTTGCTAAAACTGATCCCCTGTTGCCAGTCTTGTGAGAGATAATTGATGAGCTCAGGCGTTCAGCCTAGGAAATACGGAAGAAGAATGTCCCACTATAATGAAAGTTATAGAAGAAGAGAGTAATGGCTGTTAGAAACCAAAAAATATTAGCATAATGATGAGTGATGGCGCTCGACCTCCTTCACTTTTAACAGACAATTAACCCCCCTCGCGCAATCATTGGAAGTAAGAACCATTATTGATTGCCAATAATGGTTTGTAGGCAGCGATCCTTATGCCTGAACCCCTGAACATTGTTGTCTCTCATGTTTTTCTTCATCACATCCATGTTAGAACACATAACCCTGGAAAAGTGCTGGCGATGTATAAGTGTGCTCTAATTGCGACGCCGCGACGCGACCGCGGCGCGTAGCGAACCACAGCTCAACGCCACGTAGTATTCTTCGACGCTGTATGCTCAGTCTAACGAGTGCATTATTCATGAACGGTGAGTCTATAGATTTTTGGAGGCTTAGCCTTATACAAATTGGCGACTTCATGTGTCTGGTCTTCATATCAGTATGAACTTCCTGTCCGAAGTGGCGGATAGCTGCTTTTGCAGCTAGCAGCTCGAAGAGAGCCGTGCGCGGACCATGTGGTCCCAGCACTATTTCGCTTGTCCTGCGTGGAGATTGTCCGCAATTTCAGACCGGAAATTCACCCTGATATACTAGACGAAAAATAACGTGCGATACCGATTGCCACAGGGCCTTGCAATACTCTTCAATTTTCACTCGAGTGTTTGTGTCAGTCGGTCTGTTGTAGAAATGCAACTGATATCATCATTTCATGCCCTTGTGGCAATCGGTACCGCACGGTATTTGGAGTTTACTCGTTCTTTATGGTACTCTCTCGCTGCCTTTTCTATCGCTGAGCACACGCACGCTAAGGAACCAGGTAAATTCCGCTCCGAATACATGTTCTGAGGGACTGAACCTTTCACAGTCTCCGAAAAGACATTCATGAAAGCTGCATGAGAGAATATCATCCCTTATCATCCAAAACTTCTCCGCAAATAACATGTTTACTGCAGCGAATGGAATGCTGGTGAGTTTCAACGTTCATTTCTCGACTTACTTACCCGGCGGTGGCAGCGTCATTCACCAAGCACGATGTCTACTCGTGAGTGTCGCTTGATCATTCGAAGTTCAGAGGCTCCCACATACCGATAACGATGAGCTGACAGACATCGGTGACTGGAGATGGGCAGGTCAAGACCGGGAGCAACATCAGCTGTCTGATTTAGACTGGCTCCACCGGACCTTTCTCAACTGCAAGTGGCCGAAATCCCAATTCATGAGCAGAACCTCGTTCAAAACGCTCATCTAACGTCCTCGTAACTTGGCAGTACTCTTGTGATCCTATCTAAGAACTCAGTAAACTTCAAATACCGTGCGGTACCGATTGCCACAAGGGCATGAAGTGATTATATCAGTTGCATTTCTATAACAGACCGGCCGACTCAGGCTCTCAAATGAAAAATGCAAAGCATTTTATGGCTTTGTGGCAATCGGTACCGCACGGTATTTTTCGTCTAGTTAAGAACTCATTCAACTCAAAACCCGGCTCGGCGTGAGCCCAGGGTAAGAGACCTTTTAGGCTTTGTCCGAAGCGCTAAGTTAAAGGCAGTGTTCACGATGAATATCGCACTCGAGTTCAACCCAAAAATTGGTTTGCTTGGTCGTGAGGTAACTAATAGTGAAGAAACAGGGAAGAAAAACGTCCAGAATAAGTCAAAATAGTGGTTTTGAAATTCAGGACATGGACGAGAATCATGGGCCCTGCTGATTTCGGCAAGCGCGCTAATCGCGAAATCTGCGCGAATCGATAATGTTAACTGCGGCAGAGTTACTTGGCGATTTGCCATCGAAACGTGTGCGGCGCCGCAAGCTCGTCCGATTGGGGGCGGACCGGGATAGGTAGGCGCACCAGGAGAGCTTTCAAGGCCGCTTGTATTTATTTCTGGCCAGTTTTCGTTGCTTTCTTCGACCCTATCCTCTACAGCACCTGCCAACTTAGTGTTTGATACCGAGACCTCGAGAACAAAATTTATCGTGAACACTGCCTTTAACCGCAAAACCTTTTTATTCGTGCGAGATAGAACCAGCATAGGCATAAATCTAGTTGGGGGGGGCACTCAAGATTCATAATTACATGATTGATATGAAACCTTTTTAACACGTTTAACACGTTCAACATGTTTCTTACACGTGTAGCTGTGGAGAAAATCTCAAAAAAAATTGGAGCTTGAGTGGCCCCTCCCCCAACTAGTTTCAAAACCCAGCATACTTCTTTACTGTGGAAGATCCTGTTTCGCGGGTGAGGCATGGATTGGAGTGCGAGTATGGAGATTCGGGGAACCGTCCTGCTACTAAATAAATCATACGTATCGATTAAACGTGTTCAGACAGGTAACTTCAGGTGAACATGTTTTGTCACTTCAACAGGCATGTTTTAGCGTTAGGAGCCGATCGGATCTACGAAGCTCTATACCACTATTCCATGGATTTTATCGTCAATCTCTGGTTGAAGAGAAGCCGCTTCGCTGCAATCATAGCGTTATCATAAGAGTCGAGCGGTTGTTCTGAGAACACACAATGGTAGAAATGATGAACCAATCGCTCCTCTCCCAAGATAGCGAATTAATAGCTACATGAACGCTCCCTAGAGATAGGTGCTCTTTCGGAATAGACGACCCACTGATAAATACAAGTTTCAAAAGCAATTCCTTTCGGACATTCTGAAAATCGCCGAAATCCTTTATAAAATGATTCGACGAATAGAACTCAGATTTCTAATCAACACCCAAGCATGAAAGAATGCTTTGAGACTATGCCGGAGCGATTTCCGTGAACTACTTTAAAATTGCCCTTCGGATATCCTTCTCTCTGCGAAGCTATGGAAACACGCTTTTCTGTAATCCCCTGAGGCATTTAGGGAGTTTCGAGCATGCATCATTTATTGCTACGTCCGTGGCTTGGGCTGGCTGGTAATTACCACCCAGCCGCTGGTGAGATTTAAACCGCCGCGCCAGCCGCGATTTGAATTCATATGTTTTTTCTTGAGGAAACAAGCCACGGACCCAACCATATGTTCTGTCGTACACCTACAACTATTTTCCTGTACCCTTTTCGCCCGTACGTACGTCGTACGTTGTTCGTTGTACGTACGTCGTACCCTGTTTTGCGAAACATTCCGGGAACACACATGCGCTGCGTTGTAAGGGTGAGAGGGGGGTCTTAGCTAGGCCGACGTGCGACACAACGGTCCGCGTCTTCCTGATCGGGGTAATCTGAGGAGGGTGATGCTGTGGTGTAGCATATGCAGGGCTCAGTGCGAGGTGTGGCGTCTGCATCTTGAACACAGATATTCCACTATGTAGTGGAGAAATGAATATCTGACTGCTATACGTTTAGACAAACTGAATAAGATGAACAAATCACTGTTGGAGCAGCTGCAGGCGTTCTGGGATGGCAGGGATTTCTTGGAGAAACCACAAAGCGAAGACCGCAGATTTTGGCAGTCATCGAGAAGCCGCAGACGATCGTGAGTTTCTTTTCATTGCTTCTAGATTTTTTCTGTTTAATGGCTCCGCAAGGTGCTGGGGTACGGAGTACGGCGTGGTGTCGACGCCAGCCGGCTGGCCGCAGTTGCCGCGCCCGGCAACGAGAGTGATGGCTCCCTGGCCTAGACAGTCGTGTGGTAGTACGACGGCACAATAGGGGTTGTATCCCAGGGTTGATGCTACCCCTCGTTTTCAGCAGGAGCTGCTGTTAACAGCAGCCTAGACTGCCAACGTATGTATGGTGGGGGCAACCCCCCGTTATCGAAAGCCTGTCCTGCGAACGGGGAAAGAATATGGACTACCGTTCTCTTCAGCGGAGTTGGTTATAATCCTTGTAACGACCCGAAACAATAATTCCAAGCTCGCCACGGTTCGCAACATGGCCATCATCTTCGCCACGGTTCACTACAAGGAGGCTTCCCTCGCGATGGGCCGTGGGGACGTTACCCTCAGCGTCCGAAGTTGATGTCCGCAATGTGACGTAAGGTCACCTTTGCGGACCGGCCTCCAACGGCCAACTGCCCGCTCAGTGAGGCTGGCCGCCTCGAATATTTGCCGCCGTCGTAAAAGAGGATGCTGGAATGCTCATTCGTATCAGAAAAATCATTGGAGTAGAGTGGCAGCAGGCACTAGGAGATGAGACTGCCTATGCATGCTGGGGTTCAACCGCTCCTGCCGATCTCACGCGTGACACGGTAAACAAAGGGTCTCTATTCGACAACCACCAGCAGGAGCTCCTGCTAATTGGCAGCAGCTCCTGCTGTTAGCAGTAGCTACTGCAAGAGTACTGCTAATCTCTTTGTACGCAAGTGCAACCCCTATTTTGCCGACGTGCCGCCTCACGATTGTCTGACAGGGGAAGTATACAAAGTGCAGGTAGGATCTGCGGAATCGAGTCATATTGTTAGTATCTCTTGAGCATCTATAGTAAAACTGCGCTGTACCTCTTCCCGATCTTCTGGTTCCAAGAAGTTATAAGCCCAAAACCGTCGTTTTTCGTGGTTTTTGTATTTTCCAAAACGCCCAGTGAACTTTCGAAAATCTAGGAACGGACCATTACAGCGTGTTCAGCGCCCGAAACAACCTCTCAGAGCAACGTTCAGGGGAAATAACCACGCTGATCACGAATCTGAGGTTCATTTGTCAACTTTCCAAACTTTTCGGCTTAATTTGCTCGAAGCATAACAGCGGAGGAAAATTTTGCCGGCAAAGCGCAACTTTCGAGATCTACGGATTTCTCCGATAGATGTATCTCAAAACCATTTTCTGGCGGTAATTTGATGTGCTTAACACGAATCTGAGGTCCGTTTGCCAACTTTCTAGAGTACGGTAGATTACGATGGGTATACGGTAGTTTGATCAAAGTCTCAGATTTGAGTCAAAATTTGTATCCGGGGTTTATTAGGCCCTTACATACAAGTTCTTAGCACAACCCGAATTAAAAAAAAACACCCCAAAAACTTCTGGTGGGTAAAAATTCCTCTTCCTTTTCGCGGACCTTCAAAAACGCTCATAATTTCCTGGAACCAGCTGCTCGGGGTGGGGTACTGCAAAGTTTTACTATACACGCTCAAGAGATACTGACCATACAATTCGTTTCCGCAGATCCGACCTACGCTTTGTACACTTCCCTTGTGAGAATAAACGAGCTAGTGAGTCAGCAATCTCGGTACTGGGGCGACCGGTCGGTGCGGCCAGCCGGCTGGCGCCGGTGCCACGCTACGTCCTTCCCATGGTTTCTGTGTGGACGTTGCCTTCAACATTTAATGTGTAAGGAACGCTTGGGCATGTGCGAAGCGGCCCTCCCTATCGATTCATTGATGATCGCGGCTATTCTACAGCTGAAAGTTGCTGGCGCAATCTTAAGCCTATTCCATAGTTTGCCGGGCGACGCCGTCCGACTTTTCGTAGGATAAAGCCCCTTTCACAGTTATTTTGCCGTCCGACGCAGGGCGATGCTATACGACGTCGCGCGCGGTGCCCACCAGGCCTGTGATAGAGCAACTGATCGTATCGATCACCTCACCATTCACGGAGGAATTTCGCACCGACGTTAAACGCCGCGGTGCGACGTCAGTCATCCGGCGTCGCACTGCGGCACTTAGCGATGTCGCGACTTTATCCGACAACGTGTCGGACGGCGTCTTTCGACAAACGGTGAAAGGGGCTCAAGGCTACGACATAGTTGAGTGTCGCAATGTGAAGCCGGATGCTCGACGTCGCACCGCGGCGTCCAACGTCGGTGCTAAATTTCTAAAGACTACCGCACCGGTTTTTTTTCTGTCTGAGTTTTTACACATAGGAACTTTAATCTTGGAAATTGGGGTTAAACAGGGGTGAACGTGATCTGGCGTTTTTTTTCTTATGAAGGACTGAATAATCTTCTATGGACAATGGGTTTCCCGCGTTCGGCGCGCGCCCGACGAAGGGAGATGGGTTTTAAGATAAAAGCATTGAATCCCTGGCCTTGATTCTCCGCAAATTGAAAACGGTCACGATTTCTTGTTCAAACGTGAAAATTCGCAACACGCAGGCGGATTTGGCGTCTAATGAGGAACGTTGTTCGCAGCTGATTACCCACGCGCGAATTTTGCTGCATCAGGGCCCGTATGCATGAACGACTTACCCGCGAGGTAAGGTTAGATGTTACTCGTAATCTCCGCGGAGAAGCGAGACAGGCGCATAGAGCACAGGAAATGCAGAGATACCGAGTAACATCTAACCTTACCTTTCGGTTAAGTCGTTCATGCATACAAGTCTAGGTGACCGACTGCCGTCATGCGAGTAGCTGGCAGCAATCAAGGGGTTAGCGGGTCGCCTGAAATGGGAGCTAGCACCGATTTACGAGTGTCCGGGTCGCCCGAAACGCAGCTTTTCGCACCGGGAAGCGCGGAACGAAGTTCCATGTGGTGGGGGACTGCCTACTATCGAAGACGGTCTAGATTAGATGCTAGAAAGGAGTGGGAGGAGAGGAAGGATTGGTCTTCTCCCATACTCCTTTTCCCGACTCAGCCATTTGAAGCACCCCAGGGGCGGCATTAAGAATCGAGGTAGCGCGCGCCAAAACTAGCGCAAACGCGCTATGGGGACGGCATAGCGCAATCTGCAATCAAGAACTATGCAGGCGCGCGCTTGTCTTAGCCCAAACGCGCTTGGCATAGCCCAGCCGCGCTTGACATAGCCTAAACGCGCCTGGCATAGCCCAAACGCGCTTGGCATGGCCCAAACGCGCTATCATGGAGATCTTAGCGCTGTTTGATATCAAGTACTTGCAGGGCGCGCTACAGGAAGCGCGAAAGACCCTCTGAAACCGCGCTACCGCTAGCGCTCTACACCAAGCGCGCTACCAGTGGCGCGCGAACGACTCCACATCGTTTAACATTCCAAACATCCTTTCCAATCTTTCAAACGTTTAATACCCTGTCTTTTGTGTTAGAAGAGAGTCCCCTATTCAGGTTTTTTTGAATTATTCCGCTTCAATGGCTCGTTTTGAACAGCGATCAAATAACTTGTGAATCCGAAGTGTGAGAATATTAGTGAAACGATGGTGGCATTTGAGTGTGCCTCACTAGGTCCTGTCCCAGATTTCCTGCTAGTGAATAAACTGTGTTTTGACTGTTGCAGGTGTGCAACAGTACACAAGCAATCCGAGCTCAAAACTCGCTTATGCTTCAAAGGATTCAAAAAACGAGCTTTTTCTTAGCTTTTGGAAAACTCCATAACCAAGAGGCAACTTTCGGGGTGTTCCAAAACAATGTTTTTTGGATTTGGCTTTCTAGAGATTGTTTCGGGTGCTGGTACGGGGCTTTTCTCTGACAAGGCAACTACTTTTAATCAGCCTGGCCATTCCAGATGAAATATACGTTTCTAACCGTTTTTCAGCGTAGAATACGATTTTAGTCTTCACGCAGCTGCCTAAAGCCTCTCTGAAAATGTTATAAGCGTTTTTTGCCAGATTTCCGTACCTATTGTACTTTCCGAAACAAGCATTAGTCTTTGGAGATTCTGAAGGGACCTCATAATCGTGTTCAGCTCCCAAAACTACCCATGAGCAAATTTTGTGAGAAGGCACATTTTCCAAATTTCGCACAGACCGATACCTTTTTGGATTTGTACGGGTTTTCGGTTTTTTTTTCGGTTTTTTTTTCATTGGGTATACGATAGTTCAGAGTCTCAGATTTTACTCAAAACCTCTTGGCGGGGCTTATTTGGGGTGATGAATACGAATTCAATGACCATTTGTCGACTTTCGAATAATTGAGGTAGGCTTTGCCCCTAAATGGCATGATACCCACCGTAACCTACAGTAAACCTCAGAATCGCGACAAACAGACTCGAGATTCATGTTCAACACCAAGATTACCCCTACATACAAGTTCTGAGCAGCATCCGAGCTTTTTCAAAACACCCTTAACTTTTTCATGGGGTGAAGACCCTACCTTGCCGCCGGACTTTGAAAAACGCGTATAATTTTTTAATGTGTTTTTAAGCAGCTGCGAAGACCATAATTGAACTCTACGCCAAGAACTGTTCTAGAAAAGCACATTTTATACGGAATGGCCAGACTGACTAAAAATAGTTCCCTTGTGAGGAAAATTTCGCTAGCCAAACACGACTTTTAGCGATGCTACGATAATATTGCCCCAAACCTCTTCAAAGGAGTTTTCGAACTACTTAAAGGCAGCATACACGCTCGTAAACGTGATTGAGATAACAACGGAAATAGAAAGGTATGGCCCATGTTACAACGCCTACGCATTTTGAAGTGTCAAAAACCACCCACAATGCCGCTACATGAGTTAGAAGTTGGCCCCGCCCTGTATTTTCACGCCCCCTGAATTTGCCGTTTTCTTGCAACGCAAGGTTGCTGGGTCATATCCACTGTCGGTACTGTTGGTAGATTGCCTAACAAATGAACCACACACGTCACTGACGGCGAAGATGGCCCAGCAACCGTGTGTTTGAGGAAAATGGCAAATACGGGGGGCGTGGAAATCCAGGTCATGGCCATCTTCTAAGTGATGTAGCTGCGTTGTGGTTCATTTTTGACTCTTCAAAAGGCGTAGGCATTATGTTGTAAGCCATACGGCTCGATCCACATTGTAATCCCAACCACGTTTACGAGCGTGTATGCTGCCTTTAACACGAATCAGTTCGTTTATCCATTTTTCTTGGCTTAACGGTGGGTATACGAAAGCTTGGTCGAAGTTTCAGATTGGGCTCAAAAATTCCTTGTAGAAGTGGGACGCCAAACACAGATTTGAGGATAACTTGTCAACGCTCGAAATACTAAGATAGGTGCTCAACTTAATAGGCATTAGGCCTACCGCAACTTACAGTAACCCCCAGACTAGCAACAGAAGGATCCCCGATTCGTGATCAGCGCTCGAGATTACCCCAATTCGAACTTTTGAGCGGAATTCAGAAAAGTTTTTTGGACATCTCGAAAATTCCCGGACGAAATTCGAAAACACCTTGGAAAAAAGACTCACACGTGGGTGAAGCTATAAACACGCCCTTTATATAATCCCCCGAGGCACTAAGAAAATTATGAGCAGGGACTATTCATGTACTGTCACACTCCTACACCAGTCTAAAGATGATTTTGCAGAAATTTCAAGGAAGTTATAAGCATGGAATAGTTCGCAAAGGTGGTGCTAATCCTTTTTTCGTTGCCGTAGTCGTGGTTGATTGAACGCGTATTCGTGAGCAATTAAAATCAGTCTTCCTTGAAGATTTTGTAGGTAACAACACAGTTTAAATGTAGGCAAACCTTTCCTATGGCACAAGGCTGATCGATGCACCAAGGGAAGAGGCGCGCTTATCATTGGCGCGGGCTAGCCTTCTGGTTCTTGATAGTGGGCAAGCAGGCGCGCGCTATGGGCCTCTTCTAGCGCCAGCACAACCGCGCTAGTTCTGGCGCGCGCTACCGGGTTTCTTAATGTCGCCCCAGGCCACGACCCCGACTTGGCCCTTGGGCCTTCTTGGTTACTGCTCGGCGCTGTACAGTTGTAAAACGCGTCAGAAAATTTGCAGCCAGACGTCGGCCTTCGAGGGTGGAGCGGAATATGTGCTTCTGTAACTGTGCAGCATAGCGCCGGTACCCAAAAAGGGCCTAGGGCCTTCCGAGTGACTGAGAACAGTGCAGATGCGGCATGTGGATCGAATCCACACCGCGGGTGTGGCTAAGGAGCAGTTCGGCTGGCACACGCGTTGCGCTTCGGAAAATTCTACGCACGCGCGTCGTCTTTGGGGCGCGTTAATCGAAGGACCTAAAAAAAGTAAATGTTGCTTCATTTTAGCGGTCCCCCTTCATCATTTTTTGCATTTTACTCTTGTTGTTGCTGAGTCAGACGTAGGGTCGGCGTCGGAATCAATATCGTCATCTTCTATTCCGCTCCGAGAAGCAAACAAAAAAACTCTTGAAAAACCTATAAAAAAGTGCGAATTCAACAGAAACGATTGTATGAGAAGGATTACGTCCGAAAAAGTACATTATAAACAACAAATCATGAACAAAATGCAAAATGATGATAAAGGGGGACGGCTAAAATGGAGCAACAACTACTCTTCTTGAGGCTCCTTGATGAACGCGCCCCAAAGACGACGTGCGTGCGTAGCATTTTTCCGTCGCGTGTGCCAGCCGAACTGCTCATAGCCGCACCCGCGGTGTGGATTCGATCCACATGCCTGCAGATGCGTGTTTAAACTCTGTTTGTTTATCATTTCCTCTTTGCTTACCATCATTATCTACCATAGTAATCGAAACACAGAGAAAAATCGTTTGAGCACCGTAATCCAACCAAGCCGTAAACTGAAAGTTTTGTGGGTGATTGCACCAAACTTTCCATCACACGCCTAATACACCGTTTTTCTTCGGCGTCGTAGACACTTTGCTATTCAGATGACACCAGGATTGTGGTTGCGGGCATGGAGATTGAGTAGTATGTTTTGGAACAGGTGCTATCCCAGCGGGAGGAGGGTACTATGGCGCGATGCAGTTGGCCTCGCCCATTTTACCATGCCGCACTGAATTTCAGCTTCTACCCGGGGTTTCCCTCCCCTGCTAAAATCAGGGGAGTCGTTGCGGCACGGAAAAATGGGCGTGGTCAAATGCGATACCACAGTACCTCCCCCCACCGCTGCGATAGCACCTTAGCAGGTTAGTGGAGAAGTGATTTTTCGCTCAATTTTTAACCCACCAGAACCTTCTCACCTAGGTTCTTCTCCCCTTCCAAAATCTGGAGAGTTAAGAAGTAAATCGTTCACACAAAGGTAGCTTTTTCATTCTGAGCGTTTTCTCACGAGTTGGTGCTTGGAAGAGCGCAGTTCTCAAGCAAGTGTTGCGTAGTTTGTCAGTGCTTTTGCCACTTTTAAAGGTGAACGAATGTGATTCTATGTATTTGCGTGCAGTTCCACTTGTGAAGCGTGAAGGGTTTCATTCCATTGAGCAAGAAAAGAAGGTAATTTTTAAGCGTGTCTTCAACATTGAAGACATCTCGGAACTTTAGTGGGCGTTAGGTCAAACACATGCTTCAAAGTAATCTATAGAGTTTGCGGTGAACATTAGCCTAGAGGAGCGTGTTAGGTATTGTGGAAGGAGCGTTCCTTCAAAGAGTCAGGCCAATCGATTACGAAGCTGTGTTAAATTGAAGTCAAAACCATGTGAATCTTCATCGCACACCGTGTTTTCCTCGTACCAAACATCTTTTCGGTCGATTTCACAAAATCTGCTCCTATCGGATATGCCACAGTCAGTTTGGCACGTCGCAAGAGTAAACGGGACGATACAGGCTTGAAATGCGCTCTTTAGTGCATTCACACACAACGCTTTTTATTTTACGGCCGAATTGGAGTACGGTGCTCAAACGATTTTTCTCTGTGTTTCGATCACTGTTTATCTACCTATCATCTTATGCATTTACCACAGAACAAATGTATTCAGCTTCGTGCCTCTCTTCGTATATTTTGAACATACTGCTGGTGTGATCTACACGAATAGATGTCCTAATGTGGTGCTAACACTCTTCGCCAGGCTGTTGGAGGATATGCAATGGTGGTCGGAATCAGGTTTTTTAAATTTTCAATTTCGATTTGTGTTTTCCTGCCCGCAGCAACTGGTACCTCACTCCGACGCATACCGGACTCCTTCAATGGTGGTTTGTCAACGGAGCGCGTTTTTCTTTGCGTTCAATATTCAGCGAAAAGTTAATTCAAGCTGTTGAAGCTGTTTTTCTAGAAAGACTAGTGTTGGTTTTTAGATTCGGAGACCTGTTGTAGAAAATCTTTTTCTTTGTTAAATTTTACGTTTTTCTCTCTACCAAACGATCAAGCCAACAGAATCGTTTGGTTGAATGATCGTCTGTGTACAACGTCAGCATGGATCCTGAACACTTCGCGTTCACTATTGAAGGTTGGCGCAAACTCGGTGCCGTATGCTATAACATAGGGGCACCGAGTTTGCGCCAGCTCTCTATGGGGAACGCAAAGTCTCGTTAGGCTCCATGCCGATGTTACTTTAAACAGAATTCTATTGGCCGCGTATTAGGCGGATTACTCTACTAATTTTGAATCACGTGAAATCAGAATATTTCAGGAGCATCCTCTAATATTTTCTGATATTTCAAATCCTTCGAACACTCCTGTTCTATTTACGTATCTTAATGAAAACCCTATTAGTATTCCGATTTTGATTTGAAGAAGTTGGTTTTTTTTTTTATAGTTGATGCAACCATGGAAAAATCGAGAAGCTGGATTGCTGTTAATAATGGATATTCGAGAATTTCACATTTATATTAGATATGGAGCTGCGTAGCTGCCCCTCATTTCCATCGCGGTAAGGAGCGGGGTATGGAGCTCCATAGGCCTGAGCTGCTGAGGGGTGGAGGGGGGGGGGGGGCTGAGCTCTTCCGAAAGACCAAGTGGGTGTTTCACGAACGCAGACAGCTTCAAGTTTTCCCGTGATCTAATGCAGTGTTTGAATCTTGTTTTTTTTCTAAATAGATTGATCCTCATTCTTAAACAAAAAAAAAACCAAGAGCTTTAATTTATCCAGGGTTTGGGGAGGAGGGTTAGGGAAAATTGCCAAAAATCTGGCTCAGTCACGCTCTTGAGTAAGGGCTTGAATAAAAAAGGCCTTCTCCACATCTCGTGCAGTACCCTGTTACCCATTGTGACGAAGCGACTCGCCCGTTTTAACTGCGTGGAGGCCTATATTGATTTTATTTCATCCAGTCTCTGTGGAAAAGGCTGCATCACGCAGCATACGACGGCAAGTGTTCCATCGTCGTTGATTGTTGACAGAGTCAAGCGTGTAACTCCCAAAGTGTCGACGGGTTGCGGAGTTTTCACTCTACGATTATGTAGTTTTTAGGTATCAGCATGTTCTTCAACAAGTATCTGTCGACAAAAAGTAGTTTTAGGTCTATCTCAGAGTGCGATCGTACTGCGACGCGATAAAATAGAAACCTCTCGCGCTGATCAGGTCGTGTCGCACGATCAGTCGCAGCACGTCCAGACACAATCGCTGGAAATGCGCAGTTATGCGACTCGATCCCTCGATCGCATTGCATAGCACGGCGACGCGATGGTCGCATCCCCGTGCATACAATCGCGTCGCTCTGCGATCGCACTCTGAAAGAAGCCGTAAAGAACGTTCCCTCCTATTTGTTTTCTCTAGAAAAATCCGTCTAACTCTTATCGTTATCCGCACGCTTCTACGTGTGTTACATACAGTCGGCACGGGGCGCACTAATATTTTGCATTCTCGAAGGTAGGCGCAAACTCGGTGCGCATTTATTATAATATATGACACCAAGTTTGCGCCAACCCTTAGAATATCAGGAAACGCAAAGTATTAGTGCTATTTGTGTCGACTGTTCGTAGTTGCGTGCGGTTTCCTCTCCCACTGACGCAGACAATATAGCTTCAGGTTTGATCCTATTTTGAGCTGACGAGATAGCTGAGTTCCAGCATTTGAAGCTTGCGTCCCAAGCGTTCTCAACCTTCAAACCTCTGAGGCGGGGATCATACTCCCAGCAATGCAACGCAATGTTAGACATCAGTATCGACCGAAAATCATATGCCTGATATGCAATGTCGCCGCTGTCGGTCGCTGGAAGTATGATCCCGGCCGGGGCTGATATGGAAGGCTGGAGAGAGTGCCTCTCTGCTTCAGCATGATTGCTGGTAGGGCAGAGAGGACACTCCTTTTCAAATATTTTTTCTTCATTCTCTTTCATTCGGATTTATTGTTTTTTCCTAATTTGTCATAGGCCATGCGACCAAGATGTCGCGCGTTTTTGCCGTTTTAGGGGTTATTCGTGCTCCCACCGTCGAGCGGTGCGGCACAGCGCATTTCTGTAAGGGTTTGTATACACTCCGTGGCCGAGCGGCGCGGCGAAGTGCTGTTCCATTTTATCGATCGTGCCGCGCAGCGTGATCTACATTACAGAAATGCGCCGAGATGTAAGTTGGTGCCGTGGCAGTGTGGAGGGAGGAAGATCGCCTCCGTGCAAACCGACGTCATCCCCTCCACAAAGAGGGTTTTTGTCATGGGAGAGGTGCTGGCCGGCCGTAGCTCCCCTTCGGATTCTCCTGCAAAGGGCCGGCGTGGAGAGGAATTTCGGACCCGCTCAGAAGTACCTATGCGCCACGTGCGGAGAGGATATTAACTGGAGACATACCAGCGTCCAGTGCTTCGGATGCCAAAGGTGGGTGCATCTCTCCAGTTCGGGTCTCAGTTCTGTGAGGCATCATAGCTCATCTTTTCGTTGTGTATTATGCTCCTCACCTTCCATCTCAGATTCCTCTATTTCGAATCGCCCCCTTTCCATTGTGCATATCAATCTAAACGGCCTTCGTGCCAAGCTTTCTGAACACTCTCTCTTCGCACGTACTTACCATCCAGACGTGATCATGGTTTAAGAAACCAAGCTCTCTCCATCCCCTATCTATCCTCATCCCAATATCCTAGGCTATACTTCTTACCATGCTCCAAGGTCATCTCTCGGCGGAGGAATTTCTACGTTCGTTCTATCCTCACTTCCCTCACACCTCATTCCCAACACCCCCACGGACGGTACTCTCGAGTACCTCCCAATCCATCTCCCCCTAAAAACACCCTTTTCTCTTTTCAACATATACATTCCACCTATAACTCCATGCCCTTCATCTTACAATCCAATCCCACTTCTCAAGCAGCTGAGCGACTGCTCCCTCTCATACTCGGTCGTTTTCGCGGGTGATTTCAACGCTCACACCTTTTGCTCGTCTCTCGGTCCTGATGTTAGAGGGTATGACGTCGAAGAATGAGCAGATGAGTGCGACCTGGTCATTTTAAACGATGATCAGCCCACTCGTCTCCCTGCCAACGGCCGATCTTCTAGCCCAGACTTATCTCATGTCTCGTCCAACCTTTCTAGCTGCTGCTCATGGTCTACCTCGACTACTCTGCCAAGTGACCACGTTCCTGTCTTTGTCCACATCGATCTATCCAATTCTATCGCTCCCTTTTCTGGTGTTCACCAACGTTCTTATCTTAATTTAGGTCGAGCAGACTGGCGCCTGTTCAGTGAAGTTGCGCTTCGCCTATCGGCAGATTACCCGTGGAATGGAAGCGTGCACCAGAAGGAGTGCCATCTATCTGACGCAATCCGCAAGGCCATGAATGCGGCTATCCCTATCGGTCGCGTCAAGACGTTCTATCCAAATGTCAACAGGGAAATCCTCGACAAAATTAGAACGAGAGATGCGAGGAGAGCGGTTAATCATCTGGACCCCGTGGTTGCTGAGCTTGACAGTGAGATCAAAAAGGATTTGGACAGACACAAGAAAGAAGAGTGGGAGAAGTTCACCGGACAGATGGACTTTAAGACGGACAGTGCAGCTACTTGGGAGGTTTTACGAAAGCTTTCGGGTAAAAGCTCATCCGCCACCGTCTCGACAATCGAATTCGACAACGGCGTATTCAAATCAGGTAAGGAAGCCGCTTATGCGCCCGGGAAAAGTTTTTTTTATCACCAGTGCTAAACGAGGTCTGCAGAATAGAGTGACTGTAAGAGAGCTGTGCCGCCTCCCCCTTATGAGCACTGCCGAAGCGTTTACTACGACGCAAGTCGTGAAGACTATAAAGAAAATGCGGAACTCTAGAGCTATCGGTCCAGATGGGATATGTCCTGCTGTCTTGAAGAAGATAGCCACTGACCTACTACCGCTTCTCACTGATGTGATAAACTCCTCGTTCAGGTCGTGTACTATCCCGCAGAATTGGAAGACGGCAAACGTCGTGCCGCTGCCCAAGCCTGGCAAACCCCAAGCTTCAGTCAAGGGGTATCGTCCCATTGGTTTGCAGTCCTCTTTTGCTAAAGTAGCTGAAGAGCTGATCATCAAGGACCTGGCTGAGCATAACGAGAGACAGGTGTTCCAGCATGGATTCAGAAAAATGCATTCCACCACGACAGCTTTGTTAGAAATTACTAGCTATGCAATTGATGGTTTCAATGCCTATAAGCCGCAGAGAACTGTAGCAGTTGCCTTGGATCTCACCAAGGCTTTCGACACAGTGAATCTTGGTATCTTATCAAACAACTTACTGGAGTCATCAATCCCGCCATGGCAAAAGCGCTGGATAGCTGCATTCACAAAGGAAAGACGGGCTAGAGTGATGTTCCAGAATCATGTCTCAAACAGCATTCCGATTGCAGCTGGAGTCCCACAGGGCGGCGTATTGTCGCCTGCTCTCTTCAGTCTGTACCTCGAAGATATGCCCGCACCTCCCCAAGATATCAAGATGGTCGCTTACGCTGATGATATGACTGTCTTGTGTCGTGATCGGGACATAAATGTGGCCGCCGCAAAGATTAACGGGTACTTGACCACACTGAAAAGCTTCTTCGACCGCAAAATGCTGAAGATTTCTACGTCAAAGTCATCGGTATCCGTACTCACAACGGACCCATCTGAACACAGCGCACATCCGTATGTCGTATGGAATGGAGATCGTCTGCCTGCCACCCGTTTCCCAAAACTTCTCGGACTCGTGCTCGATCCATCGCTCAAGTTCCATAAGAACACGGAACAGAAGCAGGGGATCGTTAAAGCGAAGCTTAACGTGCTTAGAGCCCTGGGCGGTACAACATGGGGTAGTAGCAAAGAAACCATTATTACAATGTATAAGGCGATTCTCCAGCCTGCACTAGATTACGGCGCACCAGCTTGGCAGCATCTAGTTTCGGAATCCTCTTGGACTAAGATGCAACGCATACAGAATGCGGCTCTTCGAATCGCCACCGGATGTGCAAGAAATTCCCCGGTCGATCACTTGCGTGCTGAGACCCGCTTATTACCAGTAAGGGAGGACTGTGAGCTCCATGCCCAACAATTTTTCATCAACATTGTCAAACAACCAAATCACCCCTCTTGGAGAGTGCTAAACCCCGTCAGAGAAAGAGAGATCAGAAAGCCATTCGCCGATGCTCCCAGCAAAGTCAATCTGCAAAGATGGCACGACTCACAGCAAGAACGACTCCGTCTATTGCGCGAGGAGCATACTCAGTTCGTGCGGTGTCATTTGGAAAAGCCGGCCATTAATCCCATATTGGGGGTAGTGCCGCTCCAAGTCTGCACATCCGAGGCTCAACTCGGAAGAAGGGCCAGGTGCACCCTGGCATCGCTGCGCTGTGGCGCTGTGATCATTCTACCATGCTTATGTCCTGCGCCAGCAAAATAGACAGCAGCACATCAGATGTCTGCCCGGACTGTGGCTGCCTCGGTCATGACACTGCACACCTCTTCAAATGTCCGGAGAGACCCACCACGCTGACCGTAATGGACTTATGGACGAATCCGTTACTGGCCGCCCAGTTCCTCAGCCTATGACAAAACCCTCAATGTGGCTGCAAAGAAGATGAAGAAGAAATGCGCCGCCCGACGGCGAGATTATAAACTATCCCTAATATTGATCACGCGGCGCGGCACGATAAGATTGCACTTTCTTGCGGAACTACAAGTGACTCCTTATTATGGAGAAATTAAAAAGTAGAACATTTGTGCAGACCGACGTTACACTCTCTACCTAGGAAATTCCTGGCAGAGTTCGGCCCGGAGTGTGGAGCTCCACAGAGGGGGTCTGAGCCCAGGAGGGATGGAGGAGCGGGGTCTGAGCCAGGCATGTGCGAAAAATTTTGGAACTGAAAAAACCGAAAAACTAAAATTTTTCGGTTTTTAATTCGAAATATTCCGGAGAAAACCGAAAAAAATTTTGTCTTTCGAAACGTCTTCTTTTCGTAATTACATATTTTTGACCGGAAAAAAGAAAACGTAGTCGAAGTGCTTTAAATAATGACAGAACTATGTTTTCTAAGTGGATCAAAGGCATACGCAATCAACGTATCATTGTAAGAAATTTCGCCCTTGTTGCAATGGCGGATCCTGGCAAAATTGTAGCGCTGAACACCTTCTGAAATTCTTATTGTGAACTTTTTGCTCGAAACTGCGGTAGTTTCCTCAACATTCATGCCCACGTTTTTTCGAGTGTTTGACCAGGACTGCGGGCTCGAAGGTCGTCCCTAACATTATGAAAAAACCGACTTCGTAGAATTTTCTATCGTTGTTTGAAGCTTGCACGTGGTAGTAGAGGTGATTCGTAGAAGTTGGAGATCGTGGGCAATTTGAAAGGAGTGTGAATAGGTGACAGTATTGGTCCTTAATTGAGAAAATATTACTCAACCGTATATCATATACAATTATCATTCATTTCTTTTTCGATTTTTTTTAGAGTCATATATCTAAACCGAACAAACGTTGTATGGAGAGGATCATCAATAGTTCCTGATGCTTGCGTGAATTTCTTGCGCTGTCATGTTGAATTTCAGTGCGAGCGGTCGCGTCGTGGTCAGCACTGATCAGTAGCTCAGTCTGTCAGTGTTATTGGACGGTAATGACCGCCACGCAATCCCACGCATTGAGGCATGGTGCCTACGCAGAGGTTCAGTTCAACCACTTTCGCTGGAAGGAACTATACATGATGCCATTCGCCCGAGAAAATTTTTATTCGCAGTTTTTTTTTGTTGTGGATCGATAAAGGGTGCAAAAAATAGGCTGCGCTTAGAATTTTCGAAAAAGCTGGAGTTCGAAAATTATGAGCTCCCAAAGAGCACTTCTCGACGTCTTTCTAATGAACATTCTAAGAGAAAACGAGTTTTTCTGACCTTAAAGGCAGTGTTCACGTTAGATTACACTTTTGATATTTGCACCGTTTACTGAAGGTCTGGTGTCCTATACAGAAAGGCATGCTTGAAGAGAACGCGCAAGCTAAAAGAGGGCCACATTTGCTTACGTTGACTTTCAAGGATGATACCTAGCAATGTAATCAAGCTGTTCTGCCCGCTTATCCGTATGGTCGATCACTGGGAGGGGGGTGGCCGCGTCGAACACACGTGGCACGCACGGAAGAAAAAAGAAATGGACTGTGAAATGGACTCGGCGGCGAAAGTATAAACGGCCCCTTAGGGGTCGTTTATACTTCCACCGCCGTACGGCGCGGCGAAGTATATTTCTAAATTATCGATCGTGCGGCGCCGCTTGATCAATACCGTAGGATTGCACTTTGCCGCGCCGCTCGGCGGCGGAAGTATAAACGACCCCTTGGATCGCTTCGCCGCGGCTTCCCCACCCTCATTTGGTGATCGACGATACTTCCTTGTCTTGATTACTTCATGCTATCACGACCTCGAGCCTTCATTTCTTCACGTCAAGGGGGGGTGGAAAGGGGGCATGAGGCGTTCCGGTGACCTCAGAACTCTATTTTGCTTCCGTTATTTTGCCACTCCTAACTCTTTTTGAACCGCTTCTTCGATAGTGAGAGCTTAGAATTCTTCTCGTCCTTCATTTAACTGTGAAAAGTCTTCGAGACTGAATTTCGTGAACGCTGCCTCTAGATTGCCGATGCAGGTGCCGTAGTCATGCAACTACGGGAGCCTCCCGGGAGGGCCCAAAGTTCGCCGACTGCATACATCGGCTGGTTCTAAAAACCATCCCGGGAGGCTCCCGTGGTTTCAAGAATACGGCCACAGGTTATCAGTGAAGCGGAATTGATTAGCGTTATTAGATTGGTGATGTTTTCGCCCGTCGAATTTTATTTTTTTAGTTCTTCGGAGGATTATTTGTGAAAATTATGGCCATGCTCAAAAGATGCGCCGTAGTCGTTTAGTCCAACTAGAAACAGGAAATCCAAGAAATTTCGACCCAATCAATCTATTTTTTTTGTGAAAGTGATGTAGACTCTGTTTCATTTCAAGTAAGCTTCTGTTTTTCATTATAACAACGCGGAGCGGTGGCTCTCTCGCCGGAAACTTCTTATCCCTACATAGTTAAATTTCACCGAGGCCCACGCTCCGCTGCTGGTGATTGTCGAAATCCACAGATCACTAGGAGTTCGCCAGAGTCTAGTTGAAGGAACCGTTGTGCAAGGGGCAGATCACAGATTTGCTTTTGCGCGAGATGATTCTGAAATCAGATGAAAGACGAGTGCAAACTTGCTGCAGACGTCAGTAGGCAGCAAAGGATGGACTGCAAGTCGCATCACAACGGTAAATTTTAGACCGAAAAAAACCCTAAAAAATTTAAACTTTTTCGTTTTTTTTCGATATTGATTTTTTTCGCCAAAAAAGACGAAAAACGAAAATTCCAAAAACGAAAAACGCACACCACTGCTCTGAGCGCCGAAGGCAGACCAGTGACCGTATTCACGAAACTATGGGAGCCTCCCAGGAGGGTTCAAAGTCCACTCAAAGGCGCATACATCGACTGGTTCGAAACCCTTCGCGGGAGGCTCTCTCAAATTCATGAATACGGCCACACGTGAATCATTCTGAATGGGAAATACACTCTTTAGGATCATAACTGAGGAATGCAGAGCGGGGTGTCGGTGGTGTAATGGTAACACTCTCGCCCGGAAAGCGTGCAATGCAGGCTCGAGTCCTGCCTGACATCTGAGTTTTGCGTTCAACTCAGTTACCTTGTGTCATCCTGTTTAGGATCAGTTTTTTTTGCGACGAGTTTGATTGTACCCTCTCATTTGCATGAAATCTTGTTTGATCTGAGCTATAGTGAAGAATTTAATTATACTAAAGGTCCTCTTAAGGTTGAATGTGAGAAATCGAAAAAAATTGACTGAATCACGCTCCTTGGAGGGGGTCTGAGTAAAACGGACCTTCACACCTCGTGCAGTACCCTGATTCCTGCTTTAATAGAGGTACGAGTCCTTTGTATTCTGCTGTCTTGTTGGTGCGTGGCTGCATCGTTGCTGATCGCCCGCGACACGCTCGTTCTTGACGTCATTCATTGATCTTGCCTGGATCGATCGATGGCGCGGAACGCGAGCGTAGTCGGTTGTGCATGTACTCCCTTATACAAGATAAGGCGGCCATTATACCAGATTCCATAATCCACGAGAGACCTGCGTAGTCAGCTTGCACAAAGTTCGCTCGTGAAACAGAAGGAATTTTCCAAACATCGGAAATGGAACTTCTTTGCAGCAGAAATTTATAAGGAGTATTTACTCCGAAATAAAAACACGTGTGAGCGCCGTCACGACAATTAAAAGCGCTCATACGGAGAGCAGCGGATACTTGACTGAGGTCACGGAGATTCCCACTTAAAAGTAAGAAGCAGAACTGAAACGTTCTGCAGTCACCACATTCTCAGCGGTGGCTTTGCCAAAGAAGGCTCATCATCAGCCTAGCGGGCCCTTTGCCTCCAAACATCTACCACCGCTAGACGTGGAGATTTTTGCGCAGGACTGCCTTTCAAAGTTCTGCAAAGGTAGCTTAATTTCCTCCAAACACTGCCACAAAGAGTCACAAATATGTACATTTCTGTATGTGGAACGTCGCGAGTGCTGCTACAAATGTACAACGAAATATTCAGCTGAAAAGAACTTTTTTGCATTTCTCGAAGCCGGAGGAAATATGGAAGAAGTTTGTCCTCGAGTTTTAATATTTCTTGCTCCACAATAGGAAGTACACAAACCTATCGAAAGGTAAGAAACCCTGCTTTCCACTGTCGACCTTCACCAAAAAAAAATAGCCACCCTCTCAGTGACAGTTTAATCTGAAGCCCACGATAGATGTCCTAGCTACAAGAGAGTCGGATTATTCACTCATTCGGGAGTTTGGAAAAACCGAGAAAAGCAGTTGGTTGTTAGTAATTCGACATGAACTAGCAACTAAATGTAGCGTTTAGGCAGAATAATCAGACTATTTTAATACTAGTTTGCTAACAATTTAGTTGTCTCTTTCTAGAGCGATGGAGAAGATTAGGTGTGGCTCGCTGGAGTTGTGGAGGAGGGGGAACGAGACACGGAAGCTCAAACCCCCTCGAAAATCGTATTCCGATGCTGTATGTGGAGGAGTAGGAACGAGACACGGAGGTTAAGCCCACTCGGGGAGCTTTTCTTCCGACGCTGGTGTTGTGGAGGATGACGAACAAGACGCAGAAGCTCAAGCCCCCTCGGAAATCGTACTCAGACGCTGGATTGTGGAGTAGGAGGAACGAGACACGAAGGTTGAGTCCACTCTGAAGTTTTTTTTGGAGCTGGAGTTACCAAGAAGGAGGAACGAGACACGGAAGAAAGGTTCATTTGGGAAGCTTTTCCTCCGAAGCTGGAGTTGTGGAGGAGGAGGAACGAGACAGAAAGGATGGACCGCTCCGAAGGCAATGCTTCGACGCAGGGAAGCTCGACGGCCCATTTCCAGATCGAGACGGCGATGGAGGAGAAGAACACTTACTCAGACGCAGCCTGCGAGCGCAGGCTGTATCTACGAAATTGTTGAAGAATGGGAAGGAATTGGACGAATGGGAAGAGGGCCATCACTGAGCCCATCGAATGTGTCTCCTGGCAGCTGTGTTTAAACAGGTGAGTATGCTATAACATTAATTGAGAACTTGAAAAATAAACTAAAGAAAAATAACGGATGAAAATTTTGATTTTTGCGTATATAAGAATCCCGAATCAATGAATAATTCGACTGCCTTCCGATAACTCTGAGTGAATGAATAGTTTGAGAAGTGTGTCCTCCATCCAATTTAGTAATGATTCTTGAGCGCAGGTGTTTGACATAGGGTGGCTCATAAAAGTGAGCTATCGTCTGTAAAAAATTGAAATTCTCATCACTCATGGCGCGTGCTTTGCGCTCGATGCTGCAGCCTCCGCCGACCCTCTGCTCTCTCGCAGTCTCTAGCATCTACTTCGCATCAGCACGCGTAGAAACCATGAAAAATTGCTGGAGCGCGTAGTATTGTGTAGAAATTAAGATGAACAACCACTGAGTGGAGTTCCCTTTTAGTCTTAGGCGTCAATTAGTGCACAGCGTATTCTCAGTACAAATTCAGCAGCTTTTCTCATCTGCTGGGAGCAAAACTTGGTCCATACCCTGAATTTTTCCCCATTAGGGTCGGTTGAGCAAGGATTCCAAATAGCATTGTAACGGAAAGGCACCCTGGACTACAATTGAAATTGTTGCTAACATACGGTCGACACTGGTTGTTGGTTTGGTTGCGGTTCCTTTTCGTCGTCGGCGCAAGCTCGGGTTACGTAACATATGATAAAGCGCGTTAGAACGCCAATGTCCGCCCACGCGGTCGGCGTGCTTGTGAAGCAACCGTCGCTTCGGGCGTTTTAGAACGAATTTCAACCGGTGGAAGACAGCTGTATGTAGTTGTATTTATGTAGTATTTTCGTCTCCTATTCCCTTCTCCAAGGTGTGTTTTCGCTACGCAGCGTTATGATTGACTATTAGTGCGATTTTTTTAGCCATGGGTGAGGTTGAGCCCGATTTATGTAGTGCGTATGGGGAGAGGGGAAGTATAGCCAACATAGCTCCCTCATTTTGAGCCGGTCGAAGTATGGAAGGCTTATCGGGCTTATCAAGCAAAAATGCTTATAGCTTAGTTGCTAGGATGAGTCCGGGTGGAGTAAGCAGCGGAGCGGTCGGCGATGGCAAAACATATCAGTGATAAGGAGATTTTGACATGATAAGCCCGATAAGACTTGCTCCGACCGTCTCAAAATGAGCTACCTACGCTATACTCCGCCCGGACTCGTCCGAGCAAGCTAGGCTTTAATTGTTTTTGTTCCTTTTTTTCGTTTGAAGTTTATTGGGTCTGTTCGCTGTATTTTGTAGTAAGCATGTGATGGGAAATCCGAGCAAATCTCCAAGAATTCGGTTGAACAATATTTTTTTGGCATGGGGGGTGTAATAGACTGACTCAAGCAGAAATCAAATTTGCTCAGAAGACCCACCGTTTTTTCGGTTCGAATGATTTTCTGGGCCCACCTAAGAACGTAGGGAGAGTTTGTTGTATACCTCGGACCGATTTATGATATTCGAAAATTATTCAAATGATTTTTCGAATCATTCAAAATTCGAAAATTTTGGTTTTCAAATAATATTCGGATTTCGACTATTTCAAAAACAGACTTTCGGATATATAGTATTCGACATTCGAATATCTAAAAAACAGACTTTCGAATAGTATTCGAAATTCGAATACTTTGAAGAGCATATGCAGATTTTGGAAATTCGGGTAATCGAAATCCACAATCATCATTTCATTAGAAGTTCTTTTTTCTGATCAACCTTTGAAAGCACACTCTATCAAAGCACTATCTTGACTTATTGATTCAACGCTCTATTTGGGGGGATCCTACACGCTTGGATCGTGTGTAATATTGCGTCACCGTACAAGGTGCTCCATCGGTAGGATAGGCTGGCTTGAACGGCCAGCCAATGCAAATCGTTTCTCTCTCTTGCCCAAGAGGGTTTTTCGAGAGTCTTGTGGAACAGACACGAGTCCACTATAGAAGCAAAATGCAAACCAGTTGGTGTGTTTGTGTTACGAAAGTTTCATTTTTTCAGGTTTTTCAATTTCGGCTTTGTCGAAAAAAATTTCGTCTAGGGGAACCCCAAAATCTTCGGAACTATTGGAGAATTTTGCTCGTTAGTAGGTGGGCTGGACCTTGGCGCCGACCGGGGGTGGGATCAGGGACGAGCGGAGTTCCGCGTTCCGAAACCCGCAGTTTTGCGCATTTTTGGCTTTAGGCGTTCCGTATTCCGAAAACCGCAAAAAAAACGCGGCGGAATGCGAAAACATCGGGTCATATGAGACGTATGAAAACACTAGATGATCTTTGAATTTTTTCGCGTTTCGCGTTCTGAAAACTGCATTTCATGCGTTTCGCGCCCGATTTCCGAAACCCGAGAAAAATTTTCTTGTTCCGAAACCCGGAAGCTGATTTCCGTAATTTCATAATTTTATTCCGCTCATCCCTGGCTGGGATTGATGAAAGAATGTCGGTCCCAACTGGGTTTGGAAGAACATCACAAGTCTGCGGCGCATAATCGCTACGTTTGGTTTACCACTGGGCTACGCGTGGGTCCCACGAGACCGCATTTGCGAGGTGATGGTTAGGGTTATGTTCAGAAACATGGATAGGTGGTTTGGCAGGACCCGACCATAACCCAGCGCTAACCAAACCAAGCGATGAGGCTTCGCTAGCTTGCACAGATTTGATACAAACCCTGCTGGGACCAGGGCTCAGCGGAGTTCCGCGTTTCGAAACCCGTGGTTTCGCGCATTTTTGGCATTCCGTGTTCCGTATTCCGAAAACCGCAAAAAACGCTGCGGAATGCGAAAATATCGGGTCATCTGGGGCTTAAAGGCAGTGTTCACGAAGAAAACGTTGCACGTTTTTTTGGCCAAAACGTAAACTTTTGGTCCCTCTTAGAAGATTAAGAACGGAAGTGCGACGAAAATCGGCCATTAAGTGGGTGAAAATCTCGTGGGCCAGTCAACCCATTGGGCCACTCCGCCCACGTCCTATAACATTTTCCCTGAATTTGTGGTGAGATGAGCGATGGTTTCCGATCAAAAGTCCCGTTCTTCCTTTCATTCCCAACTTCTCTCTTTACTCAGGTCAGCTCGCACACATCGGCTGCAAAAAACGGGAGTTACAAGCCTCGGACAACTCGTCCACAATGCTTCCTAGCTGAACTTTGAGGGGACATAACTCCGTTTCCAGGGGATCTTGTACGATTCCAGAGACATCATTGGAATCAGCATGGGGCCGTTTTCAAGATAGGTGCAAAAACAGAAAAACGACTTTTATCGTGAACACTGCCTTTAAGAAAACATTGGATGATTTCTGCATTTTTCCGCGTTTCGCGTCCCGAAAGCCGCATTTCCCCGCATATTCAGTCGTTTCGCGCCCGATTTCGGAAAACCGAGGAAAAATCTTTGTTCCGAAACCCAAAAATTGATTTCCGAAATCTCATATTTTTGCTCCTCTCATTCCTGGCGGGGCCCACACCTTTTTCATGAGTCCCAGACCAAATGAATTATGTGACGACGTTTGTCCAACAGTTTTCTGGAGGCGTTCCCGAACACAAATTGTACCACTTCGTAGCTGAGTATCTTCCTGTTGTTCTGATGAAGCTCCTGGTTTTTGAAGTAAGTCCATACGTTAATTTGCAATGGGTTTTCTAAACCTGTAACCCTACCTGAAAAAGCAGGATTCTTTCAGCCATCCTGTGTTTGGGAGCGAAACCTCGTCACCAGTAGCGGGCTGTTATCCTTTGTCAGGTCAGTTCGCGGTTCATTTTAGGGAGATTTTCTCAATAAGAAACATTTTCTACGAGATTTAAATATGGAGCTGCGTACATCCACCTGACAAGAAACTGTTTTAGGTAGTTGCCAGTGGAATTGCCAGATGATGCGGTATTTATCGATACGAATTTTCCCGACGACGAACTCAAATGTCTATAAGTTCCAGCATAACACATGCCTGTCGAAGACAGCCGCATTAGAATTCGGAAGACGGACGCTGACTTTGGGAATTTGGTCAATTGGGATCACCTGGCAGACGTCATATGTATGAATGTTGACAAAGAAGCATATAAAAGGCAGTGTCCACATTAAAACCCGTATGCGAGTTGTTACCGGAAATCGTAAGGTCAGAGGCCCATTGTGTCAAAAATTTCGAAAAACGGCAAAAAAAGAGCTCGAGTTGGCCCAAAACAGCCTCACATTTCGATGAGGGCGCACGCTCCACCCACTCCCCTCACCGATCAGGGCGAATAGCTGAAAATCGGATTTTAGAATTCCGATGATCATGACTATCCCCCATAATCCCGGCTTGTACTAATTCTTCTCATTTCAGTATTTCTTCCATGATTGGAGTCGGTTTTTCAGTTGTTTGATCTGATCAGAGGTCGATGAGGGGAGTGGGCGGGGAGTGCGTCCCGCATTGACAACATTGAGCTTCAGGGTCGTATAGGGCTAGTTTTGTTTTTTTTAGCCGCTTTTATACTGCCTTTGTTCGGGAGTGCGCAAGCCCCCCTTTCCACCCGCACCCGCTGCTACAGTACTGCACCACGGCGGCGCGGTCTGTCGTGGCCCTCTCATCCAATCTCTCCTACCCCATATGGCAGGCATCGACTTCGTATGACCACCGTCCGATCGTCCGCATGACCGGCGATCATGTTCGGAGCCCATGAGTTTCTTTCCAATATTTTCACCGTTTTTAGTTGTTTAGGGGTTAATTTAAATGCCATCGTATTGACTAAAGATTAGGTTGTACTCGGAGCTTTGAACAATTCTTCACGCTACCAAGAAATCGAGAAAACGTTTGCTCTCTATTTTCAACAAAAAAGTCGTTCTTTCTGAACATTATTTGTAGGTTTCCAATCGATGTTTCATCTATACACTACCCATTACGATGAAAATCAAATTATTACCAATACAACTGAAGGAGGTGAAAATTTTCGAGAAAACTCACTCTTTCTGAACATGGTCGCCGGTCATGCGGACGATCAGATCAGACGATGGTCATGCGAAGGTCGATACCTGCCACCTGGGGTGGGAAAGATTGGATGAGAGAGGGCCACCACAGACCGCGCCGCCGTGGTGCAATACTGTAGAAGCGAGTGCGGGTGAAAAGGGGGGTTTGTGCACTCCCGAATAAAGGCAGTATATTTAGCTGCTGCCATAGGTTCCAGACCTTTCAATTCTCGATGAAAACTCGTATACGATTTTAATAGTGGACACTGCTTTTTAAGTGCAACTTCTAGGTACTTGAGTGATTTTTGTGTTCCATTGGAGCCCACACAACAAGAGTGCAGGTAAATCAGATGCTCAACTTGTTTGTATGTTTATTACATGGATATCCATGTTTAGAACAATAACTCTTGTAGCGGAACACTCGCCTCTCTAGGAACAAAGTCCTGAGGGTGCTAATTGGGCAGAATACAGCAGGTTAAAAAATAGAAACAAGTGAAAAATAGAGATAAAACGGTGGCATGAAAAAGCATAAGATATGGTTAATATGCACGTCTGAGAGAATTCCTACGACTCAAGGTACTTTTCCAGCATGCGTTTGAAAGAGATAAGATCGTGAGGAACGGTTTACCTTTTACTGAATTTGTCATACTCCGTACCAGCTCGATGAACGAAAAAGAAACGCCTTAGGCTTTTTCTGGCTCTATGAAGAGCAAGTTTAAAGTGAGTACCCCTGGTTTTAGATGCCCTCAACTTGAAGAGAACTTCAAACTTCACGTCTACTAGTTGCGCTCCCTTCTAAGCCCTGCGTATCGTCTTCCCCCTCAGCAGCATTTCACTCGGAGGTCTTATTCACCAACGTTAAATCTTTACACAAGGTGTTGAGTTGATGGCAAAATGCTTGGCTCCGGGCGAGATTGAACCACCATATTCCCTTTCCGGGTAGCGCCTTATCACACTGCACCACTGAAGCCCCAGTGCCGCTCTCACTCAACTGCTCAGTGAATCTTCACTGAAGTAGTCATCCCTTCACCCGCATAACGGGATGAAACAAGTATACCATCATAGACTAAATAACAATCGTAGACCTATTAGGACGACGCCTTAGTTAAGTATTACTTGATTTTTGGTTCTTTTTTTGCCGTAACTGCCGTTTAACGTGGCCGTGCACGTTATGGTATGTTTACACAATGTGTTGAGTTAATCACAAATCGCTTGGCTCCGGGCGATTTTACGGAGCAGTTGAGTGAGAGCGGAGCTGGGGCTTCGGTGGTGCGGTGCAATAAGGCGCTCCCCCGGGAAGGGAATATGCTGGCTCAATCTCTCCCGGAGCCAGGCGTTTTGCGATCAACTTAAAACCTTGAGTAAATGTACCATAACGTGCAGTGCGACGCTAAACTGCAGTTACGGCAAAAAGAAGAACCAAAAATCGTGTAAAACGTCGAGTCTGTGGTATGAGAGTAACGCGAATAGCGAGGTGGAAGTGAAGACCATCCTAAAAGAGCCACTGCTACATTTCTGCTAAAGGGTTTTCACTTCAGTGGTGATTGGCAGGCAGCATGTTTACTGACGACGTTCGAACTCCCCGCGAATGCCCCTGACTTGTAGAAAGACTAGGAAACTGCAGACAATCCGGTTCAAACTCGGGCCAGAGCTTCAACGTTGATCAACGGGTATCCATAATCTGTGTGACCTACCCATGCTTCCTTCTCACCTGCAGTTACCTTCCATGCCTGAATTTGTCTCTTTTGGTTGTGACGCCTTCTTTGTAATTTATTATATATGATCTAGTTCCGCAATCGCGTTCAGTCCGCAAAGTCTCATTATCACTATCGTAGAAGCGAATCGGTTGTTTTGAGAATGATCCTAGTTGATTTTTTCAAAAACAACCGCTTCGCTTCTACGATTGTGATAATGAGGACTGAACGCGTTCGCGGAACTGAACTATAATACATTTTGTATTATCTGTTGTGATCATGGCTATTCCCTGTGTTGTTATCCTTCAGGATAGAAACAGTTGTTGAATATTTTTGTGTTTATCGACACTATTTGCTATAAATGATTTAATGTAACAAAGTCCTCAGTTTTCATGCGTTTTCATGTACTATTTCAATGTTATACTTTATATTTTTATGCGGTGTATTGCTTTTGTTGGAAGGACTGCTCACTACATCTCCCAAAATCATTGTCAGCTTGGGCGGTCGACGAGTGTGCGAGTGAATGGTGGTAGAAATGTGTTCAAACAGCGAAAAGAGCGGGGGAAGGAGCGAAGCGCAGTGATAGGAACATGTGCCGGCCACGCCCAACCGCAGCATTTCGCTCCTCCTCGCTCTTTTTCCGGTTTGGACACCGTGCGACCTGCATCTGCGTCAAGTAGCCCTGTAATCGGGCTTGCTTTTGTGTGCCCACCCAGCGTCAGTTCCGTTTGTAGAGATGAAGATATGAAAAGTCAGAAATGGAATTCGGGTCTCTGTTCAACCCTTCTCTGGAATCTGAAGATCAGGCACGGAAGGCCAAAAAATGAGCGAAACTGTGGGTTTCGAATCGCGAAAATCCGTTTCCTCTTTTTCTTTTAGGGTTGTAGAGCTCTCGAAAAAAGTTTTTTTCTGTCGTGAGCACCAAGTTCTTTTTACCGTGCCATTTGAAGGAATTCTTAAGTTTATATAAGTGAAGACTCCACCGAGCAGGTACCCTAGAAGAATTTGCCTCGCGTTATTGCCAGATTGCTCCTGCCGGCACCGAGCCCGTAATTTCTGGGGGGGGGGGGGCTGATTGGGCTCCTTGCCTGAGAGCCTCGCCAGCAAACTTGCCTTGCCAGAAAAATGCCGCCGCGGAGGCCCCTCAATAGAGCATGGTTGGCGAAGGCGAAGACTTCGTGATGTATTGAAGAAATAAAGGTGTTTTTCAGGAATATGAATTCGCAACTTTATTTTGCAAGTCAAGGAAGAACAGGTCACTCCAAATATTTCTTCTTCTCTTCTTCTTTGCAGTCGCACTCCAAATATTCAAAAACTTATGCTAGTAAATGGTTAGATACCAAGGAAGGTGATTGAATTCTAGCTAGAACAGACATGTCACAAACCTTCGCTAGTTGAAAAAAGCGTCATCCATTCTGGTTTCTTTGCGAATTTATTCCTCCGAAAGCCATTCATACACGAGATAAACGATACGGATTCTATCCCGCCAGGCGCCTAATTTTTGTAGATATCTCAATCTCACGAAACAACGGCGGTTCGGGGATCATCGAGGAATGTGGGCAAGTTCCAAATTTCAGCGTCAGAAGTCGTGTCAGACATGAGATGCACGATATACTTGTTCCAAATAAAATTCATTTCGAATATCCGACTTTTCGACTATAGTCGGATATCGTACTTTTTCGAATATTCGACTTTTCGACTATAGTCGGATATCGCACTTTTTCGAATATTCGACTTTTCGACTGTAGTCGGATATCGCCCTTTTTCGAATATTCGACTTTTCGACTATAGTCGGATATCGCATTTTTTCGAATATTCGACTTTTCGACTATAGTCGGATATCGCACTTTTTCGAATATTCGACTTTTCGACTGTAGTCGGATATCGCCCTTTTTCGAATATTCGACTTTTCGACTATAGTCGGATATCGCACTTTTTCGAATATTCGACTTTTCGACTATAGTCGGATATCGCACTTTTTCGAATATTCGACTTTTCGACTGTAGTCGGATATCGCCCTTTTTCGAATATTCGACTTTTCGACTATAGTCGGATATGAGACTTTTTCGAATATTCGACTTTTCGAATAAAAAGTCGACTTTTTTATCCGACTATGAAAATAATTGAAGTGCAAGTAACTTTTTTTTTCACATGAAAACACGTCGATTTCTCACTCATCCACTCGCGGGCGTTCTGACAGATCAAAGCATCACTTTTCAAACCAAAATCAGACCGATACTCAGACACGCTAACGGTTGTTCAGCGGGGTAAAAAGGCTTGTCGGTGCGACGGCGGGAGCCAAAATGGGGAGGGGTCGAATTGTCGGTTGTACCGCAGATAGAGAGAAATTCAATTCACGGAGACGGTTATTTGGCGGTGGAAAAGGGGTTGACGGTGCAACGGCGGGGACGTGCTCTACCGTCAAATATGTGACACGTTCCGCAACTCGGACCAAAAAAAGATGGGTGAGCCGGCATCAACATGTTTAGACAAAAGTATTAACATTTATAGGGGTATAAAAGGCTCCTCATCTCACCGTGAGCCTCGGTCAGCTTTTCGAGCCGGACCTGGAAGCTGACCTCGAGTCACCTTCCTCGAGTCACCTCGAGTCACCTTCCGGAAGATCCACCGGATACCGGAGGATCATTTTGTCTCCGAGGGGAGGGGTGCTCCCCACGGCTCGGGGAGTGGGGGTGGTACCCAACTGTATGGCCATCTCCTCATGATCCGCAGTAGGGTGCACCCACCGTGGACCGTGGGATCACCTCTTTTGTGGGGACCCCAATAGGATTTCCCCGAGTCCCCTCTGCGGACCCGGGAATACCCAGGATGTATTGGAAAGCGCGTGACCGGAAATCTGGTTCAGTTGTACTGCGGTGTGATATCGGTTGAATGGCGGTGGAAGATCGGTTGTCCAGCAGATGCCCCAGCCGATCAACCGACGTTCCCCCGCCGAGTAACCGCCCATGAGTCTGTGCGGTTGTACGAAGGAACAGTATCGGTTATACGCTGGATGACCAGGGAGGGGCAACCGACATTCCCCCGCGGAATAACCGCTCCCATGCTTGAGTATGGCTGCTTGGCGGATGTTTAGGCGTGCCTTATAGTATTTGTCACAGGTTTCGTGGTAAGAGCTTATATCTGGTTTCCGTTTTTTTTTCGAGTTTCCGTAGCTATATGCTGCTAGCGTGCTATATTCTTCAATTTAGATGTGAAAAAGGCAGTTCGCAATGAATAAAGTGTGCCCAAATGGAAATGGCGGCCCACGCGGCCGGCGTGCTTGGCAGGCGGCCGTCGCATGTGCCGCCCTCGGACGAGTGTTGGATTTCAACGACGGCCGTCCCCTCTCCCACCGTCTGCAGAGCAGATTGATCGGCGCAGTGCTTGCTGCCCGCCGGTGCCGGCCCCGTTCGTAGTCGATGGCGGTGGGGACTTTTCGCATGCTCGTCCGAGAGCGGCGAACGCGACGGCCGCCTGCCAAGCACGCCGGCCGCATTGGCCGCCAATCTCATTCGGACGCACCTTACGTTCGCCGATCAGTCAGAGCTGTCCGATTTTCTTGTAAAGAAATTAGGTTGATTCTATATGTAACCTTGTTTTTGAAGTTGATTTATTGCGGTAGAGAGCCTATCACATTTTGATTTGCTATGAAATGTCACATATTCAGAGTTCTCCTACCGTGGAGACAAGAGCATCTACAATTTGGGAAAAACGTAAAAACATAGAAGTTTCAAAAAAGTTGCTAGAAATTATTCTTCCTGGGAGAATCTGCTCTCTGCCGACGGGTCGCGAAATGCCTCACACGAGTACATTAGATTCCCGGGGCTTTGGAGGTATCTCGTCTAATTTTGTCGCGAGAATTTACATAAACTACGGACACATTAGCCCCAGTTGGTGGAATTTTAGCTACGTCACCTTCAAGAACTACGGAAATTCTTGCCGAGAATGCGGGAAAAAGGGTGGAAGATTCTCGCCTTGATCGATCCACCCTGTCCTGATCAGTACTATAGGGCGATCTCCGCTGCGATCGACCGCACTGCCGTTTCCTCCCACGGCCTGCAGCGTTCCCGCGGTCAAATTTATCGTTGGCAAGGTCTTCCAGAGAGCAGTTCGGGGTCACCCTCCACAATCAGCCACAGAGTATCGAGTAATCGATTCGCGAGAGGACTGGACCAGCACTACGAACGGCATCCATGCGTTCAGCGTAGCCAACGCGGGATGAGATCGCTGTTCAACACAGGCTGTCGCTAATCCCATAACATGGCTGAGCAGGCCGTTGCGGCCGGTGACCAAAATTTTACGACCCCTCTGTGAACCAAAATTTTTACAACCCCCCCCCTTCTTGGGATGAAAAAAATTTCACGACGAAAATCGTGGCCCCTATAATTAATACTAAATCTCTTTAATTTGACATCTTGAAGTCCACATAACTCGCTACCTTCGCAGAATTATTCCTTTTTTAAGCCAATCCTCGTTGGGACCGGCGTTGAGCCACAGATACAACCCGGGGGTTACCGACGCAACGGTTATTTTTCATGGATAAAATTGAAAAAAAAATTTACTTACCACTTACTAGCTACGCGAATTACTACTCCTACCTCATTCTACCTTTCCAAGTGGTTGGAAGCTAAACGCCATTTTTTCCGAAAATTTTACGAGCCCACTCCCCCCCCCTCAGTTTTTCATTTTTGTTCAAAAATTACCGGAATTTTTACGACCTCCCCCGTTGCGACCTGTCGCAAGCCTGCCCAACCCTGGCCCATGAATTCTCGCAACAATTAAGGCGAGAATTCAAGAGCTTAGCGACAGCGAGATCGAAATCGAGAATTTCGCCTTTGTTTTTGCGTGGAGTATGCTTAGAGCTTGCACCCTTATACCTTTGATGCAGTATAAGCGGGCTTTAGCGAGCGTCGCGAGGACCCGAAAATCCCTGCACTACGGAATTAGAGAGCGTAATAGGCCGCTCCCTTGAAGGCATTTTGCTACCCACGGGCAGAGTTTTGAGCTGTTGAATACGAAAGGAAAACTTGACAGACGCACAGGAAGAGGTGCCCACAACGATCCATCGGTCGCACGAAATTATGTATGGTGCCTCTATAGTCTGGACACGCACCGTAGTCGTCCTACAAATAGCGGAAGTCTGTCACCAACATCAATAAGGTTTTGAAAAAAAATCGCTCCCATCTGACCTACACCCACAAAGTTTCTTCCAAAAGCAAATATAAATAAAAATTGTGTTTAAATAATAACTAAAATCAAATACAGATTCCCGGATGAGCGTAATTATTTTCGAGGAGTGTGATTGACAAGCAGTTTTTTGTAGTAGAGGTTCTAAGATCCGACTTTGCGACAATAGTCGGATTTTGAACTATTCGAATATCCGACGTTTCGACTGTAGTCGGATATAACCCTCTCGAATATTCGACTTTTCGACTGTAGTCGGATATCGCACTTTTCGAATATTCGACTTTTCGACTGTAGTCGGATATCGGACTTTTCGAATATTCGACTTTTTCGACTGTAGTCGGATATCGCACTTTTCGAATATTCGACTTTTCGACTGTAGTCGGATATCGGACTTTTTCGAATGTTCGACTTTTCGACTGTAACCGGATATCGCACTTTTTCGAATATTCGACTTTTCGACTATAGTCGGATATAGCACTTTTTCGAATATCCGACTTTTCGAATAAAAAGTCGACTTTTTTATCCGACTTAAACAGTCGGATATTCATCCGATTATTCGATTCGGAACAAGTATAATGCACGACCAGAGTTCGATCCCACCAAAAGCTTAATTTTTGCGATTTTTTTGAATCTCACAAAGCCATGACGGATCGAAGGAGCATCGAGGATTGTGGGGAAGTCTCTGATTGCAACGTCAAAATTCGAGGAATTAAGTTCGAAATGAAATTCGCATTTGAAAACGCCGCCTGTAAAGTCCAAGCCTTTTCATGTATTTATTAAGTTGTTTTAGAGTGGAAGACACTCCCCTCTGGAACAATAAATATGCCACGAAAAGGCATGCAATATTGAAAAAACTTCAAAACTGAATTCAAGAACTCCCCAGAGAAATCCACACTAGCGAGATGTAGATGAAATGAAAAAGTTGGCGATGACGACTTATTGAGTCTAGCGTAGGTCAAGCAGTATAGAGGTAAACTGTCACGGTCTAACAATAAGATGGAGGCTGAACACCGCTGCAGTACCCGGGATCACACCTTTCACATGGGAGGTCCCGTCGTAGGTCGACAATTTGAAAACTAGGAGTCACGAGAGTAGGATATTTGAGTCCAGCGCAGTCGATATACCTTGTTAGCGAACTTACATTGCCTCAGAGTAACGCCGAAGACCGCTGCATAGCGGAAGAAGGTGAAAAAAAAAACGTTCAAGTCCACAAACTGAACTAGGGTTTTAAAACAGCTGTAACTGTATCTGGACGAGGTACCTGGAGTTCGAGTAAATTTAAGAAACTATATTAGCAGCCCTGCAGAATGAGATCTTAGTTGCCTCCAGAGGGTGTCTTACAAGAAAATTTACTAGGTGTGGACTTTTGATGCTTGTGTGGACTTTTGGTGCTTGGAGCCTCAAAATCCACACCTAAATCAACTAGCTAGATGTGGACTTTTAAGCTCAAAACATCAAAGTCCACACCTAGTAACTTTTGTAGTGAGGCATCCTCTGGGGGCCTTTAAGATCTTATTCTGTAGGGTTATAAATATTATTTTTTTAGTTTACTCAAACTTCATGTAACTGATTTAATACTGAAGTTACAGCTGTTTCAAAACCCTGGTTTAGGTTCTTGAACTTGAACGTTTTTGTAACCTTTTTCTTCCATCTATGTGGCGGTCTTCGTCGTTACCCTGAGACGGTCAAAGTGTGCGTACAGAATGAATTGACTGCGCTGGACTCAAATATCCTACTCTCGTGACTCCTAGTTTTCAAATTGTCGACTTCCGGCGGGACCACCCCTCAGAAAGAAAAGTGTGAGCCGAGGCATCGATGCGGTATTCGGCGTTCTTACAACGCCCTCAAACTTTCATAGAGGGTAAATCGACCACGCTGAACTTGAATGTCCTACTCTCGTATCTCCTAGTTTTCACATTGTCTATTTTCGGCGGGACCACCCCTGTGAAAAGTGTGATATCGGATACAGCAGCGGTGTTCAGCCTCCATCTTAGACAGTGAAAGTGAGTACTCGAAGTAAGTCGACTACGCTGGCCTCAAATATGCTACTCCTGTGACACCTAGTTTTAAAAAATGTTCTCTTTCGGCGTGGCCGCACCTGAGAAAAGTGTGAGCCCTTATACTGCAGCACTGCTCAGTCTCTATCTGAGACGGTGAAAGTGAGTACATAGCGTAAAACGACCACGTTTGAGTCAAATGTCCTTCTCTCGTAAATCCCAGTTTTCGAGAATGCCGACTTCCGGCGGGACACCACCTGAGAAAGGTGTGGGCCCATACAGTGTAGCTAGCACCTTTCAGCGTCTATCATAGACGGTGAAAGCTTTTGTATGGAGTAAATCCTGGACCTCCAGAGGGACCACATCTGCCGCTGGTGTGGGTCAAACATTGAGTGTCTCTCCGCGGCGCAAGGTAAATTAACACTCTCGACTCGATTATCCTACTCTAGTGTTCCTTAGTTTGCAAAAAAATCGGGAGGTCTAACGCTCTGCAGAAATTAATCACCTGGCGGGATCGAATACGTATCGTGCACAGGCTATAAAACGGCGAAATTCACATGGTTCCTACGCGTGCTGGTGCGGAGCGGAGGTTAGGGACAGTGAGAGAGCGGAGGGCGGACGGAGGTCCACTCAGACAAATCGCTCGGAGCGAGACCGGAGAGCGACTCGAGCGACGCTGTCTCTCCGCTCCGAGCGAAAATTAGCTATCTAATCGGGTGACAGCAGCCGCTCTCCGGGCGACAGCAGTCCCGCTTCTTCTTGTCAGCCATGAACAGAGCATCGCATCAGAGGCTAAGGGAGCTAGCCACCTCACACGGCTTGTACCATAGATCTCGAGCAGATAACGTTGTAGGTCTGGCCGGACATGAAAATAGATGCAATGAATCATGTCCAGTACATTCACAATCGGGGCATTTATCTGGGACTGACTGGTCAATCCGATGAGCGTACGCCTTTAGATATGTGGAGTGACCGCATCGCAGACCAGCTAGGATTGTTCGGGTACGTCTCAGCAGTCCAGCTTCGCTGTCGTCGACTCGTGGGGGCACGCCACCAAAAATTAAGTTGTGCTGAGCATCAGACAGGTACTCTGCCACGAACCGCGTATGCTCAGCCATCTGGAGTCTTCTTCGCGATAGCTCGGATGTAGCCCAGCGTTGTTGATCGACTGCAGACAGAGAAGCACTGAGCGGCGTGAGTATGCTTTTTGGTACAGTTCAACTCCGCATTGCCGTTCAGTCCGCAAAGTGCACGCTGATTGCGAAAGAGTGATGCGGCGCGGTTGCGAGTATCCTCAGACAGGGATGTGGGATCACCCGGGCGGAGGGATCACCCGGGCACTAAGGGCGAAAACCGCCCGGGTGATCCCACATCCCTGTCTGAGTATACTCGCAACCGCGCCGCATCACTCCTTCGCAATCAGCGTGCACTTTTCGGACTGAACGGCAATGCGGAGTTGAACTGTGACTTGAATGGGTCGGGCTCTTGACAATACTTAATAGAAATTGCTGAGACTGGAGTAAGCAGTGCTCTTTCACGGGAAGTAGGCCGGTTTCCTGATGAAGATGCGGAATAGGCGTCGACTTGTGACATCCAGTGATAAGCCTGTGGGCAGTATTCTGCGTTCTCTGCAACCTGCACCAGGAGCATTAAGATAGATGTCTGGTCCATATAGGGGCACCATATTCCAAGACCGGCTGCGCCATGGCCCTATATGTCATGCGTAGCACTTAATTTGTGCTGCCCCAGGTAGTTCCAGCCAGAGCGCGACGAATGTTGATGCGCGAGTTGGCTGAGGCAGCACATATACGCGCATTCTCATGGAATCGTAGCGAGGGATCCAGGAAGACTCCCAGTAGTCGAGGATGCCTAGACAGTGGCAGCTCGTGACCATCCCAGACGACTTTGGGATGTAGTCGATGTTCGATAGTAGCCGTTGTACATAGTGTGACACTTGACTTGGAGGCTGAAACAGTCAGCAACTTTGATTTGAGATACACAGCCAACATCCGTAAGTAGTTGCTCATGGTGGCAGTGTCTCGGTCAATAACTGAGTCCGTGCAAACGATCGTGATGTTATCAGCGTACAGGCACAGATGAATACCAGTTGGTGGCTCCGGAATATCAGACCGAAATAGCGAAAACAGGCTAGGGGATAACACCCCTTCTTGCGGGACACCGGCTTTCAAAGGGACCGAAGACGATAGATGTCCGTCGAACTTGACACGAATGGACCGGTTTTTGACGAAGCTATTAATCCGTCTTTTAAACCAACTGGGCATTTCCGATTCCAGTATGGATTTCGATAGAAGCGGGATATGACGCTATCAAACGCAGCCGAGAGATCAATAGCAACGACGAGGCTTCTACCAGCCGGAGTCTTGCAACTAAATCCAGCGATGATACGCTCGGTGATTGATGTCAGGGCAGTGATGGTGGAATGCCGCTGTCCCACTCGGAGCGATCTTCGGTCCCAACTGACACTGCGGTCCCTGTCTGGGCCATTCTCGAAATTTTCCTAACTGCTATTTTTTTTAGTTCCGCCTCTTCTGGAGAGGATTAGGTCTCCTAAGAGGATAAGGTACTTGTTACAGCCTGTGGGCCAGGAGGTCAATCCTGCCACAGGCCGCAACAAGGATACCATCCCAGCATGATCCGCAATGAGGAAGCCTTCCCCACCGCGTGCCATGGGGGATCCCCTCGGCCTCCAAAAATTGTCTTCCTGAGAGTGACCCGAGGTCACCTCTTAAGAGTGGCCTCAAAATGCCAACTTCCCGTCTAAACGAGACGAGCCGCCTTTTATACCAGCAGGATTGGTTGTTCTTTGAGTGATAACGTGGCCCTTACGTTATCACTCAAAGAACAACCAATCCCGCGTCTCTTCATCTCTGGCTATGGCACCGCTGTCGACCGGAGAGCGGCCGACGCTGATATTCCTACCGGACAGAGGCCACGGTGCCAATTCGCCCCTCGGCCGCTGTCCGGGCGATGACGTCATAATTGGGAGGAGCCGGTCCTGCTCCGAGCGATGGTTTGTCTGAGCAGGCGTCGCGCGCGCCGCTGGCGCCTTGAATGATATGAATTACGACGTTTTATAGAGGGTATCCCGTGTCTGAGTGGGTTTCGAATAATGAAATTCGCAACGTAACCAAAGTGGATGACGCTCTTCTCAATTAGCAAAGGTTTGTGCCATGTCCAGTCTGGCCAAAATTGAAATTGATTTGTTTGGCAAGTCAAAGTGACCTGTTTTTCTTTGACTTGCAAAACAAATTTAAGAACTCATACTAAACTGGAAACATATTTTCTTCAATGCATCTCGTTGTCTTCGCCTTTGCCAATCACTTTCTCGCCTCCACTCTTCTCTACTGCCCCATATCATAGTTTCCAATCCGAACTCATTCACAATTCAATACCCATCCATCCCGGATACACGCCCAGAACCTAAATACCTCTTATTCAACCATAGGAGCGCCTTTCCTATAATTTTGACCTTTACATAACTTAGTTACAACAACATTCCATGTTAATTGGACGGTAATTTCAAATTCTTTGCAAAAAATAAGTTGTGTTTACCCCCATTCAGAATGGTTCGCTTGGTCTCCCAGCAGAGCTCAAACATTCCCCCCACCCTCACACAGGTCAGGACCTCGTGTGGATATCCACACCAGGGATGTGCGGGGAAAATATTCTTGGAAACAGAAAACAGAAAATCTAGTTTGACAGAAAACAGAAAAAAATTTCCAAAAATGGGCAGAAAACAGAAAAATTTCAAAAATCAATAAAGAGGGTTCAGCGTTCACTATACGAAATTTTTCACAACATCGAGTTTTTTTTCACATTTTTCAAAGTGATATATGCTTTTTTCGTTGAATTTTCAAAACCTTATACTTGGTCAGAGTAAGAAGTATAAATGCCCAAGAAAGGCAGATTATGAGTGCGATGAGATGGAAAATGTTCCTCTAACCTTCCTACCCTCAGGCAATAAATTCTCGATTACTCTATCAGAATTTCAACACGTCTTTGCAAGCTGTACGCAGATGCAGTCGGAGCTAACTTTCTCTTCCCTAGTGTACACATTTTGACACTGATTGAGGGTTATTTGCTGGTTTGAACACTACTACTCAGAGCCGAAAGTCAAACACGTACCGCGCTGGTGTGCCGTTAGAGTATAAATGACCTGACGCGCCGTTCGCTCCACCGTTGAGAGCCTCTCGTACCTGCGTGGCAGAATTATCATCTGCCTCATAGTCTCACCATCAATTTCTTTGCGCTTTATCTCAACTGAATTCTGTACCATCCGCGTTGCAAAAAGTTAAAACACGTATTTCAAGATTGCGTGCATGACCCAGTTGGGACCAACATTACCTCGCTCCACCAAAGCGGGTGCGCTGGGAAATTCATAAGCCATGTTTTGACTGCTGGTGGCCGTTGCGTCCATGCGAAGGACAACTGTTCCTTTTTCATTGCGCGAAATGGAAAGGCGCTCCAATTGTGATCGCTTCGTGGCAAACGTCCCACATCGCTGGGTCGCGGCGACGAAATCCTATGTTTTACTGCTTCGCTGCACGAGGAGCGATTCTCAATGGTCGCTGACTATCGCTCCGTCGCGACCAAAATGGCAGCGATGGAGCGAATGCAAGCGAATGACATGTTTCTTTCTGTGGACGTTGCTCCATTAACATGACGCTATCAGTGTTTACGAGTCGGAACATGTCATTAATTGCCATTAGCCATTACTCTCCACTGATTGATTGATTTTCTTCGATCGTCCATGAGGCTATGCACTATGAACAAAGTCGCTGCCGCTGCTACATCGCTGCAGCAGCGGGTGCGAATTCGCTGCGATAAAAAAAACAGCAGCGATGCAGTCAAAACATGGCTTTAGTCTCTGCCTACGTGTAGACTTAATTCGTCCTCAACCCACGCGCCAATGCGGGGATGAATAGTGGGCGTTAAGTAGTATTAATGGCTTATTATTGCTACTATACAGTGACATTGCAGTTTTCGCGTCAGTTGGCTGCATCGCGTACCATCTGAGGGACTCATCATTGGTAAACCTTTTGGTGAGGGTATCCGTTATGAGATAAGGATAAGGTATCGGCTTCCTAAATCTCTATTGCCATGCGTAGCGCGTTTGACTTCGTAAAGACTTGAATGGTTTTCCCGCCTATTGGTGGTTTGCGGGGGGCCAGCCGACTTCCCAATAAGTGCCTTTATCTCCCTACATAAATCTGTTGTCAGCTGAAGGATCCCGGATGGATAGTTGGTTTGTTTATCTCAGTGAGGATCGAACCCGATCGTGTACAGAGGACAGCAGCGCTTTCTTCCACCACGCCACACTCGCCCTTATGGATAACCACTACAGCGCGATAAAAGCGTCTAGCGTGGGGAACTGCAGAAAGCCTGGGTGAAATTCACAATTAACCTAACTTCGACAAGTTCAGCCACTTTTTTTGGCTACAAATCGTGGTTCACGTTTTTTTCTGTCTTCTGTTCGATTTTGCCTATTTTTACAGAAAACAGAAAAAAAATGGTCAAAGTGGGCAGAAAACAGAAAATTCCGCACACCCCTGATCCACACATTGCACTGTACCCTGGTGTCCCTGCTGTGGGCGGGGTTTAGCCGTGATTCCATTGTCATTGTCTGTAATTGCACGGCTGTTGATAAAGGACTGATCGATGACGAGATTGCTTTAGGTTTCTTGGTGAAATGGATAACGCACGAGATTATAATCTTGCAGGCGATTCATATGATGGTTTGGTGGGCTCAGATAATTTTTATTGAAATTCGATTTCTAGAATGGAACTTTATCATTTCAGAGGTTTTTTCCTTGGAATGAGTTGCCGTCCGAGATCAAAGTCATGATCTTGCGCAATCTTCAAAGGCGGGACATTGATTCGTGTCGTTTGGTCAGCCGTCAGATGAACGAATTTATCAAATTTCATGCAAGTTCGATGCGGAAAAGAAACGTGGAAATCATAATTGGAAAGGTCTGCTCAACCAGCCTTTGTCATTTCTAAGAGAATAACATATTCCGATTTTGTTATCACATCCACACTTTGTTCGTTCACCTTACAGATCAAAAAGATACACGGGATATCTGTGTATGTGGGCTGCGAGGAGGAGGACAAGCGGTTTGTATATTCTACCTTCGAAAGGATTACTGTCCAATCGGTACGAGCTTCGCCTTTTCATTACAGCTTCACCTTTGCGTATGCGCTGCTACAACTGATTTTTTTCGGTCTAGGCGGATCTTCGCTGGAGTAATAGCGATGTCATGTGGGATTGGGGAGTCTCCATGCCATGTCCACGAATCGCCAGAATATTTTTTGAAGTAACCAAAAACTGCGATATCAGCCAGTTCACAATCAAGGTTCGTTCGAAAAATTAATGACTGATTCTAGTCGTTTTCCTAAAGGTTTAATGTTCCTCATACCACAAGCAAGTTTCGTTGCGCTATAGGATTCAGAGCAGGGACGTTTGACAAGAAAGACGGACGGGTAGACTTGAGATTGGGTAGATATCGCGTAGCGAGCATAAGTTCGTTGGAGTGGAGACAGCGGTCCGATAGGTGAAGGTTGTTTAGGATATCTGAGTGGGGAATGGTGAAGGTTCCCCTTAAACTTGTAACTTCAAAATTTGACGTCTGCTTAATCCTCTTTTTCTTGCATGCAATATATTTTTACTTTTAATCATTGATTTTAAAACAATTTTCTCGTTAGATGACTTCCTTAGAAATTCACTATTCTCGATGAAATGATCTGCCTAGGTCATGAAAATTTTTCTTTGAGCTGTCTTGGAGTCGAATTTTTTCTGGAAATGTTTTAAGCGATTTTTGAAAAACTACCTCTCCTTTGCTTATAACATTTTGCCCTTTGAGATGGATCATTGAACGGAGCTGTTTCCAAAATCTTCATGAGACTCTGCGTCGAATAATGTTTGTAATTTAAGAAAAATACGTTTCCAATCTCCGTCGATTTCAATTTATGAAATAACGTTTCTTTCACCAAAGGAATCAGTTTTTCGTCCATAACTTTTTTGTGCTTAGAGAAAGACCTTTGGTGAAGTTGGTTTTAGGGGTTCCTATAGATTTATGCTTGGAATAACGGTTTCAGTTTCAAAAAATTCGTCCCCCTTCTTCAGCCGATTTCAGTTTATGAAGTGCATTTTTTTTCGCCTGAAATTATCGATTTTTAGTCGATATCTTTTTTGTGCTTGAAGATAGACTTTTGGTGAAGGTTGTTCTTGAAATTTTGATGGAATTCTGCGTCTACTAGTGTTTCCATATTAGAAAAGTATTTTCTCGATCCTCCAGCCTAAATCATTTTACGAAACACCGGTTTTTCGCCTATAACTCTTTAACCGTTATAGATAGGGTTTTGGGGAAAGTCGTTTTTGAAATCTACGTAGAATGTTGCGTCGAATGATATATCAGGTTCCTAACTTTGCTTGCTCCATAAGCCAGCTAGGTCGGTGGAGCCGAGTCCCGTTGTTGGCTCTAGCAGAACTATGCGTCTCTCATTTATATCATAGAGGCGAGAGCACCCTGTGGAGATAACTATGTATGGAGCTCGGCTCCACAGTCCTGGCTGGCTTATGGGGAAAGCAAAGTCAGGAAACCGATAACCATTCGACGCAAAATTTTACGTAGATTTCACAAACAACCTTACCAAGACCCTATCTCCAAAGGTTAAAGAGTTATAAGCGAAAAAAAAACGGTGTTTCGTGAAACAATTAACGCTGGAGGATCGAGAGAATATTTCTCCAAATTGGAAACGCCAGAATTCCATCGAAGATCCGAAAACAACCTTCACTAAAGGTCCATCTCCAAGCGCAAAAAATTATGGACTGAAAAACGATAATTTCAGGCGAAAAAATGCACTTTATGAACTGAAATCGGCTGGAAGAAGCGGAACGTATTTTTGAAACTGAAAACGCTATTCGATGCAGAGTTTTATGGGAATTACGGAAACCACCTTTGCTAAAGGTCTACCTCTAAGCACAAAAAAGTTATGGGCGATAAACCGGCAGTGACACCCACTAGATCTTAGAAATGACTTGCATGAGTTTTGGGTCACTTCCATTCTTTTTCGGGGCGTTTCACCGGTTTCCCAATTGTGAAGGCTCCCCCCTTTCACCTGCTCAGAGGTGAAGGTTGGTGGAGTACATGACTCCAGCCAACTAAGCTATGGTAGCGAGTTGGAGAGTCTATTGTCTTGCGAGTATAAACTGCTATTACGGATCTTTCTGGAAAGCAAAATTGCTCATAAGGATGGCCAATCGCAGCTGAATATATGACCCGTCATCTGACACGGGCAAGTGGATTCTCTAACCTTTTGTGGGATATACATATTTTTGGAATGTTAGGAAACTATTACACTTGAGCTGACCCACATCGCTTATCATTTGCTTATCCATTGTTATGAACGAATATTTCAGATCGAGATGTCGCCGGACAAGTTTACGCCAATATCGTTAGCCCTTAAGGCCAATCATTGCGGTGTTCGTCACTTGACGCTCAGTTCCTTTGATGATTCGATGTTTTCCCCATGTCTTCGCTGCTTGCTCGAAATGGATCCCAAAACCATCGCAGTGAAGAACCTCTTCAGCGACAACGCGTCCATTACGCCGAAGCTGTGCGAAATCCTGTCATCTCGACAGGGCTTCACTGTCCGCGGCAGCCGTAATAGCCCCACTCTACCGATTGATGATGATATTCTCATCAATACCCCCTCTGTGGAGTTCCTCATCGACATTCCGAACCTCGTGACCGCCGAAGGATGGTTGTCGTTTATAAGGGTAAGTTCATGGCAGGGTACGGCACGAGATATGGACAAGGTCTATTTTACTCAGACCCACCCCCAGAAGCGTTATGTGGTCAGTTTTTTGGAGTAACATTTAAAGAGTAGTATGATCGAATCCTCCGTTAAAAAAACTGAATGTAAAGAGTGTATACCCCCATTCAGTATTGCCCACTTAGTGTCCCGACGAAGCTCAGTCCCCCCCCCCTTTACCCCAGCTCAGTTCAGCCCCCCCCCTGTGGACATCCACACCCCGTGCCGTACCCTGGTTCATGGATATGTAATCTTGATCACGACTCTAGGTTAGAAAACTTGTGCATCCCTAGGAAGAAAACGAACCAGATCAACGAAAAGAACTGTGAGATAGAATAGTTGCAGGAAATCGCTGAAAGGCGCCGCGATGTGATTAGTGTGGCCATCTTGGCGACGAATTTCAATGCAATCGAAGTCGTGCACCCAACTGTGCCAGGTTACGAAATCATCGCAGACGAAGGTCGCGTTCAAATCAGCAAGATAGGCGCAAAGTCATTGTTTTCTTGAGATGGACATAGGTTGCATCATCTTCTTTGTGGTTCTCTATCGATATTACTGTGGTGTAGTTGCGGACGAAAAGATGACGAACAGACATAAGTGTCCGCCCACGCGGTCGGCTACCGTGTGGAGCGGCCGTCGTGTAGGCCATATTTTAAACGACCCTACCGTGTTGTAAAGAGCTGACCGGGATATTATTCACCATTCGTCAAATTTCCCTGCTGATCGATTTACAAGCCCGAAAAATCCCTTCATGACAACCGCTCGTCACGCGTGCTGACCGCGTGGATGGACAATTTTTCTGAACGGGGCTTTTGACAACCATATTATTTCCCAGAGCCCTCGAGAGCCAGCCGACTTGTTGCAGATCAATAAAAGATATGAATCTCTGCGTTTTATTATGCAGCTAGAAACTTTCTATGACCAACTTCTATAACTAACTGGCTTCGGTCCAACTGCTTGAACAGTTGGACTGAAGATATTTTCAACTTTAAGTAGACATCACGAGTATTTGAAGCCGGTGGGTACAGTTAGGGAAAATTTCGCCAGGCTTATTGAGAGCTAACCAGAAATCAAGTCTTGGTCGCATAGCGTCAGCTAGGCGGATGGCGGAGGGATTCAGGCTGATTTCATGCCACAACAGGTTTTTTATACGATCATCTAGTGTGGCCAATTAGGGAGAACGCTTGGACCGGGAATCAGCCCAGCAACGTCTCAAAGCCGTGTGCATGTTTCTATTTTTCTATGACGCTTGAGCACTATTTTGCCAGCCATTTTCCCTTTGTCTTCCCGGCGCTTGTGTCGGTTTGTAGCCTCAGTACCCACCGAGGGAGAAGCTCGGACGAGTTTCATGTTCTGAAGCGGAGCGCGCAGCGGAAATCGGTTCCGTTCACTTTTTAGCTAGAGCGCGTTTACTGTAATCGTACTAACATTTTTGGGAGCCTCTGGTAAACGCGCTGTAGCGACAGACTGGATATCCGCCGCACACGTCGCGTCAGAACGTAAAGTTCGCCCGAGTTCCTACCTCGATGTGTACTGCGCTTGCAACCAGCTTGTGTTTGAGTAAATGAAGCTTTCGTCCGCAATTGCCCATTCAGCAATCTTCTAAACTTTTTAATTAGTAGAGAGTGCGTTCATAGCCTCACCTGAAGATTTATCTCGCCATACTCCTCTCCTAATCCGAAAAAGATCTCATGGTGACTGCCTGCATTATTGATTGTTTTCTGAATACTTTTTTTGTTTTTTTTTGTAGATTCTTCTTTAGGAACCGAGGTTTTTTTTTCATTCTTATTATTCCTCACGCAATACATATTCTTTCATCATTTGTTGCATGTTCGTTCAATGTGGTAATGAAGTTTATGAGCGCAATCCATTTTACTATTTCCCCTGCGGTGATGTGACCGTAACTATTGGAATATGTACGAAGATGAGTCCGGTGATCTTATGTGCAAATATTCGTATACACTTCTGGTTCTGTGCCTGTTTTTGTAAGTGCATGAGTGGTTTGACTGGGATCGATGCTGGTTTTATTAACGTGTGTTCCGGCGTGACTATTTGCTTGTACGGCCACGTCCGAAGGGTGATTGCCTGAATTATGGCAACCAGGCAGTGCAATCCATGGAGAGGTCCCTTTCCTTATCAAGCATGCGCTCAAATTAACAGTCGGCTCCTAGCAGCAATCGGCAACCATGTCTGGGCGCGACTATAATTATACCAAGAGCGAGCCTCATACAGCTGATGGGTGCGCGCGAGGGATGAGCGTAACGAAAATATGCAATTTCGGAAATCGGGTTTCGGAGCAAAAATTTTTTTCCTTGAGTTTCGAAAATCGGACGCGAAACACCTGAAAATGCGCGGAAATTCGGTTTTCGTAACGCGAAACGCGGAAAAATTCACAAATCTTCTGTTTCCTTACTCCCAGGTGACCCGATATTTTCGCATTCCGTAGCGTTTTTTTTTTTGCGGTTTCTCGGAATGCGGAACGCGGAATACCAAAAATGCGCAAAACCGCGGGTTTCGGAACGCGAAACGCGGAAGTCCGTTCATCCCTTTTGCGCGCCAGGGCCGTGCTGAACTGTTCCGTTCCCCTTCTGTTTCCGAATTTTTGGGTCCGGAAACGGAATGAAGTAGTGTCACGCGATCTACGTAGTAGATCTAGTCAAGAATTTTTGAGGGTATTATAGGACGCTGAAATTTTAATCCGACCTTTTATGTTCAAGTAAATATCTGAACTTGGCTGAGACCATTCAAGAAGTTTGGGATTTTGGAATTTCGACCCCTTAAAATGACACGAATTAGTCGAGGCAGGAAGCTAGACACCTTTTGTGGATTCTTTCAAAAAACATGTGGCTTTTTCTCTGCGAATGAATGATTTCGTAATGCTTCACCTTTTGATTCCACTTCTTTGTTTGTTTACTGCCATAATAGCAGTCCATGCCTGTCTTACAGAAAGCTGTCTCGGCATGGAGAGGTGGAGGTGATCACGGGCAGCTACGCAGCTCGTTTGTGACAGAACATAAGGGGATTTAACTATTCTCGCTAAAGAGTTTAATTTTATTTTTCCAAAAATTTTATAATTTGGTATTCACTTTAACTCACTATCAAAGTTCAGAAAAGGCGTCGCTTACAAAGGGAACCATTATAAGTCATGGTAACCATTCCAGATGAAATGTACTTTTCTAGGACCATTCTCGGACGAAAAGTCCGAATATGCCCATCGCAGCTACCTAGACCCACTCTGAAAGAAGTTATGCTGATTTTCGTATCTATTTTAGCCTCCAAAAAGCGCATTGGTTTTATGGAAATCCGGAAACGGACCTCATAATCGTGTTCAGCGCTCAAAACTACTTCCCTAGGCAAGGTTTGGGTGGAAGAACATTCTCCAACTTTGCGCAGACTGACAGCGTTTTGGACTTGTACGGATTTTCGGTTGGAGGGCTCTCGAAGCGTTTTAGAAAAATATTCCAGATTTGACCTAAAATTCGCCCTTGGGAGTTATTTGGGGTGCTGATCACGAATCTGAGGTTCATTTGTCGATTTTCCAAAGTTTTCGACTAAATTTGTTATCAAGCTTCCCACCGGCAGAAAACATTGACGGCAAAATCGACTTTTGACGATTTCCGGAAAGGCTCAAATCGTTTATCTGGGGTTATTTAAGGTGCTCAACACGAATCTGATGTCAGTTCATCGATTTTTGACAGTTTACGGTAGATTGCGGTGGGTATACGGTAGTTTGGTCAAAATCTCAGGTTTGTCTCAAAGTTTCTTTATGGGGGACGTTTGGGGTGCTGAATACGAACTCGATGTCCATTTGACGATTTTCGAATTATTAAGATAGGTTTTGCATCCTAAATGGCATATTACCTACCGTAACCTACAGTAAACCTTAAAATTTCGACAAGCAAACCCCAGATTCGTGTTCAGCACCCCCGACCACCCCAACATACATGTTTTTAGCAATGTCCGGAAAAAAATTGAAAACATTCTAAAAATTCCATAAAATCTCCTCACCTTGCCGCGAAGCTTTAAAAACGCTCATAACTTCTTTCAGAGTGGGTCTAGGCAGCTGCGATGGGCATATTTGGACTTTTTGTCCGAAAACGGTTCTAGAAGAGTACATTTCATTTGAAATGGTTACTATTACTTATAGTGGTTCCCTTGTTAGAATCGGAAAATGGACTTCTAAACAGCCTTGAAGACGCAACGCATGCGCCCACGTTCTTCTACACCTGAAACCGCTTGAACTACTCTCCGGGAGACGGCTGTACATCAGCGATGTGGGGCAACGAAAAATGAAATTCCCGTAAACGACTGCTGCAAACTAGAGTGTTGCCCGAATATTCGTTTATTCGAATACTATTCGAATGTTTAGAATATTCGAATATTCAAAGAAGTGGATTATTCGGGTTATTTGAATAATCGAATATTCAAAGAAGTAAAATATTCGTTTATTCGAATAATCGAATATTTGAAGAAGTGGATTATTCGAATTATTCGTTTATTCGAATATTCAAAAAAAAATTATTCGTTCCAACATTCTACTGCAAACCCGTGAAACGGCCGGCAAAATGCGATCCTCAAGCGGCAATTACCGTTCACCCCTTCTGTACACCATTTCGAAGAGCGGCGACATATAATGAGCAATTTTTGAGATTGCCTTTTCGGATTTCGAGAAGCTAGAGCTTGAAATCGTGGAATGCCCCGTAGTAAGGCTTTGTTTTGAATCACTATAAGCTCATTGACTGAAATCATTGGTTATTGAATGAGAGCTGCAGGCGCAATGAGCGACGACCAAACGTGAGAATGAGAAAACCCAAAAATTTTCGCTCTCTTCCGTTTCCGGAGTATTTTGACCATTTTTCTTCTGTTTCTGAAAATCTGGAAAAATCTTTTCGAGCCCTGGTGCGCGCTCATAAGCGTAAGTCGATCCCTACGATTTGATCGAAAGTCACCGAGATATTCACTGTTCGCCGCTAACCCTTAAAGGCAGCGTTCACTATGATCATCCTCGTTGACTTTGCACAGTGAAATGATAGGCGAGAAGGATCCTAGGCTCCCAGTGTTGAAAGAACGGTAGAAAACGAGCCAGAAGCGGCAAAAAAACGGACGGCTGCGAACAAGCGTTTTGGTGTCCCAGACACGCCCCATGCCCCAGATCCGCCCCTCGAAATAAACAAATGAAGACTCAGATTGCAGAAATGATCAAATGAAGTAAGTGCTGATAAGTGAGCTGATCGCTTCATTGCACTGATAGCTATCATCCTTCTAGCGCTCAATTCCTCCACGCTCAAAAATCGACGTGAACAATGGAGGGTCTATTTTGGCGCAGAAACGCGTCTTTCGTGTCCTTTTAACCATGCCTTGCTATATACATAGAGCACCAGACCTTCCGTAAACCATGGAGATATCAGAAGTGGAATTTATCGTGAACACTGCCTTTAAAGGCATAGTGCACCCTCAGATATGAATTTTGAGATTTTCATGTAATTGTGTAGAGGACACATCCTGTATAACACGTGCCAAATGCGAGATCTCAATTCCTCCAAATAAGCGAGATATAAGCGACCACCACAGGCCCGACCCCATTCGCTCACCACCAAAGGCCCGACCCCCTAACAGATTTTTGAACTCGATAGCGGCTCGATGGATGCATGAATTCCAACAAGTCGTCGTTCTTCAGTCCACTGCCGGGCAGTCTCCTTAGCCTGGCTCGCTCTCGTGCAACGATTGCGATTGAAGAGAAATACAGGCCTGAGACAACTCGTCCATCAATTTTTCACCCTCAAAATCTAAGCATCTTTGAGGAGCTATAACTCTGTTCAAAAGGGGTGTTAGACGATTTCAGAGATAACACTGTGATCAGCGTGTGACCCTCTCCAAGGCAGGCATGAAATGTGGAAAATAATAAAGGCACAGGACACCCAAAAAATAGTTCTTTAGTTTTTATGCTGATCTTGGAGAGAGTCGCACGCTGATCACAGTGGTATCTCTGAAATCGTCCAAGACCCCCTATTAACAGAGTTATGGCTTCTTAAAGATGTCTAGATTTTGAGAGTGAAACGTCGGTGGACGACTTGTCTCGAGCCTGTATTTCCCTTCAATTGCAATCTTTGCGCGAGTGCGAGCCAGGATAGGGAGGCAATCCGGCAATTGGCTGAAGAACGAAGAATTGTTGGAATTCATCCATCCATCTATCCGCTATCGAGTTCGGAAACCTGGAGGGGGTCGAGCCTGTGGTGGTGAGTGAAGGAGGTCGGGCCCTTGGTGGTCGCTTATATCTCGCTTATTTCGAGGAATTGAGATCTCGCACTTGGCACGTGGTATATAGGAGGGCTCTACTACAAAATCAAACCAAAATCACAAAATTCTCATCTGAGGGTGTACTGTGCCTTTAGAGGCACAGTCCAACCTCAGAGGGAAATTTTGATGTTATAGTCCCCCCCCCACCGTGTATACATGGCAACCATGCCAATCGCGAGATCTCAATTCGATCGAATAAGTGAGAAACTTCAGAGAAAAAGTTGGCCCCGCCGAAAGCGAATTGAGATCAGGGTTGCTGTTCACATTGGGTTGACTTATAATTTCAAATTTTACCCCTGAGGTTGAACTGTGCCTTAGAGGGGCCGATTAGAGTTCAGCCGCCCAAGGGCGCTGTGGATTGACCCCATTTGTGACTATCGTGAACATACGTACAAAATATGTCTGGTACATCGTTATGTAAAGATACTTTCCTCACATGTACTGTTGTGATGTTGTAAATACTATTGTTCTCTTTGATTTTTTTGTTGCTATTACAATATGTGAGACAACTACGTCCAAACCATTCGTTCCACGACCTGCTTTCTTCACAGAAAGATAAACGCGGCTGAGAACACCCCCGATTTCTTGAAGTTTTGGCCCGAAGTTTTTACGCCCCCCCCTGCAAAAAAATTTAATTTCGGAAATTTTTATGTCTCCCCTGTTGTCCAGCTGGATAACGCCCGCCTGACGCTGAGTTCGCGGATTTGATTCAGGTGTTTTGTTCTACACATTTGACGAGCATCCAATTTTTTGTTGGCGCATTGCCAATTCAAGGCCTGATAGCCGCACTAGATTAACTGACCATTTGCAGCTCACGTCCTTGATCGCTGCTCTCTCGTATCGTCCCTTCGCCATAATTAGGCCGCGGCGGCGTTACATTCAATACCTAGTCTCCAAAATTGGCCAGCAGCTAGTCAAAACACCGGATTCAGCCTGCGGCTGCAGTATACCATTTGTCTGAGTGGCAGCAGGTGGATCATCGTGAGATGACCTCCCACGTCGCTCTAGGGGTCAATTTTCGAAAGGGTGGAGTGGAAGAACCCCGACGCCAATGCATATCGATTCTGATCCAATACCGCATTGCTGTTTTCCATCCTTCGATCTCATCTTCTTTGTCATGTCTGGAAAATATAGCATTTCTTGGAGGGACTAGCCGCAAGAACTCTTCCTGGGGAGCTCGAGCTTGATTCTTGTTGGAAGCATCTAACTGGTTTTGCATATCTTGGGAGTGTTTTGCTCGGTTTTGAGTCGGACATACTCCCGAATATTTTTTTCGTTTCTGGGCGAATGCGTTCAAAATTTTCCAAGCATGGCTTTTGCGAATCTTCATTTATTTCATCAGAGAAGTCTTTTTTCATTTTTTCACGTTCTCGCTTTTTTTCCCGCAGGCTTTTTTTTCCTGTACATAGCCACACTCACTAGTGACTGCTTTACCTACCCCGTGTCGATTTGAAAAACCATATTGTCGTTGCTGTAGGTCTGTGACAGAAAAAATAAATGACCCGTGCTTAAAATTCTCTAATTGGCTTTGTGGGCTTCGAAAAAACGGCATTTTTCCATTGATAGAAAAAAAGGTAAGGGGACCTACACCATCAGGGAATTTTTGGGGGTGTTCAGAGAAAAATTTCCGAATTCGGTTCAAACTTTCAACTGGGGGTTGTCTAGGCTGCTGAACCTCAATCTGGGGTCTATTTGTCGCCAGACTTAGGGTTACTGCAGGTTAAGGTAGGCATAATGCCTTTTAACCTGCGTTGCTTGCCTGAAAATTTCCGAAAAAAATTGAAAAACTGACCTCAAATTCGTGTTCATCGTTCCAAATAACAATCAGCAGAGAGTTTTTGAGTCAAATCTGAGACTTTGACCGAGCTACCGTATACTCACCTCACATACCGTAATCCAAAGAAAATCGATAAACCGACCGCAGCCTTGTGTTAGGCAGTCCAAATAACCCCTCAATAGAAGTTTTGAGACGATGTCATCCTAGCATTCTCGAAATCGTCAAAAGCCGCGTTTTGCCAGCAAAATTTCCCCCATCCTGAAGCTTCGGAATCAGACGGAATTTTTCAAATAATGACGAGTGGGCCTCAGATTTGTAATCAGCACCGCAAAACAACCCCTAGAAAAAGTTTTTCAGCTCAATCCGAGACAATTTTTTCGAACGTCCTAAAAATCGCCATTCATGTACCCCTTTTCTATCCGCAAATCTATGAAATTGCCCACATTTGGAAATCTCCTGTAAATCTCTGAGGCGTTTAGTGGATTTGGAAAACGGACTATGAGTGCTGGGTCCCATACCTACAACTATCAAAACATGTTTAATAGTAGCCCTAGGGAAATGTAACGCGAGCACTAGCCTCTCGGTAAAAGGACTCTCCGCTGGAAATTCGCTATTAAAGATGCAGTACACCCAAAAAATTGTTTTTTAGTTTCCATGCTTGTATTGGACTCGGTCACACGCTGATCACAGCGGTTTCTTTGAAATCGTTCAAGACCGTCTACGAAAGGAGTTATGGCTCCTAAAAAGCCTGTTAGTTGAGGGCGAAAAATCCGTGGACGAGTTGTCCTAGACCTGTATTTCCTTTCATTCGCAATCGTTGCAAGAGAGCGAGCCAGGATTATGAGAAGGGCCGGTAATGGACTCAAGAACGTAGACTCGGTTGAAATTCATCCATCCATCCAGCCGATATCGAGGTCGAATATCAGGAAGGGGGTCGGGCTTGTGGTGGTCAGTGAATGGGGTCGGGCCTGTGGTGGTCGCTTATATCAAGCTTATTTGGAGGAATTGAGATCTCAAACTTGGCACGTGTTATACAGGAGGGGTCTACAACACAATGAAATGAAAATCACTAAATTCATGTCTGATGTGAGGGTGTACTCAGCCTTTAATTTCACTGAATTGATGAGCGATCCATGCAGTATGTATTATTCTGTCGATATTATGCAAGTTCCGCCTAACCGAAGTGTTTCCGAATGTACGATCAGAAATTCATGCGCAAGACGGCGCAACTTGAAAAAAAAAACTAGGTTCGGACCGATTCCACAAAAGGGAGAACAGCGATGCGTCCGTGATGTACTAATGTAGGGTCTGCCATGAAAGCGGTTGTTGTGCAGTCCTCTGAGAAGGTACATAGATCTGACCGTCATAGAAGTGAAAATAAAGAAAAAGTTGGAGAAAAAACGCCCAATAAGTTATTGCTCTAAGTCCGCCCGCCCCCAATTATCGACATTTCTATAAATGCCTGTTTTGCCATCTTTTGTTGTGTTTCCAAAGTAATTTCTGAGCAATTCTAGAGACTTCTGACTAGTTTAAGAGCAAAACAAAAGACGGATTGACAAACTTTCATGGAAATCTTGTCAATGGGCGGGCGTTCGTACACCTATAATTAGCTGTTGTTTTGGTGCGTTCCCCCCCCCACAAAAAAAAGTTTTCGTTTTTTTTACGTAGTTTCACGTTTGTGATGGCCAAATCAAAATTCTGTTGAAGGGAGGTCAAAAACAGTTTTTATCGCAAACCCTGCCTTTGAAACGGCCGGAGGTTTGGATAGCAGGACCGTAAGCTGGCTCAATTTCCTGTGGCGAATTCTTTCCCTCAACCAAGGATCCACTTTTTACGGCACAGGTGATTTCCGATTTCCGGTGGGGGTTGGGGCCCTCGAAGTTCTAAGGTGGATGCGAAAGTTCCGTGGAGCTTTTGCAGCCTCGGGAGAGAAGAGAATCTTGAAGCTTTATGAAACGGTAGATATTGACCCTCAACTTGTCTCGTTTAAATTTTTGACTTTATATGGGACCGTTCGCGTAAGAATCGAGGTGACCACGGAACTGGAAAAATCCATCATATTCTTCCCGGCTAAATCGGTAAAGCATGGTCGGAAATCCACCCGGGCAGAACATGACGTGTTCTAAATGATCCGCTGGCCCGTTTCGCTCCGCGGCGAAAAGCGCCGTAAAAGCGTTCAAAAGTCCTAAGAAATTTGAATGAATGTTGAATGGGTGGCGCGGCGAAGTGTTATCCTATAATATTGATCGTACCGCGCAGCGTGACCATTATTAAAGAAATGCAGTGTGACGCACCGCCCGACGGCGTGAGCACATACGGCTCCAAAGGGGTCGTTTATACTTTCGCCGCCAAGCGGTGCGGCGAAATGCAATCCTACAATATCGATCGTGCCACGCCGCGTGATCAATATCAAAGAAATGGACTTAGCCGCGCCGCTCGGCGGCGGAAGTATAAACGACCCCTAATATTGATAACGCGGTGCGGCAACGATCGATATTATAAGACAATACCTTTAAGACAATACCTTGAAACTATAAATGATTCCTTATTGTGGAGGAGTAGCTTTTGTGCATACCGACGTTACACTCTTTACCTAGGGAATTCCTGCTCTGGAAGAGATGCTAGCCCCTACGTATTCTGTCGCCTTGTTCATGCTTAGCTGAATCGTCGCTGAACGCCCGCTACACGTTCGCTCTTGATGTCATACATTGATCTTGCCAGGATCGATTGATATCGCCGCACACGAGCAGTGGCCGTATTCATGAAACTATGGAGGTCTCCCGGGAAGGTGTTCAGAACCGGCCGGTGTATGCGGAGGGCGGACTTTGGACCACCCCGGGAGGTTCCCGTAGTTTCATAAATACGGCCACTGGTTGCAAGCGGAGGTGATTGTGCTTATACTCCTTTGTAGAGCACAAGGCGGTGTAGAGAGAAATTTTTGTGGCAACAAGGAAGAAGAAGATCATTTGTCGTCATTGATTCTATGGAATGCGCACAACACAGCGCGCCGTGCCATGTCGCGCACGGCCCCATGCCCGGTTGTGGACCAGAAAAGGAAGGTCGATAACTAAACAGCTGGGAAGCAGAACACCAACAGAAGAAGCTGTTCCATAATCTACGAAGGAAGGTACCTGCAGAGTCAGCTAGCACGAAATCTGCTCATGAAGCAGAAGGATTTCTCCAAACGTCGGAGTCTTACAAGTTGCTAGTCTCAGGATTAAAAAGGCCGTTATCACGACAGTTTAATTCGGTGATATGGAGAGCAGCTGACATTCGGCTAACAAGGGAACCACAATAAGTCATAGTGACCATTCCAAATGGTATGTACTTTTCTAGAACCATTTTCTGACGAAAAGTCCGAATATGCCCATCACAGCTGCCTAGACCCACTCTAAAAGAAGTTATAGGCATTTTTTCTCTAATTTTCATACTTATTGTACCTTCCAAAAAGCGCATTATTTTCACGAAAATCCGGAAACGGATCTCATAATCGTGTTCAGCGCCCAAAACTACCCCACTAAGCAAAGTTTGGGTGAAGGAACATTTTCCAAACTTTGCGCAGGCTAACAGCGTTTTGGACTTGAACGGATTTTCGGTTGGGCGTTTATTTGTACCAATTAAAGGACTTCCGAAGCGTTCTAGAAAAATATTCCAGATTTGACTAAAAATTCGCTCTGGGGGTTATTTGGGGTGCAGATCACGAATCTGACGTTCATTTATCGATTTTCCGAAGTTTTCGACTGTATTCGTTCACAGATTTCCATCGGGGGAGAATATGATGGCAAATCGCGACTTTTAACGATTTCCGGATTGCTTCTATAGATCATGCACAAATTATTTCTCTGGGAGTTATTTGGAGTGATGAACACGAATCTGATATCAGTTTATCGATTTTTACAGCTTACGGTGGATTACGGTGGGTAAACGGTAGTTTGGTCAGAGTCTCAGATTTGTCCAAAAGTTTCTATGTGGGGATTATTTGGGGGTGCTAAATACGAATTCAACGTTCATTTGTCGATTATCGGAATATTGAAAAAAAACATAGAGTCCGCGCAATAACTTTAGTCTGAAGAATGGACGGGACTGCGACGGTAGATCATCCTGCGCGAATCGAAAAACCATTCTCCAGTGAGACCGCCAACCAGGCTCAACCAGCCGCCTGGTGCACGGGTCAGACTAGATCGAAAACGGGAACTTTAAAAAAACTTTCTGAAAATTCCATAAGGGACCCTTACCTTGCCGCGAAGCTTTAAAAAACGCTTATAACTTTTTTCAGAGTGGGTTAAGGCAGCTGCGGTGGGCATATTCGGACTTCTCGTCCGAAAATATTTCTAGAAAAGTACATTTCATTTGGAATGGTCACTATGACTTATTGTGGTTCCCTTGTATGGTCATGGAGATTCTCACTTTGAAGCAAGAAGCAGAACTGAAAAGCACTGCAGACACGATCATCTCAGTGGTGGTTTCGCCAAAGAAGGCATATCTTTAGCCTAGCGGGCCCCTCTCTTCCAAGCATATACCACCGCTAAAAACGAAGAATTTCGCGCAGGACTTTTCCGAAATCTGCGAGGGTTGCTCAATTCCTAAACGTGGCCACAAACAATCACAAATGTGTCCTTTTTTTGCGTGTGGAACTTCGCGAGTGCTGCTACAACAAAATATTCAGCTGAAAATAACTTTTCGAAGCCGAAGGAAATACAGGAGAAAATTATTTTCAAGTTTTGATATTCCCTGCTTCTCAATAGATAAGATTCAAATTTTTTGAAAGGTGAAACACCCTGCTTTCCACTGTCGACGTTCACAAAAAAAAGCAGCCACCCTCCCAAAGCCAGTATATTCTGAAGCCCACGATACATGGCCTAGCTACAAGAAAGTCGGATTATTCATCCATTCGGGATTTTGAAAAAAAAATAAAAAAAAATAGTTGGTTGTTAGTAAATCGATATGAACTTGCCACTACATGTAGCGTTTAGGCAAATTAGGGAGATTATTTCAAGAACTAGTTTGCTAACAATTTAATTGTCTGTTTCTAGAGCGATGGAGATGACTAGCTGTGGCCCGCTGGAGATGTGGAGGAGGAGGAACGAGACACGTAAGCTCAAGCCCCCTCGGGAAGCATTCTTCCGACGCTGGAGATGTTGAGGAGGAGGAACGAGACACGGAAGATTGAGCCCACTCGGAAGATTTTTTGGCGCTGGAGTTGTCAAGAAGGATGAACGAGACGCGGAAGAAAAGTTCACTCGGGGAGCTTTTCTTCCGACGCTGGAGTTGTGGAGGAGGAGGAACGAGACACGGAGGCTCAAGCCCATTCAGAAGCTTTTTTTGGAGCTGTAGTTTCGGAGAAGGAGGAACGAGACACAAAAGCTCGACCGCTTATTGGGAGGCAACGCTTTTACGCAAGGACGACGACGGCCCATTTCCAGGGCGAGACGACGGAGGAGAACATCACTTACTCAGACGCAGCCTGCAAGCACAGGCTGCGTCTACGAAATTGTTGCAGAATGGAAAGGAATTGAGCGAATGAGATGAGGGTCATCACTGAACCCATCGGTTGTGTCTCCTGGCAGCTGTGTAAAACAGGTGAGTATGCTGTAATATAATTTGAGAACTTGAAAATTAACTGAAGAAAAATAACGGATGAACATTTTGATTCTTGCGTATATCAAAATCTCGAATCAATGAATGAATAATTCGACTGTCTTGCCATAACTCTGAGTGAATCAATAGTTTGAGAACTATGTCCTCCATCTTATCCGATAATGATACTTGAGCGCAGGTCTTTGATATAGGGTGGTTGATGAAAGCAAGATATTCTCCATAAAAATTGAAATTTTCATCATTCATGGCGCGTGCGAAGCGCGCGATGCTGCAGCCTCCGCCTACCCTCTGTTCTCTCGCTGTCTCTAACCTCCCCTCCGCTTTGGCACGCATAGAAGCCATGAGAATTTCCCGTTTTTACAGTGTATAGCCTATCTTTCCGAAAATTCGATTGGGTTGCTTGCTCGCCATCGAGGCTGTGCGCGACAGAAATTTGCAAAATCGTAAGTCCCAAGTTCTGTAAACACTTGTGAATCGTGAGTCTTAAAGAGTGGAGCAACGTTGGGCATCGAATCTGGTTTGATATGGGAAGTCCGTTTCACTCACATTTTTCACGAACCGCGTTTAGTATGGTGACAGACTAGTATCAGGAAGTCCTACAAGTTTTTAAAAAACTGACCTGGCGCGCCAAGCTGCGCTCATGAGTTTCACGAAATCTCAATTTTCAACTTGACTGATTTCCTGCAATACTAAAACATACGTCATCTTCAACATTCGTCTCGGAGCAAATCAGTCTTGTCGGAAGGGAATGTTGCTACGATATGATCTAATCGAAGCTAACGACGATAGAATGCTCTCACTATCTTTTGGCCGGAATTATACCTTCAGCGCCGAGCGACGCGACGCGATGTGTACCATCAATATTGGCCGAAAGTCGATATACGTGCCATGCACTGTCGCTGTCTCTGGTCGCGGATAGCATGATCCTTGCCTTTTCTGCCACTGCCAATACACATGTAGCCCGCGTCGAATGTTTAGGATTCAGTAACACGAGACTACATTCTATCCAAGTCCATGGTCATTGGCATAGGCTGGAAGGCTTTGTGTAATGGTAGCCCTAGGACCACGAACGGCGTTGGCGTTGTCGTGTCTGGATGTTTCCGTGACGCAATCGCCGGAGTTTACCATTTTGATGATCTGTTAATGAAGATAATCAGCGTCAGTGAAAGACAACGAGTTCAATTTTTTTTCGGTTTATGCCCCTCAGACTGGTTGCTCTGATCAAATGAAATATGATTTCTGGGCGATGCTCAGTTAGAAGGCCGCCGAGTTGTTGTTGCGTGTGATATGAATGGCTTTTTTTGAAAAAGCAAGCCAATGCTTTGATGCCACAGAGAGTTGGGTTACGGCCCGAGGAATACGGATGGCTAAGGCATTCTCGAGTACGCAGACTCACGTGACCTTGCAACTATGAGCACGAAATACCGAAAGCTTGTGTCCTGCTTTGTTACTTCTTACAGCGGCGGCAACATGACGCAAATTGACTTAGTGCATGTTCGGCGTCTCGACGAAAAGATCGCAACGGAAAGGTCGTGCCGTACGAGACACTCGCACAGCAGATGAGCATTCTGTCGCCAAAGCATAAGATTTGCGAGCGGTGTGGATCACCTCGAATAAAGTGTTGGCTTCAGAAGGAGAGAGAAGCCGCCGTGATTCTTCGTGATCAACCCCCGCCAGTCGTGACTGTGTGAGAATCTCAGCAGGAGGCAGCAAAATCGATGGTGGATTGACGCGGCCTGAACTTGGGGTGAAGATTGATAAGGAAACGAGGTTTTGGTCAGATGAAGTGCGATTGATGGTCCAAGGAGAGAAAAAAGGTGCCACATTTTTCTTGCTAATAAGACGGCCGATAACTGGCAGAAATAACACGTTGCGAAAAGACTATCGATAAAGATACAACTGGCACTATCGGATGGATTTTTCAACCCTTCATATGATACGTTTGTATGCCGATCTGGAGTGCTCTACCAGGTGACATCGAGTAGATACCTACAGCCTACCAGTTCCGCAATGTTGATAAATACCGACCAGGCTTTCGGCCAATCATGAACAGGGGCCGATTGAATCAAAGTTCTTGCTGCATGTAGAGCCAAGGAAGTGCAGTTGTGACAGGAATGACTATGTGGTCATGGGCAGTTGTGACAGGAATGACTATGTGGTTACCTTCCTGCGAATTGTAGAAACTGAGTGGAGGTTTCCTTATGCTTATTGTCACTTCTTTAGTGCCGCTCCCAGCATACGAGCATGAGGGTTTTTTTTCTGAGAGAATCTCCCGCGCTAGTACCGTGGTGCACTCGCGATCCGCGATGGTGCCGTGATCGTTTCTACCGGGTTCCGCGCCCTCATGATGTGCAGATTTGTAAAGCAGCGCGAAATACGGCAGGGGCAATACCTAATTACTTCGTGTTGCTCTGATATGCAACACCCGTTCGGGTGAAACACCGATAGGGCATGGATACGTTTTGATCGGGTGGAGGCTGGCAGAATCTCGCGATCGTCCTGTTATCGCTCTGGGCTTGCCTCATTGCGGTTCCTTGATGTAAAGCCCCGAATACACCAATGAACGGACGCGATACGCTATCGGGTTGGAACTGGTAAAATCTCGCGATCCTTCCGCGGTAGCCCCGATCTCGATTCTTCGAGGTTCCGCGATGGAGCATCGCAGGAGCTTCGAAGAACGAACACGGTACGCTCTCGGTTTGAGACCGGCAGAATTTCGTGATCGCCCCGCGATAGCCACGGGCTCGCATCCTCTCGGCCCCTACTAGAAGCCGAGGGTATTCTATCCGTGAACGATCGCGGGGGAATCTTTCAGAGTTTGGCGCTTCGTAGTTGTCTTTGATCAGTTATCACCATGGACTCAGACAGGAAGGGGAAGCGAACTGGGTGAACGACCTCATAGTCACTCATTCCAAGCATAGAGGCGGGGCTAGTTTCTTGAGAGATTTTCCCGCGATTGTGCACCGATAGAATGCCCTTGGTTTCTGGTAGGGGCCGAAAGGATACTAGCGTGGTGCTATCACGGAACGATCGCGGGATTCTGCTAGTCTCAAATCGAGAGCGTACCGCGTTCCTTCATCGATGCTCCCGCCATGCATCGCGGGACCGCAAGGAATCGTACTCGTGGCTATCGCGAAACGATCGCGCGATTCTGCCACTCTCAAATCGAGAGCGTACCGTGTTCGTTCATCGATGCTCCGGCCACGCGTCATCGAGTAACCACGATGAACCCAGCCCGGGACTATCGCGGGACGATCGCGTGATTCTGCCAGCCTCCACCCCTGATCGTATCGCGTTCTATCATTCATGCCCTCTCTGTTTCACCCGCATGGGTGTTGCCTTTCAGATCAACACGAAGCTACAAGGCATTGCCCTTGCCGTTTTTCGCGCTGCTTTACAAATCTGCACATCGTGAGAGCGCGCAACCGGGGGAAAACTATCGCGGTACCATCGCGGATCGCGAGTTCACCACGGTACTAGCACGGTAAACTTGGTAACGATAACGATACCATCACGGTACGAGCACGGTTATGTGAACGGATGGCTCGATTGGGTAAGTGTCGCATAGCGGACGCGAATCGCGGGACGCGGGGCATACGTGCACGGTATCATTGCGGATCGCGGAAGCATCACGGTACCAGCGCGAAAGTTTCTCTCAGAGGACGCCGAGGTGCGGGGGTACTCGAGCGACAAACGATCGATTGACCGAGTGGTTCCTCTCTGGTTAAAGGCAGTGTTCACGATGAAAAAGTTGTCGATTTTTTCTGCAGAGAACTAACGATCTCAAGGATGGTGAGCCGTTCGCGAAGAAAAAACCGAAAAAAAAACCGTCTAGAAGTGGCCAAACGCGGCACCCCAAGAGTCCGGAGACTCCACCCCTTTTCCGGAGACTCCACCACGGTGAACGAGTTCGTCACTTAGGCGCTATTCATACTACTCAACGCCAGCGCGGTACGCGCGTGCCGCGCTGGCGTGGCGTTTGAGTATGAATGGCCTAACGCCTCCCCAGCGCGGCACGCGCGTGACGCCTGCTCCGCCTTGGCGGCGATGGCCGTAACGGCTTTTTAACCATTTTTCACTACTAAACAATCATCAATTTCATCTCGTTTCTTTATAATTAATTCCATTGCTCTCCTCTGCTATCGTGGTGGTGAACGCATTTACAGAATTCAATTGTTTGGAAAAGTTAGAACCGCTTTTTTCCGCTCCGCCTAGGCGTCACCGCTGGCGTATTCTGAGTCTCCGCAAGCGCGGCACGCGCGTCACGCGCTCGAAAAGTATTCATACTCTAACGCCACGCCAGAGCGACACGCGCGTGCCGCGCTAGCGTTGAGCAGTATGAATAGCGCCTTACTCGTGAACGAGTTTCTCCCTCGACGCAGTTGGCATTGTAGCACGCTTTCGTGGTAATCAATTTGTTTTTTCTCTTATTGTGTCTTCCCATTTGTATTACCTGCGTCCTGTTGTAGTTTAGCTTGCTTAATCGTATTTCTCAGATAGGGTAATGGCGCCGTTCCGCGGAACTGCTCGTCTCGACAACATTTGCGAGGTATGTGTTTTTTCAGTTCGCTTAATCGATTTTGTGATTGCGTTTTTTCTGTCGCCAAATTCTCATAATAGCCTGTTGCCCTTGCCAGTGAACTGAAATGTCTCTGCATTAGGAACAAGAAAAAAGCGAATTTTCGTTTATTTCGAAGTTGTTCTTTCTATCAAAAAAGACTCGTCACAAGTATTTCAAGAAACTTGTAGGTCAATTTCCTACATTTTATTGTACAACTTCTCGTAACCCATACCTTTTCCCCGTTTATCATGGATCAGTTGAATGATCATATTTTTTGATGAATCGTGAAGCCGTTATGTGTTATCAGAATGGGAGTTGCCTTGAAAGTGCATCATGTCCTGTTATATTTTTCCATTTAGTGTGAGACTTGTTTCTACCAGTAAGCTATTCGGTTTTGCAATTTCCAACGACGAGGCGTGCTGTGTCCCTTCGAATTTTTTCGATGTATACTCTGTTTATCTTGAATTGCACAAAACACGGTCCGCCAATAGTCCTCTAATTGGCCCGCTAGTACCGTAGTGTACGTCCACGACGGGTTCTCGGCAGACCCGGGTGGCAGGGTGGGTGGCCGAGTGACGGCATTGACGAATCGATTGTTCTGCATACCGGATGCACATCCGGGTCTGCCGAGAACGCGTCGTGGACGTACACTACGGTACTAGCGGGCCAATTAGAGGACTATTGGCGGACAGTGTTTTGTGCAACTCAAGATAAACAGAGTAATCTTCTTTACTGTTATTTCGGCTTGAATACGTTTGGCGGTAGCAATGATGGTTCTTTTCTACAAAACTGGTTTTAGCGCTAGTTTTCAAGTGTTGCTGCTTTCTTCGAATAGCGTTATCCTCTGTTTCCGAGTGTAATTTATTCCCTTTCATCGCGTACGTCTGCTCGCGTAGTGTAGTGTAGAAGACTAGAATCCCCTGCGGCGAGCAAACATCGCAAATGCTCTGTCCCGGGGAAAGCAGTTCTCTATCGATTCCTTGCCCTTGGAGGGCAGAGTTTTCCATCCCCTCCGGCGGGCGTGCGGCTCGCCGGCCCGCTTTCCGCCCCAAACCCTTGTCCCCCTCCGCGAGGCTTCCCCATGTATATAATTGCGTGTAATGTCCTCTTATTACTGTATGTACCATTCCGTATGTATATTAAAAGAATTGAAATTCTATGTGTTCTGTTCCAAGGCAAGACTTACGAAATTGAGCATCCATATGAATACAGGTGCGAGGCGGTCGTTCGTTTTCTGAACGATGCGTCGATATTGGGCAATTGGGGTTGTTGGTTGGGAAGGCTCAGCTGGGTAATTCTCTTGGGCGATAGTTGGCACTGGCGGTAACATTGCCTGACCCGTGTTTTCACATGGGGTGTGGTCAGGCCTCCCTCGTTGTTCTCGCTTGCCTCTATATGGTCAGTTATGCCAATTCGTCGCGCTATTTGTTCTGTCTCTTGTCTTGCTCTTTTGCTTTCTAGACTACTTGGGACTTTGTATTTTCTGATCCTAGTCTCCTAATCTCCTTTTGTGGTACCTAATCTAGAGAAAAACTTCTGAAGGAAAGTTATTTTGAAGGAAAATCCGAAAATACGATTTTCGCAGTGGATTACGTGCTCGCCTCAGGGAATTCTAGTCTCCTACACTTTAGTACCCTGCTTCTCTTCCCCATACTTTCGCTGTCTCTACCCTCGCTCCGCACAAGCGCTCGAGGGAACAGAGTAAATTTGGCGCGGAACTACATGATAGCTTCTCATTTACATACCCACTACTTCCAGATTCTGCATTTTTAAGCTCCACACACCCCTTTGTTCAAAATATCTTAGTTTTAAAGAAGTATGAGATCCACCGCCATAGTCAATGCATATGATTTTATTAAGTATGTATCTGCTGGTTCAACAACGTGCTTCAGATCTAGTCGGAAAAATCGGTGGAGCGAAATTTTGGTTATATCGCAGCAGAGGGCTCTATGCGATCACGCTTGGGCACGACCGTTTTTCCATGCCGCAACGCAATCTGAAGCCCAGCCCGGAGTTTCCCTCCCCTTCAAAAAAGGACAGTCGTTGCGGTCGGGGAAATAGGGTGGCCATTTGAGATGCCCCCCCTGCTGCGGTAGCACCTAAATCCTAAATCAAACGCTCTTTTGAGTTGCGCTTAATTGTAACATCTTCCACTGCATGTAGTTGCGCCATATAAGTTCTGACAAATGTGGTAATTCTGTTGCTGCAAATCTGTGCCCTTCTCTTCCAGTTTTGATTACAACTGGCCAAAGGTGTTAGGAGGAAATCTGAGTAAGGTATTGAAAGTGAAATCACTTCGTAGTATCAGGACGGGTGGGAGTGGGAGTTCTTATTGAAACTACGGTTCGCCCTCAACTCATAGGCAAGCTTTCAAACGTATTGTACTGTCCGCGTGTATACCTTTTCGCCGACAGCTCGCAGCAAGCTCTCTCGTGTCAACATCCTTTGATCCTGCCCAAATTGATCGATGGCGCTGCACGCGAGCTGGCTGGTGGCAGAGGCGAATTCGCACGGATACCCCCATCCCTCAATGGGAGCTGAAATGTGAAGTTTCTCTATAAATGGCATAAAGGGCAATAATTGTGCTCTCAGGCTATTTAACAAATTTTTACAGGGCCACTGCGAGTGACAGATTCCTCTAGACGATGACTTTTGGTTGGATAATTCCTTGCGTGCAAGACCGGAGCAGGAATGGTTTTCCCAATGTGAGTTTCCCTACCTTCTTTTGAGGTGTTATTGCATGGCGATAATGTTTTTTGCCCATTCTTTCGGTTGTTACTCCCCACCGTCTTCCTTTCCTTCAACAGAACCCGACGCGGAAGCAGTCGGGGCGGCTTAGCGCAGCCTCGCAAGGCCTCGCAAGTGGTGCATTTTCAGGTACGCCATCCAATGTAGGGCGCGGAAAATTTCTGTTAAACAAGCCCGTAACGGTTGAAAGCATGATATGAAGCTGAATTGAAGCCCACGAACCCGTTGTTGCTATTTCTTGGTCCAAGGAATCATGTTAATAACTTTGTTCCGATTCTGTCCTCAATGTAGCTCTCCCTTGTAAGATAAGGAGCTCACGGCCGTGGGGACGGCGGCTGTTGTGAAATACGTATGCAGACGTTGCTCATTTGGTAAGTCATGTGTGAGCCGATGAGAGAGCCAACAGCGCACTGTCTCCCACGCGCGAGAGCGAACGTTTCGGGGCTATGTGGCCGCCGCTGTAGCCGCAATAACGACAGGCTTGCGATTTGTTGTAGGCTCAGATTTTAAGTACCTTCGCGTCGACTTGCAAGTAAATACGACGTTTAGGAGCTAGAGAGGTGGGCCAAACAACTGAATGTGCCCATGTTCTGTAAAACGTTTTTCTGGAAAGTTTTCACGTGGACGAAACCTGCCATCGAACCAGTCTACCACGCCCAACAAAAATTGGTTATGGAAAGGATCTGTGGGGCTTATAAGGTTGGCTCGGCCATTTGCAGTCACGTTGGATTCAAACCTATTGTAATTTCATTCTAGGAAGGTGAAGGACTCCATTTGGCCGCAGATGGGGCTTATGACAGCCGGGAGTACTCACCTTTGATAGGCAAAGTCGTGTTAGCTGACGAAAGAACAAAGCTGATCTTACACACCGAAGTCCTTCATCGTTCTGAGACGGGTCAGCCATTGTACACAATTATTATAGACAGTAACCCCCGAGGGTGTCGAGTGATTGCGTAGCGTAGCCTTTGTGTGGAAACGAAAAAAAGTCTGAATTGCATTCAGGAAGAATTGGTACCCGCATGGAAGTGGAAGGTTTGAAGCGCCTCCTTCGATGGGTGACGGATTCGGGAATGAGAATCGCGTCACTAACGACAGATCGCATTAAGTCTGTTGGGCCATCCCTGCGAGATATGAGGGGGCAAATAGGTGACATTCGTCATTACTACGACGGATGGCACCTAGCTAAGTGGCTCCGAAACGAGCTCCGTAAGGTGAGGCATTTGAAAGATGGTCGTTTCTAGAGACAATTTTATCCTTACAGGCGTCGAAACTCTCGCACTGCGACACAATAGAGCCGTGGATAGAGAGTGTTAAATCCCACCTTTGGCACTCGATGCGTGTAGCGGGGGAAAATGGTATTGAGGTGCGACCTCTGTTCAACACGTGCCTCATGCACGTGAAGAATGTCCACGAGTTGGATGAGGTGAGCTCCTATAGCAAAAAATAACGTAACGTGGAGTATCGTATTATTTAGGAGGTGCACAGCAGTCCAAACAACTCTTGTGGCCATGGAGTGTTGGATGTGGAACACAAAATGTTCCTAAGCCCAGACACACGGACCTACGAGAAATTCAAGGATGTGGTTTTGACCAACTCCTTCCAGAAGGATTTGAACAAAGCCAGTCCATTTGGAGGGACGTCAATATGCGAAAGCAAAAATGCTTTAGATCGCATTTACTGCAGAAAAGAAATTTACTAGTAGGTTATTTTACTTCGATGGCCTGTTTCGTCATGTTCATAACGCCAATATTTACAGCCCCATATCCACCTATCCTCTGTACGCAAAGATGGCAACGCTTCACATCAACACACTCCGTCTAGCGGAGATTACCGGCGAACGGAAAGTGATCAAGGTGTGCGAGGTGCAGAGGAAATACTATGCCCGCAAATCTCGGCAAATCATCAAATCTGCACCCGAGCACCTATGGCGGAAACTAGTGATGGACGAGGTTCTGGAGCGCCGCCGCTGTAAGATGAGGACTCGCAATGTAGCGCCCGATGAGCTGCCGATCAACATTATCGAAGCGGAGGATGTGTTCGACTTGGGGAAGGAGGAATGTGAAATGGAGTTATATATCATTATAAAGATACCACAGTTGTCATATTCATTGCAATCATTTGAACGCTTGAGTTATCATTTTGAAAGAGACCATTTGTAGCTAAATCTTGCCGCACCAATCATCGTCATCACTCTCAAGAGTTCGCGCGACATCACAGCCCTAAAGGAAATTCTTGAGTGGAACGTAGCGTGAACCGTGGATCTAAAAATTCACCTTGCAGCCTACATATACCCCAGATGTAGAGCGATACTTCTCCATGATTGCTCGCCGGACGCACGCAGGTATCTCGAATCTCTTCCCCATTCCCAAAATGCCATATGCCCAGAATACGAATGAGCAATATGCCGTGTATCGGAACGTCCTAAACACGGTCAGCACCTAGTTGAGTATAACATAAAGCCAGCGACGTATGCAGGTAAACTTGCTTATTCTTATCCTTCTCCTGAGAAGTGGTCTGTTGCTTACGCTACTCGTAGCGACTCCTGGTAATATGCACGTTGAGCACCTAAGAGAAAGACGAGTGAGCCGCAAGTACACAAACGGGAGCACCAGCAGGCAGGCGGTGTAAAAAGCCACGTAGCTATTACCGCTTCATTCAGAACAACAACATCGGAATCGGGATGCTGAACAATACATTGCGTCCCTCCTGCAGTCGCCTTCTTTCTTAACTCCTCCACGACCTCGTGTTGGCGCCGAGAATTACGTCCGACAGTCGCCTTTAGAAGTTCACGGTAGCAGAGGTTTTCGCGGGCCGTCTTGAAATTCAGACAGGCTCCACACGAGCACCACTGCAAGTCCGAGACTCTGGAGGCTTGCAAGGTTCCGCCCAGGATGACGCAGACTCTGAATTGTAGAGCAGTGATCGGGTGATGAATAATGCACCAGCGAGACGATTCACCTGCTATCATTTTCGGCAGCGGTCCGAGCCTCGTTTGCCTGACGGCGGCGCATTACCCTATCAAAAACCCTCGGGTCTGGGTGGCTCATCGCGATGGGGCATGGCACAGGCTTGTGTGAGGGATCCATTACTATTTCTTGACTGGAAACGTAGAAGTTCACCACATGGCATGCTCACTGACTAATTATTGCACGTAATTTCACGGCCAATTATCGAAAATATACAGTTTTTCTTTTGGAAAAAGTCCAGGCAAAGGTAAAAATTATGTGAAATAGGGGTGTTTTCTGCAATTCTCCTGATAAAGTCTTAGTACTCTGCCCTCGCAAAATGTTTCTTCTATGAAAATTCTCGACACCCATATTCTATTGTGACATTTCCGTCCTCTTTTCATTCCTTGCCGTGTTGAAAACTTGGAGTGCATTTTTACTCCTTGATTTACGTTAGTTATTAGAGACATCCGAGATTTGCCCTCCAGTGATTATTTTAAGCGCTTATATTTCCCTCGTTGAACAGAATAAAGATATCTGAAGCATTTGCCGTAGTACGGATTCCGGATGTTCCCAACAACTTTCAAAATATGGGAAATGACTTCTAGCCTAAGCTTTCATCACAGGATATTGAACGAACACAAACTGAACTTCGCGGAATATTGATGCAAAATAATGCAAACTTGAAAGTCTTTGATAACTTTCAAAGAATTGAAAAAAACAAAATGACGAAATTTATAACACACGGCATGCAAAAAGAGAAAATTAGAATTTGAAGGATTTTGAAGCAAAGGAAATTTTGGATATTTTTGAAGGCATGCAAAAAATAATGGAATCAAAATACCCAATTTTCCAACATAAAGCATGGAATGAACACACCTTCAAAAATTTCAAAAGAAAATTGCAGTTGAATCTTCTGCTTACGTGATGCATCGAAAATATATTCAAAAAATGGACTGATTATTCGAAAAAAGATCGAGGTAAGAAATTTCAAGAAAAAACTGAAACTACAATAACTAATTGAATATCTTAATTCAAAATAAATAAATTAAGAAAAGTATAAGATTTTGTAGAATTTACATGAGCAATCAAAAGAAGTTTGGTGTCGACGGCCAGTGAGAATCGATCCTGTCTCGGGTTCAGGACAGCTGATGACCCTTAATAGCCATTATCAGGTCCATCGCGCCGCAAATAAAGAGAGAGGGCTCGTCCACGGCCAGAAACAACCATACTTTTAAGTCGATAAAATTGGTCGAAATAATGGTTTTTTTTCGCGATTCAGATCTCGATACTTTGCCTCCATATAAGGTTTTGATGGTGATAACTCGGCACTCATATTTTAGCGTGAACACTGCCTTTAAGCGTTTTATGGGGAACAGTGTGCCGGTTGATCCCATCTTCTCTGACGTTCGCTTGGGAGTCGCTTCGATGAAAAGTAAGAGTCGCCTCGTGACATCGAGGCAACTCCCGTCGAATCGGTTTCGGCGTTGCCTCATTACGGTGAAATTTCAGCCCCAGCTGGGAAAAAAGGGAGGCTGCTCTAGGGACAGCCCGATGAGATACCGTCTCGCCTCACTCTAGCCTCAAATTCGCCTCACATTCTTCTCAAACTAAGAGTTCTGTGGTGAAATTGTCGCCTCACATTCTTCTCACACCAAGAATTTTGTAGTGAAATTGTCGCCTCACATTCTTCTCACACTGATAATTTTTTTTCGTGAAAACGTGGCTTTTTCCTATAACATATGCACATATCGCTTCGCGTTCCTGTCATACTAGAGAATTTATTGCAGATCATTGCTTATTGATCAAAACCGTAATTCATTCAGTACGGCAGAAGTAACTGCGGTAGCTACAAGTGATATCAAACAACTTCAAAAACTATAACAATTGTTCATTTCCAACAAAGTGAGAAAATAATAGATCCTTACATTGCATTTGGAGCACAAAGGACCACATTCAAGATCAAATAGGGAAAAAAGTCTTACAGCTATGAGCTGCAGGGTCATGACAGATAACAGCTAATTCGCTAAAAACAGAAGAGGTTACAATTCCTTGATTAGCCATATTCACAGAAAAGGAGCTTAACGCAAAGACGTTCACACCACCAATATGAGGGACCTAAAGCCAGAAAACCGCTGTCGAAAAAACCGTGTGAGATTACGCAACTATAATAAGGAAAAATAACAACTAGAACTTAAATGGAACCTAGTACGGAGAAAATTCATAATCTAGCAACGATGAAGTGATACCAGCAATGCGTATTAAGCAGATGATCATCATCTTTAAACCGCAGATTCATTCCGATGCTACCTCTCCATGCTGCCAGTCCAAGGCGATAGAATGCAGGCAGGCACCGAGCGCGGAGTTCAGGCAGTGTATGGGCCGCGTTTGTATTTCGTATTTCCTACGCTATCAAAATTTCCGTTATCTCAAAATTGTGTTCAGGTCTGAGATTCTCCGATGGGAGACGTGGAAAGTGCGGCAGGTATCGATTGTGTGCGGTTTGAAACTTATGATGCTGTGCTATAACAAACCAAAAACGGGGCTGCAATCAAAAACAATAAAAAACCTGTGCGCATGAAACTGTACTGAAACGAATGGGGCTGCTCTCTCGTCAACGCTTGTCCTAGGTGCTCCCCGCTCCGGCAGTTCGGTGATAATGTAGGGTATCGTCCGCTTCTGAAATGGCAAAAAAATTAAAGATTTTCAAAAATTTAGTTATTTAATAATGTCCAGCCGATACCTCGCGCACAGTCAATTGCCCGTCCAGTATCTCCCATTGGCGAACCTCAACCCTAAACAAAAAGTTAGAAATGGAGAAAATCGGAAAATTCTATACTTAACTCCTCTCTCTGCGGTTTATTCGGAGAGCTTGACACGAATCTGAGATACGTTTATCGGTTTTGTACAGCTCACGGTAGGTCGCAGTAGATATATGGTGGTTTCAAAGCTTACTGTATATTACTGTGAGTAAACGGTAGTTTGGTCGAAGTCTCAGATGTGACTCAAAGACTCAAGCGGCAGGTATTCGGGGTGCTGAATACAGATTTGATATTCATTTGTCGCTTTTTGAATTGTTGAGGTAGGTTTTGCCCAGTATGCAGATAGCATGGTATCTACCGTAACGTGCAGTGCACCTAAAAATTTCGACAAGTGGAACTCAGATTCGTTTTCAGCACCCTAGATTACCCTTCCATAAAAGTTTTAAGCAAAACCCGAACCAAATTTCAAAACACTTCGAAAAATTTCTCATGGGTAGCCTTACCTTTTCGCGAATTTTTGAAAACGCTCATACCTTTTTGGATCCAGCTGCTCGGGGCGGGATAGTGCAATGTTTTACTATAAATTCTCAAGAGATGCTGATAATACCAGGCCGTCCAATAATTCCTGTCCGAAAATTTTCAAAATTCTATAATTTTCCCTAGAAGTGTTATAATATCAGGCAAGTGTAAGAACCTTCTAGAAGGTTCTCCAAAGTTCTACGCTAGGGGTATATAAGGCGCCGTCGCCGCGTCTAGCTACCAGTACAAGCTAAAATGGACCAAGGTCGAATTCGTACGCTCGTGTACTACGAGTGGCTGCTGGGCAACGATACGGGCACCGCGGTCGCCAACATCTGCAGAGCGTGCAAGGAGGATGCAGTGTCCCAACGCACAGTCAGCCGCTGGTTCAATCGTTTCGAGAGCGGCGACACGAGCCTCGAGGACAGGGAGCACAGCGGGAGGCCTTCTACGGTGGATGATGACGAAGTCCGTCGCTGTATCAAGGAGAAGCCGGAAGCCACCACCCGTGAACTGGCGACGACGCTCGGCTGCAGCAAGTCCACCATCCACAATCGACTCAACTTACTCGGCTACCACAAAGTTCTGACCCGTTGGATCCTCCACCGTCTGACGGACGCCAACAAGCAGAGCCGCGTGGCCGTCTGCCAGTCCCTCCTCCTTCGTCCGCATCGCAAGGAGTTTCTCGAGGACCTGGTCACTGGGGATGAGAGGTGGGTCCTATACGACAACGTCGCCCGCCGTGCCGTCTGGATCCCGCGCGGATAAGAGCCGCCGACGACGCCGAAAGCCGACCTGCACCCGCTGAAGATCATGCTCTGCTGCTGGTGGGACACCAAGAGTATGGTGTACTTCGAGCTGCTCCCTCAAGGCAGGATGGTCACCGCCTCCATTTACACCAATCAGCTCGAGAAGCTAGCCGCCGCCATCCGAGAAAAGCGTCCCCGACGGGCCTCGGTCCACCTGCTGCACGACGACGCGGGCCCCCACGTGGCGAAGGAGACCCAGCAGAAGTTGGCGACGCTCGGCTGGGAGACGGTTGCCCATCCGCCGTGTATCCCGGACCTCGCCCCCTCCGACTACCTTTTGTTCCGCCCGCTGAAGCACCATTTGGCCAGAAGAAAATTCACCAACTACGACAACCTCAAATCCGACATCGCGGACTTCTTCGAGTTGCTGTCCCCGGAGTTCTGGGCGAAGGGCATCGGCGACCTGCCCAATCGATGGGCCACTGTTGTGGATAACTGTGGTGATTTTATTATTGATTCGACTTGTTTTTCAATAAAGTTGAAAAAATTAAAAAATGGTGAAACTTTTGGACAAGAATTATTGGGAAGCCTGGTACAATGCGTTTCCGCAGATCCCACCTGCGCTTTGTATACTTCCTTCGGGTGTATCGCTATATATTCCTGCCCAAATCTACACCGAAACTTGAAAAAAAGGTGTTGAGCCCAAACATATATCCTGCTGGGGAAAAAGGTTAATCGTAGTGGGACCAAGTGGTCCGGCAAGTCATTTATCACTCTGTTGTGTGATGCAACAGCCGTTGCCCGTAAATGCGGACCGGAATTTGGCTTCGAGAACGACAGTACATACGTATCGATACACAGTATAGTTGCAGAAATTCCAAAAAATTGTCTAACAACGAATTTCGAAACTAATCGAAATTTTGATTTTTTTTTCGAAGTTCTTTTTATTTCGCTTTTTTTTCAAATTTCGTTCGAAAGAATCTCGAACAACCAACATATTTCGAAAATCTTTCGAAATTTTGAGGGTCGAAAAACGATTTTCGATCTGATGGAATTTCATTTCTTTTCAAAATCGTTTGAAATTCCGGATAGTTTGGAATTTCGTTCGAAGTTTAAGTTTTTTTCGAAACTCCTTCAGAATTTCGAATCACTTTCCAAAAGCGGACTCAATGCTTAATTTACAACGCTCGGTCGGGGATTGAATTTTCCACACGTGTTCGATTTCTACTCTTTACTACTACTTCTACTACTTCGATTTCTAAGTTTCGAGCTTGTGTATCCTTTCTACTTTATTTCAATCAGTTCGAAGTGATGCTTATCAGGCCAATCATGCTAGCGAGAATGGCTTTATATTCCCCAGTCCTAAGCACAACTTGTTCGAGACGGGGAGTTGTTCGCTCTAACCCACTACAACTCGGCCTGAGGAATAACGAAAAAATATACCCTTGGGTTTGAGAAGCTTTTTGAAAATTTCGAAAAAAAAATCGTTCACATGAAGTTTCGAACGAACCAAAATAGACAAAATTCGTTCGACAACCTTTCGAACAAATGACAAAATTTCGAAAAAGCTTTCGATTTTTTTCGAAAATTCCATTTTTGTACAACTATAATACACAGTGATCACGAGAATCTTTCGACGAGTACAGGAAAAGATTATGAAAATGAGAAAAGTAGAAATGAGAGCATAGAACGAGTAACTAGTGGACGGATGGTGATGGAAAAATTAGCTATGAGCCATATCGATCGTTTTTCATAGGGAATGGCGTTGGAAAAAAAGGCGCGAGCTGGGGGGACTTTTCTCTGGAAGTCGCCTCATATTTTCACCACTTTTTACCCACTTTTTTTGGCCATGGTTTCGGCGCGACGTGAGAATAATGTACAGGCCATAAAACGGCCAATGTCTCACCGTCGACTGCGCACCACGTGCTGCGCGACCGCACGTGCGTCGGAAGCAGACGAGTTTTGCCCGCCGCGCGACGAGTTTCGGCCGCCGCGCGGCGGCAGAAACGTCGCGCGGCGGCCAAAACTCGTCGCGCGGCGGCCAAAACCCGTCTGCTTCCGACGCGTGTGCGGTCGCGCAGCTCGTGGTACGCAGTCGACGGTGAGACATTGGCCGTTTTATGGCCTGTAGAGCAGCCGAAAAAAGTGAGCGAAACCGGCCCCGCCCTACGAGGCGACTCTAAAGCGAATGCCAGAGTTGTTGACCGGTTAGGTCCACTCCAGACGCGTTCTATCGATCATCTAGGATCTATCTTAGGTCACACACCCGGCACGAGTGTGGGCCCCTCTCCCGAAAATACCGCTAGGGGTAGAAATCCGCCGTGTGCTTCTTCCATGTCTTATCGATTGACATGGGAATCCTTCGTTCCCATGTCGATCAATTCAATCTGCCACGTCTAGAGGTTGACCGGGTGATAGGAAACGAAGCACGATGCAATCGATTTAAATTCGAATTGCGCGCTTGCGCGAACACCGCGGTGTTTGACATCTCGATCAGGCTGACCGGGTGATGGAAAACAAGCTCCGCCCCCAAAACTTGTCGAGGACTCAACCGGTCACTGTGATTTGCAGAGAAATGCACTCAAAAAGTCACCGGTTGAGTGAAGATTTTTCGCCTGAGGACTTACATATGCACTCTCGGCTAAGCGCCCTGCCGTTCCTCCTATAAAGTGCGCTATGAATTCATTCTGAAGGTATAAAAAGTGTAATATTCACGCATTCGAGATTTTTTTATTAGTGAGCAAGGTTTACTTATATCTTTCTTTGACGGAAATTCTAGAAGTGTTGTAGAAGTATATGTGAATGTGTGACCAATGTGTATTATGAATAAATAATGTTCAAGCTGCTTTTGACTGCACTTCGTCCCCGGCATGCCCATGGACATTTATTCAGCCGGAGATTTAGGTGAGTATCCTCGTGCTATTCTTGTGTTTTTTTTTTGGGGGGGGGAGTATAGTAGTGCTGACTTGCTATTCACGCTTCGGAAGAAGTCTGCGTGGGTACAAAGCATGAATGGAGACGATATCCTGCTGTCCTTTCATGTGCAGCTGAGGTGATGGACTTTAAGCTCGCCTATGCTCTGCGATTATCAACTGCTGACTCCACCGAACCATTCTCCCTGACGAACGAATGTTTGAACTGTACCACTGGAGCGCGAATCCCTCAGGAGAAATTTTCCTGATATGAACCACCACTGACTGAAGTTTCTTTTTAGTCTCAGATACCGGTCCATACCTTGATCCCCCATTTAGGGTCGGGTTGAGCAAAGATCTCAAATAGCATGGAAACGCAACGGAACCCTGGAGTACAATTGAAATTGTTGCTAACACATGGTCGACACTGATTGCTGTTTGCTGTTCCCTTCTGTCTGCGCACAATACGTCGACGCAAGCTCGAATCACGTAACATATGATAAAGTGCGTCAGAATGCCGGTGCCTGCCAACGCGGTTGGCGTGCATGTGAAGCAGCAGTCGCATCTGGTGTCTCAGGACGAGTTTCAACCGGCGGAAGGCAGCTGACTGCAGCTGTAATTATGCATCATTCTCGTCTCCTATTCCATTCCCCAGGATTCGAGGTGTTTCTTTTTACTACGCAGCGATATAAATCCCTCACTTGCTCCTAAAAATGCCAATTGAAAAAAAAATTCGCAAGAAGTTTCGTCAGAGAATTCGGGTAAACCCTAATTTCAAAGCATGGGGGGAGTAATAGACTGACTGGTGCAGAAATCAAAGTTGCTCTAAAGTTTGGATTTAAACGAAACATTTCATCAAAATGATTTTTTCAAGACGTCAAAAGTGGGTAAATGGGGTCATATTGGACGTTGATTTTAGCGAAACCTGTCAGAAAATGCTGGCCAAGCTCAATCACTAAGCATCAGCGTACAACTTACCTATTCTCGAATATTATACAGCCCCGGGTTTTCCTCACCTGAGGAATGACGGTTGTCTGCGTTTACAGTCGGTGCTGAGTGCTCACAAGGGAAGAATACAAAGCGAAGGTCTGCCAAAACGACTAGTGTCGTTAGTATCTGCTGTGGCTCAATAGTAAATTCCGCAGTATCCCGCCCCGAGCTGCAAGTTCCATCAAGTTACAAGCTTAAATAGGTAGTTTTTTGTGCTTTTTGTACTTTCCAAATAGCGCGTTAGTCTTCGAAAATTCAGAAACGGACCTCGCAAATGTGTTCAGCGCCCAAAACTACTCCTCTGAGCAAAGTTTGGGTGAAAGCACATTTTCCATACTTTGTCCAGACTGACAGCGTTTTGGACTTTTACGGATTTTCGGTTGGGCGAATATTTATACCGATTACAGGGCTCTGGAAGCGTTTTAGAAAAATGTTCCAGATTTGACTTAAAATTCTCCCACGGTGGTTTTTTGAGGCGCGCACTGATCATCAATCTGTGGTTTATTAGTCGATTTTTCAAAGTTTTCGGCTAATTCCGTTCGATGCTTCCCAACCGGTGAAAATTTCGAGGAAAAACGCCACTTTTGAGATTTCCGGTTTTCTATAATAGATATGTCTCAAAATCATTATCTGAGGGTTTTTTGCGGTGCTTAAAGGCATCGTACGCGCTGAAAACCATGTTTCGTTTTTAAGCGTTTTTGAGTTGTTAGCCCCCTATAGTGACTAAAGGTAGCGAAAAGCCCGCTCAGAAACGTTAACTTCTCAAGAAAAAACGTTTTAAAAAAACTTCTGAAAATCATTTGAAATTCGCGCCGGCATCGACTCGGGATAGTTACGCGGAGGGCGCAAGGAGCAGTTCTCCAATTCGTCCATTGTCGATAATGCCACTTTCGTCCGACGGTGCGTCAGCGTACAGTGGCATGCCCTGTACTTAGCGGCACGACGTTCTGCTCAAATATTTCAAAAGTGCCAAATGACTGACGGAAGGGCCGGCCCCTTTTGACGGAATTCCTTACTTTCCACTTCCTCTATGCTCACAATGGTACGTTTTTGAGCAGCCAAGCTCGTTGTACGTTCTCACAGAGGCCCGAGGAAGGGATTGAGCATAAAAAATGGAAAGTGGATTTCAGCGCGTACGATGGCTTTAACACGAATCTGGAGTCCGTTTATCGATTTTTTTGCTGATTACGGTAGATTACGTTGGGTATACGGTAGTTTCGTCAAAATCTCAGATTTTGCTCAAAATATGTATACGGGGGTTATTCGGGGTGGAGAATAAGAAGGGTACCCTTGCCTTTGCGCGAGGCTTAAAAAAACGCTCATAACTTTTTTGAACCTGCAGCTCGGTGTGGGATACTGCGCATTTTTACTATTGAGCCAGAAGAGATACTAACTAGTCGTTTTGGCAGATCCGACCTACGGTTTGTATACTTCCCTTGTCAGACAAAGGGTAGACTGAAAACCCGAAAAACAGCTAGGCCGAATACTTAACGCTCTTGGCTGGGTCATTGCTCCAGGCTTGTTGGTTTAGTGTACAATGCAGCAAGCAGAAAACATTCTCATACACTGGAGGGGGCTAGCGCAGCTCTTCAGGGGGGCAACCCTCCGGGCACCGGCGCGTGCCCCCCAATTGGGGGACTACCGCCGAAGTGACAATTTGGCTTGATCGAGCCCCCGTCACTGCCCTGGAGCCCCCTGTGACTGCCTTGAAGCCCCTGTCACTGCCCTGAGGCCCCCTGTGACTGCCTTGAAGCCCCTATGTCACTCCCCTAAAGCCCCCCTGTCACTGCCTTGAAGTCCCCCTGTCACTTCCCTGAAGCTCCCCCCCCGTCATTGATCCGGGGCACTGATGTCACGGCCCCGGTGCAGTGAAGTCACCCTCCCCCTCCCCGGAAAGCTTCGCCGCTCTCCTACAGAAATATTCCTTCCTGACAGGGACTTGAAGTCCCCGTCCAGGGCCGGCCATGTTGAGCCGAATGCGGCTCTCTATGAGGTGAGGCGCCTTTTATACCGGTTGAACACGTGATAGATCACAGGAGAAATCACGTCAAATCGGGACAAAACTTGTAGGTCGTTTACACTGGTCTAAGGGTAGGAACGAAACCAATGTAAACCCGTTACTCTCAACTTATAGATACCCTGACTGATTTTATACCAAGATCGACTTACTAGTTTTTGAAAACAAATTTAAATTTACTTATTGACGTGAATGACGATGCGTGCGTTTGGCCTACTATGCCTTCTCTGGCCTCTATTGTCGTTAACTACCTTCTACGAATTCTTCCCATCTTTTCCCTCTCTTCCTCTCGAAGGGCGGGGGCAAGCGCCGGAGAAGAGCAGGGGCCTCCCCTGAAGCCCCCCCCGGACCGGGCCTGCGCTGTCGCTCCCCCAAATCAAACACGGGCTCTATTCCCCGGCGCTCGCCCCCCCCCCCGCAGAGTCTGAGTTTGGTGGGTCATCCGCTTCTGTAAATTTGCGGAGCCTCGGACGTCTTGTCCAATTTCTCGCGGACACTGGTTTCAGGTTCATTCAAAAAAAAAGCTACGAATCATCTTGTTTACCTCATAAGGCTGAACCCAAAAACGCAGTACTTGTTGTTCCTCCTTGGCTCTTTTCGCCTACAAAGAACAAGCTCGATTCTTGCGGTTCAGCATGGCCGAACACGAGCTTAGCTTCACTTTGTCCGCCTTGGTCCGTAATACCCCCAAACTCACTTTTTAGAGTTCGCGGGTTTGATTCAGTTGTTTTGTTCGACTTGTTTCACGAGCATCGAAGTTTTCGTTGGAGCATTGTCAATTCAAGATCTGATAGCCGCGCTAGATCATCTGAAGATTTGCGGCCCACCACCTGATCGCGGCTCTTTCCAATCATCTCGCCATATTCTGGCCGCGGCTGACTTACATTTATTACGTAACCTCCAAAATTAGCCCGCGGCTTGCCGAAACAACCGATTAGGCCCGGCCCCCCTCCCCTCTGCAGTATACCATTTGTCTGAGTGGCAGCAGGTGGATCATCCTAAGATGACCTTCCACGTCGCTTTCGGGGTCAATTTTCGAATGGGTCGAGTGGAGGAACGCCGACGTCAATTCATATCGATTCTGATCTATTACTGAATGGCTATTTCCATCCTTCGTTTTTTTGTCGTACATATCTGGGGAATATAGCATTTTCGGAGGCGCTAGCCGCAGGATCTTTTTCGGGAGCTGGACGTTGATTCTTAGAAGCTTCGAACTGATTTCCCATTTCTTGGGAGTATTTTGCTCGGTTTTGTGTCGGATATATGTACTCCTAAAGTTTTTCATACTTGTCCAAGTATGGCATGTGCGAAACTTCAATTCTGTCATCGGAAACGTCTTTTTTCACGTTCTCGCACTTCTTTCTGCACCCTGAACTACATAGCCACACTCAGTCGGTAATAGGGCTTTCCGCTTGAAATTCGCTACTAACTTGACTGGATTGACGAGTGATCCGTAGAGTAGTATTCTGGCGATATCATGTAATGCGTACCGTCAAGCCGATCTATCTCCGAATGTAGGGTCAGAATTTTAGGCAAAAAACGGCCTAGCGCGAAAAAGAACGAAATTCGAGCTTATCCTACAAAAGAAAGAACAGCGATGCATGCTTGATTTGTTGAAGGCAGGGTTCGCTATAAAGACGTTTATTGTGCTATTCTCGTGAGAGGGTGTGCACATAGATCCGATCATCGCAGAAGTGAACACAAGTGAAAAGTTGGAGCAAAAACGCTCAAGACACAGTTAGATATGAGAAGTTATTGCTTGGTGTCCGCCCGCCCCCAATTGTCGAGATTTCTAAAAATGTCTGTTTTGCGATCTTTTGTTCTGCTTCTAATGTAATTTACGTGCCTTTCTGGAGACTCCAGATTACTTTGAAAGCAAAATAAGAGACGGAGATGCAAAAATTCATGAAAATTTAGTTGGTTGAGCTAGCGTGCGGACACCTGTAATTAGCCGTTCTACCTTTGTTTTGTGCGTTTTCCCCGCGGATTTTAGTTTTTTTTCACTTATTTTTACTTTTGCTATGACGAAATCATTCTCATGAAGAGAGGTCAAAAATAGTTTTCATCGCGAATCCAGCCTTCAAACAGCCGGAGGTCTGGATAGTCCATTTGGCTAACAACTGATCGACCGATTTTATCAGGACCGTAAACTGACTGAATTTTCTGTGACGAGCTCTTTCCCTGAAGAAAGGATCCAATTCCCACTGCTCAAGTGACTTGAAATCTAAAATACTAAGGAACAGTGGTACTTGCCTATGTGGAGAACGCAAGCCAAGGCAATTTTTCGAATATGCACTCCGATTTCCGGTAGGGATTGGGACCTTCGATTACGCGAAGTCCTGAGGCGGATGCTGAAGCTCCGTGGAGCTTTTGCAGCTCCAAGAAAGGAGAGAACCTCGAACATAGTGAAACCACTGATACTGACTCTCAACGTGTCTCGTGATAAAATTTTTGACTTTCGCATAAGAATCGAGATGGCAGCGGAACAGGAAAATCTAACATGGTTTTCATTGGCTAAATCGGTAGAGCATGGTCGGAAATTCACCCGCTCGGAACATAGCGTGTTCTAAAGGATCCGCTGGCCCGCTGCGCCCTGCTTTAAGAAGCGCCGCAAAAGCTTTCGAAAATCGTAATAAATTTGAATAAACGTTATTCGATGATTGAACAATGAAAATATAGTGTACCGGGGGCCGGAAATCGAATTTGAACTCAGATTTATTGAATCTCTTCAATATCACTAACAAGGGTAGTATGCGAAGCGTATGTCGGATCTGCGGAAACGAATAGTATGGCTAGTATCTCTTGGGCATAAATAGTAAAACTGCGCAGTACTCCGTCACGAGCCGCAGGTTCAGAGAAGGTATAAGTCCAAAACCGTCGATTTTTGCGATTTTTGTACCTTTCTAAACGCGCATTAGTCTTTGAAAAATTCGGAAGCAGATCCCATAATTTTGTTCAGCCCCCAAAACTACCCCCCTGAGCAAAGCTTTGGGGGGAAGCCCATTTTTCAAACTTTGCGCAGACTGATGGCGTTTTGGACTTGTACGGATTTTCTGTTGGGCGATAACTTATATCAACCAGGGGTTCTGAAGCGCTTCAGAAAAATGTTCCAGATTTGACTTAAAGTTCCCCCAGAGAGGTTTTTGGGGGCGCTGATCACGAATCTGAGGATTGTTCGTCGATTTTCCAAAGTTTTCCTCTTAACTCGCTCAAAGCATCGGAGCAGGGAAAAAATTAAGGGAAAAACCCCGCTTTCGAGATTTCCGGACTTCTACAATAGATGTGTCTCAAAATCGTTCTCTGAGGGTTATTTAGAGTGCTAAACACGAATCTGGAGTGCGTTGATCATTTTTTTGCAGATTACGGTAGATTATGGTGGGTATACGGTAGTTTTGTCGAAATCTCAGATTTTACTCAAAATTTGTATACGGGGGTTATTCGGGGGGGGGGAATACGAATTTGATGTCCATTTGAAGACCTTCCAACATTTCAGATAGTTTTTGCCCCCTAAATGGCATATTACCTACCGTTACCTACAGTAAACCTCAGAATTTTGACAAACATACCCTAGATTCGCTTTCAGCACCCAAGGCTACCCATACAAGGTTTCAGCAAAATCCGAGAAAATTTTTTTGAAACTCCCAAAAAAATCGCGAGGCTTGAAAAATGCTCATAACTTTTTTGAACCTGCAGCTAGGGGCGAGATACTGCCCATTTTTACTATTGAGTCAGAAGAGATACTAACGATACTAGTTGTTTTCGCAGATCCGACATACGCTTTGTAGACTTCCCTTGTAAGTTCATTTTCAAAATAGCATTCTAAGGGTGTGCCCTAAAACTTAGCATTAAGATTGTGCTCTGCCAAGTCGATTGACCGCTATCGATTACCTCTTTTTCCATGCCAAACTCGAAAAGAAGTTTGTGTCATTCTACGAAAAGCAATCTAATAAATTTTAGTCGCGAATGTGTCGTGTTAAAATTCCTCGTCAGTAGTCGAATCTGACTTCTGGCCCAGGTAACTTTTCGATGGCGTAGAATGCGTCTGGCGTAAGTCCGGTGCGTTGAACCTTAGGCCTCCACGATTGGAGATACTCAACAGCGAAATCCATGGAAATATTCCTTGGAAACTCCATGACAAAACCCGATAGAGATGCTTCAATTGATAGCATTATCAATCAGTCATCCATTTCGCTCAGTTTCTATGGAATTTTTCTGGGGGTGTGTATACAAGTCTGTTGGTACCTGCTCGTTGGTGCCCCTGCTTCCACTGAACCCAGCAGACGTTTGAGTGTACACAGGGAACGTTCGAGCGATATAGCGTGCACAACTATATCGCGAAAGTATCCCGCACATTGCATAAAGGTGTCGCCGTCCGGCACACTAAGGCCTCTGGTCCATAACACCTTAGGATCCGTACTTAGGGAGTTCATGGAGTCTTTGGCCACAAGCCACAATTTCGCCACCCTGAATTGCCGGTCATTGTCGAGTGATACCCTACAATCTGCGTTGTCCAATATTCTGAGCTACTTCTATGCACCGTTTGCTGCTTTGCAGGAAACCCGCCTCAAGGATAGACCAGTCATTAACGTCGGAGAGTACGTCATCTACTGTGGTGACGCTGATGATAGGAGAGTGGGAGGCTGTGCGATAGCTGTAAGGAAGGACTACAATGGTATGATCGAGGAATTCGGCTCAACGTCGTGTAGGGATGCATTTGTGCGACTGCGGGATCACAGAGGATTCAATCTGTGGATAGTGAGTGCTCATGCGCCCACCGAAACCGCCGAAGACAATTCCAAGGATGCCTTCTACGAGGAACTCAATACGTTGCTAGCCAGGATACCTTGTCAACATGCTGTTGTGGTGGGAATCGACGCAAACGCGAAGATGGGACTTGATCAGGAATCCGAAGTACTCGGTAAATGGTTCTTCCCAGTGGAGCAAGCATCGGACAATGGCTACCGCCTTCTCGACTTTTGTGAACGCAGTGGTCTGATTATTGCATCGACATTCAAGAGGATTCATTGCCGCCATCAGCTTACGTGGCAGGGACCAACCCAGCTATCTCTGGAAGAGCAGCGGAAGCGGAAGATGACAACTTTGAAACCACAGCTCGACTATGTTCTGACGAGGAATATTCCAGTATCGGACATTCGAAGATCTAGAGCTGTGTGGGATGTCGCATTCGATTCGGATCACCGTCCAGTTCTGTTGACCTTCACTGCTAGGATTCATAAGAGGAAGCGAGGGGCTAAGCCTCTCCAGAGGATTGATACGACAGGTCTCAGGGATGAAGAATGCAAAAGGAGTTTTCGACAACGCGTTTCTGTTCATATTGGAGTACGGACTAAGAAGAAACTTTGCGACGCGGACTCTTTCGTCAAGTGCATCCAGGACGCTTTGAAAGAGGCACTCCCGCTTGTACAGCCCAGGAAGAAGCTCGCCTACGTCTCAGAGGAAACAACATCTACTTACAACAGAGTATGTGCTCTGCGAACTGCAGGAAACTTCGTGGAGGAGAAGCGTCTCAGGAGGAAGTTGCGTCGGCAGCTTCTAAATGACCGCGAACGAGAATGGACGTGTAGAGCTAAGGAGTTTGAGAAGGCCTGGGAGGAGAAGAATCCGAGGAAAGCCTACACGTTGTTACGACAGTATAGCGGCAAGATGAAGAGATGTTCTGCTGTCTTGAACACTACCAGTGGAGTTGCAGTTGGTGATGCGACGCTGCCAATTTGGAAGGATTATTTTAGTTCACTACTGAATCGTCCAGCGCCGTCAGTACCAGAGCTGCCGCATGTTCAGAGAGCACATTACGATGTCAGTGAGGAACGACTGAGGCTGAAGTTTCGAATTGTGTCCGGAAAATGAAGAATGGAAAGGCAGGTGGAGATGACAACATCACTGCTGAAAGGCTGAAAGCTCTTCCTCCGTCTGGGATTCGTGAAATGACCAACACCATCCGTGCCATATGGATGAGCGAAAGGATACCCGATTCGTGGAGACATGCGATCATCGTACCTCTTCACAAGAAGCTATCCGTCACGGTTCCTAAGAACTACAGAGGAATTTCTCTACTTCGTGTCATGTACAAGGTTTTAGAACTCATCATTCTCGAGCGACTCATCAAACATCGTGAGGAAACGACCAGAGAGGAGCAAGCCGGTTTTCGACCTGGAAGATTGACCATCGACCAAGTGTTCGTTGTGAGAAGAGTAATTGAATCGTGGCAGCGGTATTCGAAACCTTTACAGCTTGCTTTTTTGGACTTTGAAGCCGCATTCGACTCTCCTCATCGTGATCGGTTGCTCAACGCTCTGCGAGCCGATGGAGTCCCGGAAAAGTATGTTCGACTAATCGAGGAGATGAACAAAGGAACAACAGCAGCAGTTCGTACGCCTGTCGGATTTACGTCAGCTTTCGAGGTGAGAACAGGAGTAGGGCAAGGAGCTGTAGCAGGACCTTTCCTCTTCAACTTTGCCGTTGATGACATCATGCGTAGAGTTGCAGAACAGTTTCCTGCAGACGTGATCCTAACACCATCAGGACGCTCCCTTTTCGACCTGGAGTACGCCGATGACATTGTGTTATTCGCTGAAAACAACGCAAAACTGCAAAGGATGGTGAACCTCGTTTCGAAGTATGCCGCAGCCTATGGACTTCATCTTCGTCCGGACAAACGCAAGCAGATGTGGGTCTCTCAGAGGCCTTCTACGGGAGTTTGTGTGGATGGACAGCGTATCGAAGTGGTGGATGATTTCTGTTATTTGGGCTGTTTGCTGAAGAACGTTGGATGTTATGCAGCGGATATTCTACAATGATGTGCGGTAGCTACGTCTGCATTCAATTCTCTAACCAAGTGTTTGTGGTCTACTCTCAACGCGAAGGAAGTCAAGTTGCGCGTCTACTTATCCGCTATTCGCCCTATCATGATGTACGGATCGGAGACGTGGGCAGCACCGAAGACGCAGATGGAAAGGTTGGATTGCACGGAGAGGAAGCTGTTTAGACGTTTGCTCGGATATTTCTGGCCGCGGATGTGCCACAACGAAGATCTCTACAATGAGGTTGACGCCTTACATCTACGTTTGACACGAGGGAGGTGCCAACATCTCCCAATGCCATCTCAAGCGGCAACGGAAGGTCGTCTTCGTCTGTTGGGGCATATTTTAAGAAGACCGCCAGATCGTCTTGTTCAACACGCCCTAAGCATGCTTCCAAGTCCTGTCTGGAAACGGCCGCCTGGACGTAGGCGAAAGTTTTGGACGGATGTGGTGAAGGAGGATTTGAAATCACTCGGCATTGAAAGGCAATTCAGGCGCGATGTTTTACTTCGCAGGTAGTGGAATAGTGATCAATGGATGGATTGTGTTCAAATTGTGGCTGAGGACCGTGACAAATGGACACGGCTGACTACTAGGACGGCACATCTCGGTGAAGATGCGGAATGACCGCGTCAGGCGAAAGCCAACCGATTAAGTCAAGTAAGTCAAGTTGGTATGTAGTAGCTTATCATGAAAGAACATAAACGTTTTTCTTTCAAAATTGGTATGAAACAAGGGGTAATTGTTACCGGTGAATGAACTTATCGTAGTCGCATCTTGCTCAATTTTAAAGCACACCTTTAAAAATCAAATTTTGAAATTGAACGGCTTGCCACCTTCAGCTGGCGATTTGAAAAACCTTGTTGTCGTTACTGTAGGTCTGTCGCGGGGATTTTAAAAATGGCTTACTCATTGCTTCACAAGAAGGTTAGGGTACTTACTCATCGGGGAATTTTCGGGGCGTTCAGAAAAAAATCTCCGGATTCCGCTTAAAACTTTCAGCTGGGGTTATTTAAGGCGCTGAACCCGAATCCGCGATGTATTGCTCGCCAGACCTAGGGTACTGTAGGTCACGGTAGGCATAATGTTCTTAGCTGGCGTTGCTTACCTTACAAGTTCGAAAAATGGACCTCAGATTCGTGTTCAGCATCCTAAATAACAACCTAAATGAAATTTTGAGTCAAATCTGAGACTTTGACCGTGCTACCGCATACCCACCGTAACCTACCGTAATTCATCAAAAATCGATAAACGGGTTGCAGATTCGTGTGAGGCAGCCCGAATAACCTCTATGTACAAGTTTTGAGACGAGTTCATCGTAGAATTCTCGAAGTCGTCAAGAGTCGCTTTTGGGCAGCAAAAAATATCCCCATCTCGAAGCTTCAGACCAAACCAGATGAAAATTTTCAAATATTGACAAATGGGCCTCAGATTTGTCACTAGCACCCAAAACAACCCCTAGAAACAAGTAGTTTCGAGCTGAATCCATGTCAATTTTTTTTGAATGCCCCAAAAATTGTCATTCGTGTATCCCTTTTCTCTTGACAAAGCTATGAAAATGCCCATTTTTGGAAATCTTCTGTGAATCTCTGGGGCATTTAGCCGATTCCGAGTATGGAATATTGGAGCACTGTCTTTCTCCTAGAACATATTAAAGTTGCATCTCGAAACTCCATCTTATGTGTGCAGCTCTGCCTTGTTAGTTATATCGGCGAGATTAATTGAATTTGAATTTAAATTCAGCTTTTAGATCCCCAATATAATATATTTTCATTGTTCAATCATCGAAATACATTTACTCGAATTTATTATGATTTTGAGAGCTTTTGCGGCGCATTTCGTCGCGGGGCACTTCGGGCCAGCTGATCATCTATGCACTGTTGCTCTCTGGGCCAAATTCCGGTCCGCATTTGCGGACTAATCAGTCCTTGCGACACGTGTTAATCATGCTGGGACCACTTGGTCCCGGCACGATTCACCCTTCTACCAGCACGATTATCACCTGTCGCATGAAGCAACAGCCGTAGTGTGCAATTGCGTACCGGAATTTAGCCCAGAGAACGGCAGTAGGACACATAAAGTTCTACTTTGACCTCCCACGTCTTGAACGCGCTCGATTTTCGATTAGGGGGTGGACTGCAGTATTTGGATGCTGGCCTCAAAACACGAATTGTTACTTTCCATTTTGCACCTTGCGTTCCAAGATTCGTTATCCTCATATTAATGTTGAAAAGATTCGGTATTCTAACAATCTTCGCAGGAATTATAGAAAAACTCTCCTTTCTGATCTTTTTTTTTGAAGTTAGAGCTAGATCCGTAAAGGAATACGGGTCGATTCTTGATTCTTCTATAGTCATCCAGTCCACGCTAGGTTTGACTCACTGTTGATGTTTACCATTTTTAGGGCAGGAACTAGAATTTCTCCAGCTCCGGAATTTGTGGAATCTCTACCCTCTGCTCTTGTCAGTTGGCAGTTACCTTGTCATAGCCTAGCCTAATTGTTTCTTGTTCTTCTCTAGGTTTTACTGCATACACACATCAAGCCTTGAATTTATTTTTTCACGCTTGAAATCCAGATTTTTTTATATCCATTTAACTTCAGCAGTCCAGCACTGCGTGCGATACTAGCTTTACTTCTTGTCCCAAAATGGTTACGCGACGCTGAATCGCCTCGAAAACGTGATTCTCGTTCGGATTAGACAGTTTCAGGATATGGAAAGAGTATTTAATTCGCCGCTTCCTGCTGGTTGAAAAAGAAAATTTCCAGTCATGAGCCCTGTCTTCTCTTCAAATGGTTGAAATCTCCCGAGAGCCAATCGCACACAGAGACTCCAACGGCTCTCGGGGCCTTTTTTCCAAAAGATTATCTGTCAGAAAATAGGTCATAACTACGCGAAGACTCCTATTCAGATTCGAAAATGTCCACCCTGAGCAGGAAAAGGAGACTGCTAGGCGATTTCGCCCAAAATTATCATTTTCCTATGATTCCACCCAGGGTACTGTTCAAGGTGCGGATATGGCCAACTTCATCCAGACCCTCTAACAAGGGAAGACCTCCGGGGGAGGAGTCGTCATGAAAAAAGTTCTTATGAATGTTGTGGCGGATGGGTGGACTAGGAGTTCTGCATTTTCGGTTTCACCTAAGGACCATTCGGTAGATCAAAAAAAACCAAAAGCAAGTAGAACTAATGAAAATGTACCCATCACGTGAACATTATGGAGGTCTTTCTGAGTTTTCGGACGCGAAAATCGGCTGAAACTCATAACCACGACTGTCTACCGAAAGGTACGTAACTTGAAAAAATCTAGAAAAAATTTTTTCCGACCTTTTTCACCCTGTTTTTTTTTCGACCCCATGACGTCTAGAAAACCGCAAAAAATCTGTATAGAATCATTTTTAGTGTTGCTCGACGGAGGGTGTACAGATATGCAAGTCAACCGACTCCCATTCCCCGAAAATGAAAGTCACAGCCATGAAACCATTTGGAAAAATGGGGCTCTCTACTTCGTATCTTACTGATTTTTGCTTTAGTCTTGCTGATATGCGTGCAATCGACTTTTAAACCTTCGCAAAGCTTCATTAGACAAGCTACATGCACACAGGGACGGTACTGACTACACAATATTTTAACAAGAAGCCAAAGTACTAGCAAATGTGGCTGCGGTCTATGAAACAACCGAAACAAAGCCGTTTGTCGCATCAGCAGCAGCGCACAAAACTACTGATGTACAATCGCCTATCTCCTGGCAAGGGACGTTGACACATACGTCATTGAAAGCATGATCTGTCGGAGTCTGGAAGTGTCCGGGATGAGTATCCACATATCCAGAGGACACCCAAGTGTATGAAAAGCAGGCACGAAATACAGGAGCGCAGAACTGCCTGCATGTCTGGCTCAGCACCTGCGAAAATGAATAAATCAAATATTGGAGAACTTTGGTCGAACAAACCTATTCACCTTCAAAGTATTGTCCCTGGTGTAGCGGTTAAAATATGATCTCACGCACGATTGTGGGTTATCATTATCATTCAAGGGGCATCATCCCTTCCGTAACTGAGCCCAAAATATTTTCTTTCGCAATGGAGTACATCTCATAACCACTTCTCAAAATGCCTAGGTACTAACGTTACGAAAACGTTAAAAAATCACAAACAAACAGAATAAATTCAAAAAGTCACGTCGGAGAACAATGATAGAGGAACAGATTAATAGAAGGAGAGGTCGCATTGTGTTGAAATTGCTCGATGAGATTCGAACCCTCACTCCAAGCGTTGCATATGAGTCCGCGTCGCTATCCATTCGGCCATCAGTACATGCTCCCTATGGCCGATGATTTCAAACTATGTAGAGGTTGGAGACCTGCGACAAGCGGCGAGCTCACAAAATGGTCGCAGCTCACGAATGAGCCGGATTCATATCGCCAAAGTTTTCATAGAGCATTCTTCTCGTTAGTTAAAGATTTTTCAGCAGTTAAGTTTATTTCGTGTGGCTTGATTTGAATGTTACAGCCAGTTTCACCTTGTTTTTGGCATTTTTTGATCTACCGAATTGTCCTTAGGTAAAACCGAAAGTGCAGAACTGTTGCCCTATACAGCCTCCACAACATTCATAAGAACTTTCTTCAGGACGTCTCCTCCGGCGGGGGGTCGTCCCTTGTAAGAACGCGACTTGATAGATTTTTTAGCGATTTTCTCGGACCCCCTCCAGTAGCACGAAAACGTCAAAATTTTGGCGATTTCTCGAAGTCGACATTAGGGGGACCTTTACTTTTTTTCAAACCTCAACTATAGCTCAGTGTCAACTCAGTTGAACGAAATTTCATGTGGATCGGGACGTTATGATCGAATTGTTCGGGAAAAAAGATTCAGAGCAATGTATTCTCCCTGTCAGTTTGGTCCACTTGGTCTCCCGACGCAGCTCGGAGTCCTGTCTACCCCAACGCAGCTCGCTCTGAGAGACTTGATCGAGAAAGGGCCGCGAAATAGCCCACCAGGCTCCGTAGCCGCTCCTTTTGGGCTCATTCCCGGCTATTTGGTGGCTATTTCTCGGCTTTCCACAAAACGGACATGAAGCAGGCGAGAAACAACCGAGAAACAACGAGAAGTAACTGAAAGTAACCAAGACGTAACCGTCGCCGGCTGGCCGAGCCAGCATCCGGGGCTGGCAGCGGTTGGGCGGGGCCTCCAGAGGCTGAGCGAGGTCCAAGTACCTCAAACTAGTGTAATTGAACCGACGGAGGTGCTGACATCTGAATCGTGCCTCTCTCCAGGTACACCTACCTGGAGTGCATTGTTTTTCGGCTATTTCGTGGCTATTTCGCGGCGAACATTGTTTGGCGGGTATACTGCGGCGAGCATGATTTAGCGGCTATTTCTCGGCTATTTCGAGAATCATTTGGCGGCTATTATGCGGCAAGCTAGCATTTCGCGGTTATTTTTCGTCTAAAACTCGCAGAGCAAGCTCCCTCTAAGGAGCTCCACACCCCGCGCCGAGCCCTGATCCCACCCCAAAACTTGTATTTTCTTGCTGAAGTTCTTACGACCCCAAAACCAAACCCCCAAATTTTACAACCGCGCTTGGCCGTGGTTATGGCTGGCATTGTAGGTTAACATTAATAGTAAAAGGAAGGGAAAACACATATCAAGCAGTTGTTCTTTTTCTATTCCTAACTATTCAGTGCTGGTCATCCCATCCAATCCTATTCCATGTACATATGTACTGTGCTTCTCTGGGCCAAATTCCGGTCCGCAATTGCGTCTCAACACGCTTTGCTGTCGCGCGCTTTCTAGTCGAAGAGTTCTCAGCTCCGCAGCCGCCGATCTGTTGACTCTAGGTGGGTTTTGGAAACTGAAAAGTAAACAAAATTGGAGTAAACTGTATAAAAAAGCCGAATCGAGTCTGCTTTGGCGCTGGAAACTCGACTGACTCGAGCGCGCGCGGCTGCAAAGCGTGTCGAGACGCAATCGCGGACCGGAATTTTGGCCCAGATGAGCGTAGTATGTGTATTCGTTTTTTTCAGAGCTACTGGAAGTTAACGTATTAATTTTCAAGGTTGCCAAAACATGTATGGGAGAAGTATATTTGCTCAGAGAATCCTATCTCAGTACAGGCTATAAAACGGCGAAATCCACATGGTTCCTTCCAGGGATGTGCGTAATAGAAATTTTGTGATTCGTTAGTCGTTAGTCGTTCAACCGGCCAAAACCCTCGTTAGTCGTTAATCGTTAGTCGTTAAAAATATAGGCTTTGAAAACAAGCACAACTGAGGCAGAAAAAAAATCCTTATGAATAGAAAAAAGGAAGGCATAAAGAGATGTATGTTTTTTGAAACATTCATGGCCATTGAAAACACAAATGAATCCTTGTTAGAGAACCTAGTTAAAATTGCAAGCCTGTATATACATAAATAAAAATATCTCCTTTACCACTCGGACATCGCTGCACGAAACATAATACTCGAGAGTGTGTGTTTATCGATTTTTGTCTTTTTTTCGGTAACAAAAGAAAGAAAATGGGAAACCGAGACAATCTAGAACTCTGTTTTTTTTTTCAAAGCAAAATTTGCCATTCTGCACTATATGATGCTATTTGAGATCTACCCGATGGTGTCAACACGGAGAATCGCCCCGACTCTGCACGAATTGTTCTTTGCTCAGCATCGCGAGCCGAACGCTTACGTGGTTTAGAGCTTGTTCCCATAATGGGGAAAGGTCGGAAATTAGCAGTGAAAATTTTACCCCTGAGAGATCGCAGCACCACTTTTTAGAAACCCCATATCTCAAATTTATGACAGAAAATCGAAGGACGGCACCCTTTACAATCCAATCATCGGATACAGTTCCTGTAGTTGTGGCCTGCAGGCACCGCTCCATATTATCACCTCTGATAGTGTCCTCTGCGAAAATCTCCGCTGGAGCCGGTCAGTGCCGGAACCGTTTCAGTGAGCCTACCATAAAGTAGCGCGACCGACACGAAGTCGCATAAGGCCAATGGTATACATTGTCTCTGTCATGAGCGACAGTCATGACATTTGGCACAAATCGTGGCGAGACCAGGATCGGAGCAATGGCACCGGCCATCGCAGGAACAGTTGTCGCATGTCCGTCGCAGCGACGTGTCGCAGAAGGCTGACATACTGCAAATGTGCCGATGGCTGTCGTTTCCACGGTCGCTTTCGCTGTGCAGCGCACTGCGACAGCGACGATTCAAAGGGCGGGAGGCGGTCGTGTCGCTTTCGCTAAGCAGAGCGACGCGACCGGGTGTCGCGGAACTATACCATTGGCCTAAGGCCGGAACCGTACTTCATGCGACCAGCGACGGTGACTGTGCACATCAGGTATATCGATTTTCGGTCGATATATATGGTAAACATTGCATCGCGTCGCTCGTCGTTGGAAGTATGATCCCGGTCTAAATGCTACGCCTAACCTTGCGCAACGTTCGGTTCGGGTTTTAGTATGGGGATTCCAGAACTGCAAAGCTGTGTCGGTAGATATAATAATATAATAAACACTGGAAGCTACGGTTATTTTGAACCATTCAATTAGAACAAGCAACAGGGCAATATGTATCAATCCTGGTGTAATCCTTGGGTTGGAGCGCGATTTGAATGATTATCGACTTTCTAACGAATTTTGGGATTGCTGACGAAAATATTTTGAATTTCGTTAGTCGTTAGTCGTTAGTCGTAACACCCAAAAAGCCCGTTAGTCGTTAAATTCGTTAGTCGTTAGTCGTATTCACGCACATCCCTGGTTCCTACGTGTGCTGGTGCGGAGCGGAGCTTAGAGACAGTTAGAGAGCGGAGGGCGGACGGAGGCCCAGGCGACGCGCGCGCCGCTCGCGCCTCGATTGATGTGAATTTCTACGTTTTATAGAGGGTAAATGATAATGGTTGTCCGTGGTGTTGCTCTCCCAGCACACAAATTCCCTGTCTAGGTGCATCTTAAGTCTCCATCTTTTTGAAGCTCGTTGTGTTATACTGTTGAGAGAGTATTTGAAATGAACTTCCAACATTAGCACATGAACATAGAAACCTGATATCATCAGAGTTATATAAAAAAGTGATATCATCATCACCGATGCAAATGATTTCTGCAACCTGCAAGTGAGATTTTATCGGAAAAGTCTTTTCAATTCATAGGACTCGGATGTAGAGAATATGATTTCATGTTTGAAGGAACCTTTTGTGGACGCGTCGTTTGCGATTCTCCAGTTACGGTTCAAAAAATTCTTTTAAAATCATCATTTGATGTATTGAATTCGAAGAAGGAATCAGTTCCTTCAATCTTAAAGATTACGCTAGCGGTCAGGCCGCTCAGGCAGTAATTCTGGCTGAGGGGGCAGGCAATACCGGCTGACTAAACATTGTACTCGGGCGAGCCCCGGTATTCACTGCCCCCTCAGCCGGTAAACGGTGGAGCGCTCACCCGGCAAATGGTTGCCCCCTCACCCCGCAATCACTGCCTTCTCTGCCGGTGAATGCAGGCCCGTTCATCCGGTATTAGTTGTTTACTATGTGAATGATAGCGATCTGCAGAAGCAGATAAAGCCCTTGGTAGGCCCTCCCTGATCCCCAGCAAGTTTGAGGCTCGCGCTTCATCCTTGGAGCGGCAAGCCTTACCTTGCTTTGAAATTCATGAACTGGCTGGCTGTCAGGCCCCCCACGGTCACAACAAACCGTACGGGGTGAGGGGTCAATTATCCTAATTGCGTGGATGACCACCCGTTAGAATGCCAACACCCGAGTTAGCTCGAAGTCCCTGAAAAGTATAAATTGATTTCCAGCGCGAACGATGCCTTTAACACCCAAATAGAAGTTCTGAGTCAAATCCGAAGAACTTCTTTCCGAAGACCCGAAAATTCGTTAGCCATGCGAGGTCCACTTGTGAGATGGGATTCTTTTGTCAGATACTGTTTAGACGGGTATCATGCAAGCTACATCTGGGCACACTGAGGTCCGGTCATAGTCGGCCGATCAGCTGTAGCCATCCCGTTCAATAAGCATCTATGTACATGCAAATCGGGTGTAAAAAATCTCGCCGTTGTGAACGGACTGAGCCACGCCTATGCCGCCGGTGGCCGTCCCGGTCAATACGCATGCTCACTCTGGTCGAAAAATCCCCGATGTGGCTGGACTGAGTCCGCGTGGTCCGTCCTGATCCAGCTGTGACCGTTCCTCTCAATAGGTATGCAGTGAGTTGCCTACTGAGGTGGGGAATCACCCACAGTGCGCTCGAGTGCGCCTGCATATTCGATGGGCATGCAGCCGATACACTACGAGTGGCGTAGAAAGGCGCAGAATTGCTAGGGACGGGAGTCCTGCTTCAGAGTCGCTCGAAGACCGGACTGAGCCGCCCTCTCGTTCCTAATTATTCTGTGCCGCCTTTAGTGTCGGCTGCATGGCAATCGATTATGCAAGCTTATGTGAGTGCTCTGCGGTCGGCTCAGTTCGGCCACAACGGGGGAATTTTCCACCTCAGTAAGCAGTGCATTGGATACCAACCGGTTGGCACGGCTACAACTGGATCAGGATAGCCCATTGAGGGGACTCTACGGCCTGAATGAGCAGTATATTACATATTAATCGATCAATACGGCCACGGAGGGCACAGGCGCGGTCAGTCCGGCCGCAACGGGTGGATTTTTACCCCTTTTGCAAGATGTAGATGCTTATTGACCGGGCTGGCTACAGCCGATCGGCCGACTATGACGGGGACCAGAGAGGACGGCTCAGGATCATTAGTGAAGAGAGAGGGCGGCTCAGTCCGGTCTTCGGCCGTCTATGGCAAGGGTTTGAGCACATTGGCCTGTAGAAATTAAAAATAATTGGAGAGACTCAGATAATATAAGAGTTCTACTAGTTGATTAAATAATGTGATCTGAGCACAGATTTGGCAAGGAATCTCCAATTCGGACCTTTTGACTTGGGTTTTCTTTTAGCATTAGTAACAAGTTTCCGTCGGGTAACCAGTTTTGCCGTATCAGTTCACTTTCTCCTCACTTATTTTCTTTTATTACCATAGTTCTATATTTTCTGTGCTTGCAGAAACGCTTTGATTTTGAGTTTTTGGTTTGCTGAATTTTCCTTCTTCATTTTTCTTCATTCAACGTCCCTATCTTCACACGCACGTTAAGCTGAATGAACATTGAAGGTACTCCCATCTCATTCGATTCCTCACGTATTAGGATGTCATTTGATACGCATAATGCGATGGAGTTTTTAGTGACATCGGGTGACCTATTGCGATGTAATAACAGCACAATTTTTGAAAGGTGTGAATTTGCATATTCTCAGAAAAGACCTCGAATATGTAAGGCTGCATAATTGCTATTTATTTATGGCCAGCCAACCGCAAACAAGTTTCACTTTTGAAGCGCACTGAATGACCATTCATTCACGTGAAACTAAGCAACGCGATTTTTTTGCTGCGCAGGAATGCATGAAGATTTACACCGCGTTCTAATAGTTTCGTCTCTGTTTCGCAACCTGAATGGAAAATTCAGGCAAGAAAAAACAAGAGAGACAGTTACCTTGTTCTTCTTTGCAAAGGAGGCCTCTTCCTAGCTGCAAAACGCTGCACTAAAAGTTTCAACGTAGTCGATGGGAGACTCAGAAACAAGCGATCCGCGGAGCTTTACAGGATTCTCCGTGGCTGATGATCAGATGATCTATCTCAGAAACAAGTGAAAAAGCGGTAATGCGTCGCTGTTTCCTTTCGAAAAATTATGATATTTGTAGTGCACAAGTTATCGATTACGTTGGTAATTCCTTACTTGAAGGCATCATACGCGTAAAAACTGTGTCTTATTTTTTTTTGTCTTTTGCGCCGGCAATCCCTTGAGGTTCAGGTTACTAGTGAAAAGGCCTCATAAATTTCTCAAGTTTCGAAAAAAACTGTTTTCAAAACGTCTCACGTCATTCAATTCCCGTCGTCTCCGCTAATTTCGGTGTGTCAGGTGCAACATGTCCGATGTTTTTTTTTATAAAACATCGGAAGTGTTTTTCCGCCTTCAACCTATTAGGCAGGTCAATTTTTCTTGCCTTCCTTGTACCGAAACTTATGCAAAAACAGAATTGCCCATTGAGCAAGTTTGGATGTTAGGATTTTCCGAGATAAAAATCTTGAATACTAGACCGTGCCCGCCTTTAAAGGCGCTTCCGCCCTTCGTGCTAGATGACCGGTGAAAAGTGGTGGCGGATTCTCATTTTTAAACACTTCAACTCCCGAAGCGTACGCTTTTGACGCGCAAAACTTTTCTTGTGATTCGAACATTTTATTTTTCAAGCATTTTAGTCGTATTTATTCCATAAAGAAAGCGTTCCTCATACAACTTCATTTCAGATAACAGTGTTGGAAATAAAACCAATTTCTGCTTATTGGGATGAGGCGTAGTCAGAAATGTAACTACGCAAAAGCGCGTGGAAATAACATCAGCGTGGATCCTGAAGAGACTTTGCGTTCCTCATTGGAAGTTGGCGAAAGCTCGGTGCACCTATATTATAGCATAGGGCACCGAGTTTGCGTCAACCTGCAACAGTGAACGCAAAGTCTCTTCCGGATCCATACCGATGTTATATGTAGCGGCGACAACTCTGTGTCCGTGGCCGGCGACCGGCCTTCGTTGAAGTATATCACTACTTCGAACAAAATGCAGCCCAGACGTAGTTTGTGAGCCATATCCCAGACCTCACCGCCTCGGCGGAATAGCTGCTCTGTTGCCTAGACCCCAAAGCCGTGGGCTTCTTTGTATAGGCCATATGAAGCCGAAGATCTGAGATTCATATCACCCAACTTAGTAGTCTTTTTTCCGAAATTTGGAGAAAGCATGGGAAGACACATATCGTTGTGATTAGATTCGTTTTGCTAGAGTCTATCAGCCTGCATTCGAGCCAATGGAAGCTTCTTATTTCAAGCTCCACTGAATGTTTTCAATCAAAAAAAGTCAGATAATATTTTGCGAAGGTGTTCAGTTTTTATCTCAAAATAAGCCGTTTTTACGAAGCATTTCGCGTATCCAAGAACTTTTGCCGCACCTCACACGGTAGTTTTTTCATAGCCTCAGATTCCGCTTAAAACTTCTCTGTGGAGGTTACATTGGGGGATGGAGACGAAATTTGCGTTCATCTGTCGATCTTCGAAATATTAAGGTAGTTCGAGCCAGCCAAATCACATTACCAGGTTATTCAATCAGTTTTGTCGTTCGATAAGAGAGGGCGTAACATCGGCATGAATCGGGAAGAGACTTCGCGTGCATTGTTGAAGGTTGGCGCCAACTCGGTGCACCTATGTTATAGCTTATGGCACCGAGTTTGCGCCAACTTTCAACAGTGATCGCGAAGTCTCTTCGCGATCCATGCCGACGTTATGTAGCTACTAGCCCAAATTTTTTTTTGTTTTGTTGGTACACTCTTTTTATGAAAGTTTCATTTCAATCTGTCATCTCGTTCTTTGTTTACAAGCCATTTAGTGTCGCCGTGTCACAGCAATGGAAAAAAATGAATATCGTGCAACGATAAAATTCTTATTTTTGGGAGGTGCAGCACCAAAAGAAATTCACGAACGAATACTAAAAGTGTATAATAATTGTTCACCTACAATTAGAACAGTGGAAAGATGGGTTGCTGATTTTAAACGTGGTCGTACAAGCCTTGAAGACGATCCACGTGAAGGACGTCCAAAAAGCGCATCAACACCAGAAATCATAGCCAAATTACAGGATATGGTTTTGGAAGATTGTCGATTGACTGGGAGAGATTTAGTAGAGACTCTGCACAATTCATTAGGCAGTGTGAGAGATATTTTGAGTGAAATTTTGGGTTTTAGAAAGCTGTGTGCACAATGGGTGCCGCATTCGCTAACAATGGAACAAAAACACATTCGAATGCGACTTTTTCAGCAACATTGGAGCATTTTAAAAAGGATAAAGTAGATTTTGTGCGTCGATTCATCACTATGGATGAGACTTGGGTCTATCGTCATGATCCTGAATCAAAACAAGAGGCTAAAGAGTGGTGTGAACCTGGTTGTGCGGCTTCGAAACGAGTTCGTGTCCGGATATCGGCCAAGAAGGTTATGGCATCAGTTTTTTGGATGCGAAAGGAATTTGTCTGTGTATCACTGGCAAACTGGTAAAACAAATAGTTCTGAATGTTATTGCAACCTTTTGGACCAGTTGAAGGGAAAAATTCGTGAAAAAAGACACGGTTTGCAGAAGAAAAAAATCCGTTTTCAGTAGGACAATGCACCGTGTCACAAGAGCATTTTGACAATGGCTAAATCCATGAATTAAGGTTCGAATTGTTGGAGCATCCACCGTATTCACCAGATTTGGCCCCCAGCGACTTCCATTTGTTTCCAGAACTCAAGAAATTTATTCGTGGCAAGCGTTTTCATCAAATGAACAGGCCATAACGGCTGTTGAAACGTATTTTGCAGACCTTCCGGATTCTCATTTCAGGGATGGGATCCACCGATTGGAGGATCGTTGGAGCAAGTGTTTTAATGTTCAGGGGGATAATACTCAATAATCAAGTGTATTTTGAACCATGAAATTGTGTTTTTCTTATCGAACGATAAAACTTATTGAACAACCTGGTATACCCACTGTCAACTACAGTGAACCGTACAATATCGACAAACAGGTTCCAGATTTGTTGCCAGCACCCCCAAGAAACCCTCAGATGCTAGTTTCCAGGCCAATCTGAAAAACTCATACGTGACGTATTTAAACTTGTCAGATGGGCACCCTCCTCTTTTCGGGTAGCTTTATGAATGCATATAACCTCTTGGAACCTGCAGCTCGATCGATCTTTGTACTCCATAGTGTTACTATAGAGGATCAAGGGATTTTGACAGTGAAATTCGTTTCCGCAGACGTATTTCACGACCTAGGTTGGGATTCATGAACGCAAACCATTAGCTAAAGTTGGGTCTGCCTTCGGAGGTTGCGAGGTATTTCCGCCGGAAACCCTTATGTAGCCTATAATTTGCCATTCATGAATTCCTGCCCTTGTCACTTGACTAGTCAGCTTCTTGCTGCAACGCGAATTTTGCGTCACAGTGAGGAGTGCCTGTGTTTCGTTGTAGAAAAATCTCGACCCACCCTGGTCTCTTGCCGAATAAGTGTCACTATAGCGGTGCTGTAACACATAGAGATCGCGTGTCCATACCGCGCACCCATAGCTGTTTTGTCCCTGGGGCCGCGTGTCCATTCTGTGCACTCAGACCATGACTCGATGTCTTGTCGTTTTTGAAAGGCAGTGTTCACGATAAATATCATATTCGGGTTCGACTCAAAAATGGGGTTGTTCCTTCGTGGGTTAACGAACAGTGAAGAAACAATGAAGGAAAGCGCTTAGAATAAGCTAGAATAACGGCTCCTAACGTACGAAGAGATTCAGGGCGCGGAAGAGCTTGCGCGCCCTCCTCGTTTCAGCAAGCGCGCGCTAATGGCGAAATGTGCGCGAATCGATTAGGCTGGACGTGGCGAAATTGCTCTGCAATTAGCCATCAAAAACATCCGCGGCGCCGCGAGCTCGTCAGAACGGAGAGCGGGGCGGGCTAAGTACGCGTACTGGGAGAACGGAATCTTCATTTCGTGGCCGTTTTTATCGATTTCGGGCCCTTTTCGCTATAGCGAGGGTATAGTCAATCGCAAGCCAGCTATGCTGCCCGAATTAATACACTTTAAGCTGAACTGCTTGACGTGAACTGACAATGAAAGGAAGTGTAAATAGTTTCACAATGCGTTTTAATATTTTTTGCGCTGCTTGCCACCCAAAAGAGGACTGCAGTAAACTGAGGAAACAACGGCCTTGTTTCATTGTACAAAGAAGACCGACTGTTTGTTTCGAAATGGTGGACTTCCGTAATACGTAACCTGTCCATGAACCACACACATACAGAGACAATAGGCATCTTCTGCCTATGATTCTTGATGCCTTCGCAACTGTCATACACTTTAAGGTGATCTCCAGAAGAAGCTGATGTTTGTGTGAAAAAGCCCCTTGATTGATATGAACATCCAGTTTTCAAGGTTGAAATTTCCCTTACGCATGACGTGATGTCTGTGTACCTCGTCCTTTGTACCATAAACTCCTCATACCGTACGTAAGAATGTTAGCAGCGATCTTGTTCTTACACAAACATCAAACCAGCTCTGATGACGTCTTTTGCACGAGAGTTTGCACTTCAAAAAACTGGCAAGATTTGTACACTGCACAATGAGAGGCTTCCCGTTTTGAACTAGTCATCAGATGAGGATGACGCACACACACACACACAAACATACAATGAAGCTCGTATTTGAAGAGAAATCTTGTCCTATGAGGGTAAAAAAAAAGTGCCAGGTGTTTAACTTTTGAATTATTTTTGGAGACGTTCAGATTTCTCTGGGTATAACATTATCGACAACCAGCTCCCAAGGAACCTTCATAATTCATCGCCAGCGCTGAAAACCAGTTTACATTTTTCAGGCTCAGTTTGATGATGAGACCGGTAGGCCCCACCGGTGCACTTTTGCGCGTCAAAAATGTATGGTTCTGAAGTCGAAGTGGTTAAAAATGAGGGTTCGACACGAGTTCTCACCAGCCATCTAGCACGAGGATTGGAAGCGCCATTCGATGTGCCAACAACCCGTGCCATTTGAGACGTATTTGAAGCCCTTTCATCAGGAAAATCCTAGCATACAGACTTCCACACTATAAGCTTCGAATTTTTGGGTATTTTTAGTTAGGAAAAAGACCAAAGAAAACCACCTACATAATAGGTTTGAAGCCCAAAGCCACTGCCGACGTTTCGAAAAAATAAACTTCTGAAGTATTGCAGCAAACACACCGAATTCGACGGAAGGGGCGGGAAAGAAATGGGTCGGAAAGTTTTTTATGCGGTTCTCCCTCTGAACCTGAGGATTGTGTGGGGATTCTCCGCTATTATCCTGTACCTCAAGAGCTTACCTGCTCAAAAATGTAGGAAAGAAGAGGAAACGGTTTTATGCGCGTACGATGCATTTAAAGGCAGTGTTCACGTTAATCGTCAATTTTTAGATTATTGGCTATATTGATTAAGTGGCCTCCGGGTAGGACTAAAATGACGTAGAAATTGAGAAAAACGCAGCAGAAGTACACGAAACCCTCAAGTATCACCCCGCCTCTTAAGTATCACAGGAACTATTTGGTGTGACAATGAAATCTTCTTTGGACAAGTCCTTTACAATTCTCTACTCTCTGTTGCTCCGTTCTTTCCTTAGGGACCTAACTAACCCTGCTTTGCATAAAATACTCTTCTATTTTCGGTTGACCCAATTTTCCATCGGTGACAACCACCAAGAACATGTTCATCCAACTGGACAACTAGTCCACATTATAGAATAATGTCACTGAAATACGACGTTTTAATGCGTTTCTCGCCGTTTCTTTGTAATTTTGGTAACACTTGGAGGCCAACGCAGTGCTTTATGTGGAAAACCCGGGGACGAAAATCATCGTAAGCACTGCCTTTGAAGGCAGCGTTCACGATAAAAAAATGCGTTTCAGTTTCCACTAGGAATGGGTAGTGGAGGGGCACACTGTAACGTTGACATCGAAAAAACGCATGAAAACGAGCCAGGAAAAGCTCCAAAAGAGCCCGAAGTTGCCACTTCGAACGCAAGGCAAACCCAAAAAGCGCAACACACGCCCACCGGCGTGAACAAATGAATGCTCGAGATCGTGAGATGAGCGGAGATTCCCGATCATTAGCCCCGTTCTTCCCTTCATTCTCAACTTCTCTCTTTACTCAAGTCAGCTCGCATAGATCGGCTGCAAAAGACGGAAGTTACAAGCCTCGGACAACTCGTCCACCATGTTTCTTTAGCTCAATCTTTGAGGGACCATAACTCCGTTCCCAGAAGGTCTTGTACGATTTCAGAGACATTATTGGAATCAGTATGGGGCCGTTTTCAAGAAAGGCGGGAAAATAGAAAAACGATTTTCATCGTGAACACTGCCTTCAAAGGCAGTGTTTACGATAGAAACCGTACGTTAGTTTTTGATGTTTTTGCGTAGGTAAAGTGTGTTTTGAGGGCTGGCGGACAAAGCGTCATGCTCAAAGGCAGTGTTCACGATGATTTTCGTTCCCGAGTTTTCCATTCAAAATAATGCTTTGGCCTCCAAGTGTTACCAAAATTACGAAGAAACGCCTAGAAACGCATTAAAACGTCGTATTTCAGTGACATTGTTATATAACATGGACTAGTTGTCCGGTTGGATGAACATGTTCGTGGTGGTTGTCACCGGTGGAAAAATGGCTCAATCAAAAATATAAGAATATTCTATGCAAAGCAGGATTAGTTACGACCCTAAGGAAAGAACGGAACAATAAATAGTAGAGAATTGCAAAGAACGGGTCCACAAGGATTTTATTGTCACAACAAACACTTCCTGTGATACTTAAGAGGCGGGGTGATACTTAGGGATTTCGTGTACATCTGGTGCGTTTTTCTCAATTTCGATGTCATTTTTTCTTGAACTGAACAGTCTTTGAAAATAGGATGGGCCAACGCACATGCTTGGATGTCAGAATCTTGTGCGATGAAAAAATATTCGCAGTTCGGCAACTGTTCCTCTGGTGAAAAGAACGCAGGTCAACTGGTTTATGTGGGCGGGGTGATCCAATGGGCCGGCTGGTCCAAGAGAATTACACCCTTTTTCTGGTCTTTTATTGTCGTTTTTCCATTCTTATTCTTTCTAGAGGAAAGGAAGGCTTAAGTTTATGCCGAAAACTGGCGATTCATTTATCGTGAACACTGCCTTCAAAAGCATCGTACACGCTGAAAACCGCTCACCATTTTTTGGGTGTAAATAATTTGCTGGGCCTGCCTGCGAGGGTATATAGGTAGAGTTCGTTTTACCAGAAACGTATTATTGTGAAGATATATTTGGTCGGATGCCTATAATTTCGTCAATAGAGGCCGGCCTTCCGACAGTCATCAGAAGAAATTAACTGATAAACAAATGACAAATGAATTGGATTTGATGAAATACATTATACAAATCACATACGTAATAACATGAAGATTCCCGGCGATCGACTCTTTCTTTCTAAAAAATCGACTGAGGAAATTCCGGTCAGGTAAAACAGTTTTCAGTGATTTTTTCGCGGTTCTTCCTGTAGCTGTTATATTGGTATCTAGAGCCCCCATCATATATAAAAAACTTGAAAAAAAATCCATCGGGAACGATGTTTTTAAAGGAAGTGTCCACGATAAAAACCACGTCTGATTTTTTGGTGGAAATCGGCAGCTGCGGGGCCTAGCGCAACCTTAACGCTGAAAAAACTGAGAAAAATGAGCTCGGAATGGTCCCGTACGGCCCCAAAGTTGGACACTCGTCAGCTCGTCACACCCAGATGCACTTTCCACGCCCACCGACGTGAAAAAATAATTGCTCGAGATTGTGAGATGAGCGATGGTTTCCGATCACTAGCCCCGTTCTTCTATTTATTCCCAACTTCTCTCTTTACTCAGGTCAGCTCGCATGCATCGGCTGCAAAAGCGGAAGTTACAAGCCTCGGGCACTCGTCCACCATGTTTCCTTAGCTCAATGTTTGAGAAACCATAACTCCGTTCCCTGAAGGTCCTGTGCGATTTCAGAGATATCATTGGAATCAGCATGGGGCCGTTCTCAGGATAGGCGGGAAAACAGAAAAACGATTTCTATCGTGAACACTGCCTCTAAGCGAGTGTAAATGAACGGAATCTCAACTTTCGGATAAAAGAAGAATTGGGATCTCGTTTTGAGTAACTGTTCTGGATTCTGAAATCTCTGCCCTGAACCACTGCCGTCATATCCGAGTGTTTTGTTTAGCTCTCACTCACACTGAGAACGTTGTGCTTTTCACCTTCCATAACAGGAAAGCCAACCGCGAGAATGCTCCCATTGCTGTTCTCCGAAATGCGAATCGAAGTCCCTCTCTAGAACCGTCTCAGAAGGGCTGAGCCGATCTTAACGACTGAAGGCGCCATACTATATACTTGTAAGGAGCGAGCGCAGCTCTACACGGCTATCCCTTCCAGCATCGAGGATTGCTTAACCCTGAACGAGGTCGCTGAAGTAAAGTGGCTTGGCTCACTAGTATCCTCTCTTCCATTGCCTCGAAGCCCTCATCTCCTTATTCTAAAGCCCTAGTGCTTTTGCTCCCGGGCACAACATTACATTATACGTGCGTTTACCGACTTCGACTCCTCCCAGCCTTGTTAGCATAAGCGACCTTTCACGTCATCGCATCGTGTCACCTATTTTCGTTGAGGAGACGAGCTCCGAAGGGCAACAGGGCTTTCGTCGTCCCCTTGGGTAGGCCTTGGCGTCGTTCTCCTTGGGAAGAGGGCTACTGTTGCGCCCAGGATCTTGAAATGAGATTTGTTGTTCTCCGCCCCTTCCTCAGGATGTTTGAGAATGCTATCGTAGTATGGTACGAAATTCACATTCTCACTCTTCGGCGAGTGGTGATGGACAATGTGGTTTTTTGGTTGGTGGCGTCGAATATGCGAGACAAATAAGAGATTGTCTACATCAAAGATATCATAAAGGATGACAGAAAGGATATCTAAAAAAATCCCGTTAGTTTCCACTTGGCAAGTCATTCCCTGGTGTTTAGCCAGAGTAATGACCTAGAAAGTATGTAGCAAAATCAACTCAAGCTCTGATGCATATGATGAAGACACCTTGATGAATTCCTGTTTTACTAGTGATGTTGTTCGGGGCACCTTTGTTCATGAGGTCATCTATGAGCATGCAGGACAAATATGAGCAGGATAGAAAACGGAGTAGTTTACTTAGGCTTTCGTCAGTGTAACTACACTGCGACGCGCAAACACCTGTGAATTAGGCGTATCATATGTTGGATCGAGGTTTTGAATATTGGGTAAGGCTTTTGTGTTTTCTAATACGACAAAAACGATGGTTCACTTGGTATGGTTCCGAGTTCCCCATTTTGCTTTTAGTTATGGCAAAAGGGTTGTATTTCTAACGACGCATAGGTATAACAACACTTGAGAAAGATGAAAACGCCTCGCGACGACCGCCATATTGTACCACTTTCATGTGTGTTTGTAAGATAAGGGTTCAGGGTGAAGCTATTCGTCCGCTTCTCCGATGAACTTAACATGTCTTCTTACTAGAAAGTCATGTTTGCTACTTGGACTTGGATTTCGATGGAGTCCAAGCTAGCTAGGGCGGCCAGCTAGTTCCGAATTCGTGCTGAATCGTGAATCGTTCAGCTCTTGTGGTTGCCCACACGTCCTATGGAGCCTGGGCAGCAATCCCACAGGAATTTCTCAATGAGTTCCCAGTGACATGGTGTCAGCCCCAAGGGCTTACTACAAATTGTCGCTGAGCTTCTCCGCAGATCAATCAGTATGACAACATCGTGGGCTCCGAAGTAGAGCGATCCCATCGCTTAGATCATTTTCACGGCATGTTGATCGAATCCACACCGCGGATGTGGTTATGGAGCAGTTCGGCTGACGGACGCGTCGCGAGCGGCGGAATAAGGCTACGTGCGTCGTCGTCCTTGGGGCGCGTTAACCGAGCGCCAACTAGTTTGTTTTACAGAGCCCAGGTTAACGAGCCCCAAGGATTACGACGCGCGTAGCATTTGTCAGTCAATCTGCTCCTTAGACACACGCACGGTGTGGATTCGATCAACATGCCCATTTTCACTAGGTTGTTAGACTCGAACCCGCGCGATCAAAAAAGAGTATGAACTAGGGGAGCGTGAGTGCCAAACGCAGCTAGGCGCCGTTTGCCAAATCGTGTGTAATGTCATCTTATTCAACGATAGCAAGTTTATTTCAAGTGATTTTCATGGCACAAGATGTCATTGGAGAGTTCTTAAAGGCAGGGTCCGGGCAGAGATTTCGATTCTGAGATTTTCCGCTGAATCTGTGCTCATGGTACAGGTAGTCCGAAGGAACATGCGAAAACTGCGTTAAAACCGGTCTTCCTCAAGTTATTCCAGCCACTTCCGTGAGCCGATGATCCAGAAAAGTCAGAAAAGTGTGGCCATCGTCCATATTTTAGCGGTTGTCCACGCATTCTTCAAAAGTGCTGTGTAATTGTCGGTCATTCCAGCCATGATTACCATGTTGTGAATGGCGTAATCCCTGACTTTCAGGCTGTTCTCTCCAGAAATACGGACTTAGAGTTCGTGAAAATTTTAGACGGTGTCCAGCTAGACCAGCCCAATCTATCTAACACTAATTTCGGTGGTGTCTAAATCTGACCGGACCTTGCCTTTAGGCCTCTTTCAGAGTTCGATCGCCGCGCGACGCGATGGGATGATAATCATGAGCATCGATCGAAATCGCGTCGCACGTCGATCTGCATTTAAAACATGCCATCGCGGCAATCAGCGATCGCACTCTGAAAGAGGCCTTAAAGACACAGTCCAAGCTCGTGGGTAGAATTTGATATTATGGTCCGGACGCCCTGTACAGCAACTAGACTATGTCAACGAATATTCGGGAAACGAATATTCGGCCGAATAAACGAATAATCGAATATTCGAATAATTCGATTATTCGGAAGAGTCAAATTTTCGAATAATTCGTTTATTCGAATATTCGGAAAAGTCAATTTTTCGAATAATTCGTTTATTCGAATATTCGAACGGCCAAATATTCGAATATTCGGCCGAATAAACGAATAATTTCAGAAAAATAAGAAGCAGAGTCTCCGGCACATGTCCATTTTTGCGGTTCAGAGGTGAAATGTCCCCGATCAAACAGGTAGAAAGTTCGAATATAATCGGAATACTCCAATATAAAACATGAGATAGTCAGAAACCTAATAGTGGAGTATCTCGCTCACCACCGAATTTGTGGGCAGACGTAACAGATACTGTTTTCCATCTGATGGAGTATGTCCCAAACAAATTCGAGCGATGTTCCAGAAACGGCTACCTTACGCTGCTTGAGTATTACGTAATACTTAATCGCCATGAATTTAGATCAATCGCTGCAGTTTTGAGCCAGTTCTTATAAAAACATTCACCTTATATTTTTGCAGAATTGAAATGTCTCCAGCAAACTGGGTGCTATCTTAGCGGTGGGGGGCCACTATGCCTGGGTGCACTTGGCCCCGCCCATTTTATCGTGCCGCACTAAATTTGAGCACCTACCCGGGTTTTCCCTCCCCCGCATAAATCAGGAGTGATTGCGGCACAGAAAAATGGGCGTGGTCATGTGCGATACAACAGTGCCCCCCCCCGCTCAGATAGCACCCTAAACTGATAGGAAATTCGGATATTGTTGGTAGATATGGTTTAGAAAATCCAGAGAATTTGATCATATCGTTTAACAACCACTCATAGACAGTGGTAAATGTTACTTTGAATACTCTTATGATATAATGTGGAACGTCTTTTTCGTGGAAGTACATTGGCATTGCTTTGATCTATACTATACAAAAAAAAGGTCAAGAAAGTTGGAAGTGCCGGTTTGATTATGCGTACTCGGTCCGTACTTCTTATTCGAATACTCGCGATTTTTGCCGAATATTCGAATTATTCATATTCGAATCATTCGAATAATTCGATTATTCGGAAGAGTCAAATTTTCGAATAATTCGTTTATTCGAATATTCGGAGAAGTCTATTTTTCGAATAATTCGTTTATTCGAATATTCGGAGAAGTCATTTTTTCGAATAATTCGTTTAGTCGACTAATCGGAGAAGTCAATTTTTCGAATAATTCGTTTATTCGAATATTCGGAGAAGTCAATTTTTCGAATAAATCGTTTATTCGAATATTCGAAAGAGTCAATTTTCCGAATTATTCGTTTGTTCGAATATTCGAAAATTTTTATTCGTTTGATATACTCTAACAGCAACCCTGCTTGCTAAACGCGAAATTTCAACTCTTTAGAATAAGCGAGAGAAATCGAGCACCCACTCTCTCCGCACCCGAAATCAGCTATCATTCGCTCCGCCCACTTAGGAGTTTTCGATCTCAATAGGGACGAGAAGCGAAGTGGAATCTAATCGAAATCTATGTTTTTCCAATTGGCATAGGCCTAACTTTCTAATGTAGTTTGCTCCGGCGCGATGACTATGAACGGCGAGGAAAAACAGGCCCATGACAACTCGTCCACGAGTTTCCCATACTCTGAACTCACAATTTTTGAGAGGCCATAACTCGGTTCGTAGTGGGTTTTTTGAGCGATTCTGGAGACATCGTTGTGATCAGTTTGACATTATCTCTAAGATAAGCTTTGAAACTGTAAAACGATTCTGAGGTAGGACTGTGCCTTTAATGACGAGTCCTCGTGCATCGTCTGTCTGAATTGTAGGTGAAGAATATTCTCATGTTTGATCGCGCGGGCTCGAGTCTAGCAGGCTTTCGAAAATGCTTTGAGTTATGAGGTTTTTTTCATCTCGGGGTCCACAATGTTTCCGTAGTGGTTCATGGAATATGGAATGGTATTTGCCGAGAAACTTAGCAACGAATAGAAATAAGTAGTCGGTGCCGACACCATGTCGGTGGTCACTGGTTGAGGAATATCTCACTGGTATCGGTTCCCAGGCTCCATGGGACGTGTGGGCAACCGAAATTGTTGAACGTTTCAGGATCCAGCACAAATTTTGAACTATGTCCAGCTGGTGGCCCTAGCTAGCTTGGGTTTTACGAAATCCAAGTACAAGGAGCAAACATGACTTTCTCGTAAGAAGACGCGTGAAGTTCACCGGGAAAGTGGACGAATAGCATCACACTGAACCAATACCTCGAAAGCACACATGAAAAAGGTTCAATATTGCGGTCGTCGCGAGGCGTTTTCATGTTTCTCAAGCGTTGCTATACTTATGCGTCTAAAGGAATACAAACTTTTTGCTATAAATAAAGACAAAATGGGGGATTTGGAGTCATACCAGGTAAACCATTGTTTTCGTCTTATCAAAACCAGAGAAACTCTCCCCATTATTCAAAACCTCGATCCAACATATGATACGCCTAGTTCACAGGTGTTGCTGTACTCATGCGTCGCAGTGTATATAAAAATAAAGTGTATGTAAGGGTATTCACGCTATTGCTTCTTCAAGTTCCGATAATTGCTAATTAATTTTTACTTCTGTTTAGTCAGGCCGGAGGCATCAAGGATGAAAAGAATAAAGTTTTGGCGTATATCAATCCCTCTGGGGAATGGCGACACATTCGACTTCCATTCAGAATCGTGGAGGCTTTCGAATGTGCATCGGGCCTGCCTGTACAATGGCTTTTGGGGGCCAGCCGATGTTCGAGTCAGTGTTCTTGTCACTTCAGACCAGTCTGCTACCAATTTATCGACCCCAGAGGGATTGAAGACTTGGTTGGCCTTGGGCGAGGATCGATCACTAGACCATGTGCGTGGCAGTGGCGCCTCTTGCCACTGCCCTAAACTCACCCCTCACCCTAGGCTGGAGGAATGCTCAGTAAAATCCTTCTAAAAGTATGTCAGTGATGACGCGATTTGTAGTGACAGTCAGTTCTGTGGTCCATTTCTGATAAGCATTTTCATTCATCAGAAAGTCTTAACAACAGACTTTTTCTCGGTTCGAATCTTCATAAGTAACCATGCCTCAGCCTGTGTTTCACTTCTCGTGTGTCAGCCACTGCAAAAAAAGATAGAACCGGGCGTTGCCGACGTGACCTTTATTTGTTATAAGAGATGACTATCTCAAAGGCACAGTCCAACCTGAGGGTCGAAATCTGAGATTTCCATATAATTGCGCAGTAGGCCCTCCCTGAATAACGTCTATCGAGTCCGAGCTCTCAATTCTTCCGAATTAGCGGAATATAAGGAGCAGCCATTTTAGCGAACCCACAGCAAGAAGCCTTTTTTGGCACGCCCCTTAGGCAACCTCTCGAACCCAACAGTTGCAAGATCAGCGATGGTTACGGATCAATGGTCCTGTTCTTTCCTTCATTCTCGGCTTCTCTCTTTACTCAGGCCCGCTTCCACATCGGTTGCAAGTGAGGGAAGTCTCAAGCCTCGAACAACTCGCCCAACATGCTTTCGCCGCTCAGTTTTGGGCAATTTTTGAGTGGCGGGAACTCCAATCCCGGGGTGTATTGTACGATTTTAGAGGTACTGTTGGACGAGAAGGTACCTACTGACTTGTATGCACGCCCCCCACGGGGTAGGATCACGGTGATCCAAATCGTAATAGCAGCAGCGTAATAAAGTGTGACTTTTGTTGTTTCATTAATAGACATGTTCAGACGTGGTACCACGGAGAATGTGAAGGCTATGCTAGAATAAAAGCACAGGCTACAGTGAGAGCAAAGCTCAACGTCCTACGAGCTCTGGGAGGAACGTCGTGGGGAAGTAGCAAGGAGACAATTCTAACCACCTACAAGGCAATATTGCAGCCGGCGTTGGAGTACGCTGCACCGGTATGGCAGCACATGATATCGGATTCATCGTGGACAAAGATGCAGCGAGTCCAAAATGCTGCTCTTCGGATTGCCACAGGGTGTGCTAAAAGCACCCCAGTGGAACATCTTCATGCTGAAGCCCGAATTCTGCCAGTTAAAGAGCACTGCCAACTCCAAACGCAGCAACTGGTTATTAACATTGTCAAGCAGCCTGACCACCCATTAAGAAGGATCATGAATACCGTGAGAGAGAGACATATCAGAAGGCCTTTTTGCGGATGCTCCGGAGAAAGTTAATATTCAAAGATGGACGGGCTCCCAACTGGATCGTCTGCGTCTTTTACGTGCGGAGCACACCAAGTTCGTCAGGGATCACTTGAGTAGGATGACCGTCAATCCCATATTGGGGTTCGTACCATCCGTAGTCAGCAACACCGAGATGGAACTCGGTAGGCGGGCTAGAAGTACCCTTGCCTCGTTACGCTGCGGTCATTCCCCTATGCTGATGTCATTCTTGCATAAGATCGATCGCAGTAAGCCGGACGAGTGCCCCGACTGTGGTAGCCGTGGCCACACAACTGAGCACCTATTTGATCACCCAAAGAGGCCTACCACTCTGACAGCAATGGACTTGTGGACGAATCCGGTTTCAGTCGCCCGTTTCTTGAACCTTAGACAAAAACCTTCCCGCGGCTGCAAAGAAGAAGAGAAGCACAGGACTCCAAAAAGTTATGTCTCGGATTTTGTGATCGTCTTGTAGAGACTCACACGTTGATCACAATGGTACATAACTCTGAAATGACTGACGGCCCTTACAAATGAATTTTCGGCTCCTAAAAATGCCTATATCTCCAGGGCGAAAATTTGGTGGACGAGTTGGTTCGGAGTAGTATTTCTCTTTACTCGCAGTCGTTGCTTGAGAGCGAATCAGGAAGAGAAGACAGACCGGTAAAGGAGTTAAAATCGGAAACGCGCTTAAAATTCATGCAACCGTCTGGTCGCTACTGAGTTCGAAAATCAGGAAGAGGGTTCGGTCCTTAGTAGTCAGTGAAGGGGATAGGGCCCGTGGTAGTCAAATGGATCTCGCTTATTTGGAGAAGTTGAGATTTCGCACGTGGCACGTGTTTTTCAGGGGCCTACCACACAATTCCTTGAACAAATCAAAATCCATATCTGATGCTGCATTGTACCTTTAAAGGCAGTAGTCGCGATCAAATATGCTTGTCTTTTTTCCTCTCCAAACCCTTCTTCGGGTTTCGAGTAGTAGGACCTATGAGAAAAAAATCGCGAAAAAAAACCTCTGTTTTGGGCCAAATTTGGAGCCTGAACTTTCTTGCCTTTTGATGCTGGACGAGCCTACTCCACTTCATTGGCATCGATGACCTCTTATATCAAAAACATCAGCTGGCTTGGAATTGGAATTCAATTAATGGACATTAACTAGTCTAGTCAGAAACATTGACTGAAGTGCTTGCTGTCATTGTTGAACTGTTTTTATTAGGTAAATTTGCATTTATTTCTTCCTCTCAATGTCGATGATTTTTGACTGTTTGGCATGAGACGGCGATCTTTTTGGGCGGCGCTGTGCACGTGTGCACGAACTGGCAACTTTGGGCCCAGAAACGCTGATTCTAGCCCGTTTTTCACCTCTCTACCTTCATAGTTTCTCAGCTGTTTTCGATCTGAGCTGATTTTTGTAGTTTTTTCGAAGACGATTCTTATTGTGACCACTGCCTTTAAAGACACAGCCCAACCTCAGATTCGATTTCTCGTTTTTCTGCTTATCTTGGAGGAAATTTGACGCTGATCACAATGGTGTCTCCAGAATCACTCTCGACTCACTACGAACGGATTGACGACTCCTTCAAAATCTCGATTTTGAACGGCTAGTAGTTCGCGGACGAGTTGTCTCGAGCCTGTATTTTCCTGTTATTCGCAGCCATCGTTTTGAAGCAGGCCACAATATGAAGCCGGACCGAAAACAAATTGAACAACATAGGTTTTGAATAAAATCATTCGCGCGTCTCTTCCCTATTGAGGCCGGAAACCTGGCAGTAGGCGTTACCCATTTTTTCTTTCAAGGGGGCGTGGCCGACTTTTTCCAGGCTTTTTCTCGATTATTTGTGCGAATCGAGATTTCGCGCTTGGCAGGGTTGCTATAGGCAGTGAACGGACCATAATATCAAAATTACCTCTGAGGTTGGACTGTGCCTTTAAAGGCAGTGTTCACGATAGAAATCGTTTTTTTTTGATTTTCCGCTTATCTTGAAAACGGTTCCATGCTGATTCCAATGATGTCTCTGAAATCGCACAAGACCCCCTGGGAACAGAGCTATAGCTCCTCGAAAGTCGAGCTAGGGAAGCATGGCGGACGAGTTTTCCGAGGCTTGTTACTTCCGTCTTCTGCAGCCGATATATGCGAGGTAACCTGAGTGGAGAGAGAAGTTGAGAATGAAGGGAAGAACGGGGCTATTGGTCGGAAGCCATCGCTCATCTCACGATCTCGAGCTTTCATTTGTTCACGACGGAGGGCGGGCATTGCGCTTTTGGGGCTTGCTTGCGCTCAAAGTGGTATCTTCGAGCTCTTTTGGGGCTCTTCTTGGCTCGTTTTTATGCGTTCTTTCAACGTCAACGTTACAGTGTGCCCCTCCACTACCCATGCCTAGTGGAAACCCAAACACATTTTTTATCGTGAACACTGCCTTTAAGGACGAGGTTTTCCACGTAGCTCAATCTCTCTGGCTATGCGGCGGAGACCATTCACTTCCATTCCATGATCGGAGTGTTTAGCCCGGAATATGAGCTTTGGGCTTGTTTGTCGGCGCAATATTCCAGCCAGAACAGGGTTGGTTCATAGCGGGATTAGCGTGTCAGCGATGTCATATGTTCTCCCCAGAATCGGGACTTGGACCCAACCATTGAGAAATCGGTATATAAGGCCGCAGCACTATCAGTATCAGTTAGGTTCAGTATGTGAACAAAGGAACAGTTTGTCTATTCAACAGTTATCTAGGCTGAAATATGTACATTCTTTGTGCGGTACAAAGTGTTGGCGGCATACGTTCTTCTCTTTGAAAGTCATGCTATAATGCGAAGTCCATGAAAAAAGAGAGAAAACAACTTTTTCTGATGTATGATCGCAACACATGTGATTGCATACTTTACACTTTATGCTGGCACCTGAACACTTTTTGGTACAACCATAAATGTTGCGATCTGAGCAAAGTACCCTTCAGGACATAGATCGGTCAGTTTTTTCACCATCTCAAAAAACAATTCGATACCATCATCGACTGCAAAAAGGTTTCAACAGCGTGGGAACAATTGCTGTACTGTCAGCTCTAGTCGATCAAATGTGCACCCGTCCTATGTGGGAACGTCAGACGATTGTAGTTGAAACTGCGCTACGAGAATACCGCTCTCAAAAACACAGTCCTACCTCAGAGACTAAATCTGAGATCTCTACATACCGTATTTCCTCTAATAGAAGTACCCCTCTATTTGAAGTACACCTCAAATAGAAGTACACCTAAAAGGGATGGCTGAGTATTAGAAGTACACCCTCTACTTGAAGTACACCTCTATTTGAAGTACATATAAAATAGAGGTCTGAGTATTAGAAGTACACCCTCTATTTGAAGTACGCCTCTTTTAGAAGTACACCTCGTCTCGGATAAAGCCTCTGGTACTCGGGTACTTGAGTTCTCGGCAATTCGAATGTGGCATTCGAGAGACCAGTTTGCTCGAGATGTTTTTTTTTCAATATTGTGAGGTTTGAATATTCGCAAAAAAAACTATCGGCAGCCTCTTTCTCGGTCAAAATTGCTTGTATAGCACAGCTTCCGATGAAACTTCAACGAACTTCAAATGACCAAGGAAAAACTTAAAGCTGTCTCTTGATATTGATCTTATTCTTGAAGAATGATTGGAGTTAATTTAGATACTATGCAAGAATTCTGATTTGATTGGGTTTTAATGATTCAAAGTTGACTTGTTTTTGCCCAAGACGCTGACTTTAAAGGCAGGATCCGGTCAGAATTTCAATTTTGAGGAATTCCCAAGGAACATTTGAAAACTGCCTAAAAATCGGTCGTCTTCAAGTTAATACAGCCACTTCCGTCAATCGCTGTGTCAGAAAAGTCAGAAAGGTGTGTCGATCGTCCATGTTTTAGCCATCGTCCACGCATTCTTCAAAACTGCAGTGTGAATATCGGTCGTTCTGGCAATACCGTAATCCTAGACTGTGAGGCTGTTTTCTCCAGGAGCATGGACTCAGAGTTTGTGAAACGTTCAGACGAGATTCAGCTAGGCCAGTTCAATCTATCTAACCCGAATTTCGGTAGTGTCAAAATTTGACCGGACCTGTTCATTGAAAAGCCAAGATTCCCTAGCGTTACGAAGATGGATCATTAATGTAGAGGAATCGTTTCTACGACAACGAAATCAGGAACCACCAAAGGTAGGCTTAAAATACAATGGATTGTGGACGCAAAGAACTCGCCTCTGAAAGAGCTGTTGTCAAGTCGTTTGAGAGCGATTGAAGTTTTTCAATCGCTTTGGAGGGCTCGAAAGGTGATCAATTCCATTGTAGCAAGTTGATTCCCATGGGTCTCTTTCTTTCATATAAAGCACGTTTCCACAGAAGCGTTACCAAACTTATACAGTTTTTGGAAGAAATTGACTCGGGAAGGGTTCGAATATAGGGTATGAAAAGAAGAAATCGGTGATTGTGAAAACCTCAATTTGGTTGAACTCAAGTGGCCAAGTTTTTGTGGTTGCGGTCTGAAGTTTCACTACATGCAAATTTTCGGTCTTACACTGGAAATCTATGCCAGAAATGCAAACAGCCTAGCACTGGAAATTCAAAAGTTTGCCCCGAATAATAAAAGTACACCCTTCATTAGAAGTACACCTCTAATAGAAGTACACCAAAAAATGAGGGTTGAGAATTAGAAGTACAGCCTCTTTTTGAAGTACATCTCTAATAGAAGTACATGTAAAATAGGGGCCTGAGTATTAGAAGTACATGTACTTCAAAAAGAGAAAATACGGTATTTGTAAAGTAGACCCACTATGTATAACACTTGCCAAATGCGAGCTCTCAATTTCTTTGAATAAACAATATATAGGAAAAAGCCACTCTGGCGCGCCCACAGCAAGAAGCAACTTTGGCGCGCCCCCTATGACCAATTTTCGAGCTCGATAGGAGTGAGGTGGTTGATGTTTTTTCATCAATAGTCTCGTTTTTCTCTTTATTCTCGGCCTTTCTTTTGACTCAAGTCCGTTCGATTAAAGTGGTTGCGGGTGACGGAAGTTACAAGCCTCGGAAAACTCGTCCACCATGCTTTTGCCGCTGAGTGAGTTTAATGAATGTCTAAGGGGCCATAACTCCGTTCCCAGGGGGTTTTGAACGATATCAGAGGTATCATTGAAATGACCATGGAACCGCCTTGAGAATAAGCAAAAAAACAGAGAACGATCTCGAGGTTGAACTCTGCCTGAGGGCGTGTGTACCCCACGAAGACACCTCTAGTCAGCTTCGCCGATTCAACGAATCTGTTGGCCTTGTGCTCAAATAGCGATTCTTGCCATCAGCCTCAGAAGAGAAGGGCTCAGACAGTGGCAGGCCCGGAGCGCAACCGGCTACGCCTCTCCCCGCCCACTGCAACCGAAACGCAGAGCAGTTGATATTCAAACTTGCGGTGCGTTGCGGTTGTGATTGCTACGTGCAGTGCGTTCAGGTTGCCCACCGGGCCACATGCGTTGACTGACGCGCGCATGTCGAAATTGGATGAATCGATTGAAACAAGGTAGAGCAACTGGGCTTCCTGCGATTTTTGAGCGGGATTCTCACTGTTTCTCTTGTGGGACTTGTTATTGATTCCCTCTGCTCCATTTGCGCTCAACATTCTACCATCCTAACATTCATTATATTCTTCATATTTGTGCAATATTTAGACTGTCTTAAAAAATAAAACGTTAACATGACCTTTCGGACGCATTTTGCAAATATTAATGGAGGAATTTTTTAAAATTAATTTAATCCTTTCGAAAAAAAAAATGAGAAAAACGAATCGCTCGCATTCTTGCATTGAGTCATCCACTCCGAAAAATTAAGAAGTCCTAAATCGGAAAAAAATTGATTCGGGAGGGCTATTTGGATTTAATACGCATTTTGAGTGTTCTAAATTACGATATTCAGCTTATCCTCTGTTTCCGAGTGAAATTCATTTCCATTCGTCGCGTGTGTCTGCGCGCGTACGCTGCGTCTCCTTCTCCCCTCACATTCTCGCTGTCTCTATACTCGCTCTGCCTAAGCGCGCGAGGGAACAGAATAAATTTGGCTCGCAACCAGAGGATACTTATCCGGTCGCTCTAATTTATGCATCGATTTCCAATGCTCAGCGGGTTGATTTCAGGATGAAATCGCATACAATGGATCGGTTTAGAGAAAGCGCCCGGGGCGCAACCGTCTACGCTGGATGATGTACTATGACGTCATCAGCCAACAGTTGCGTTCTGGGCGCTGCGTGAATCATTTTCGTCGGTAGCACCCGGAGCGCAACGTATGTGGCCTGCATCGCAATATATGTGGTCCGGAAATTGCCAAATTTGTCACCCTGAGCGCAACATGGACGCGGCTCCGGGTGCATTCGGGGTGGGCTCAGGGCCTGCTATCGTCTGCGGGGTTGATTGACCTGAGTGGGGTATGTGCTCAGATCAAAACAGCCCACTTCCCGACGGCAAAGTCGGGCTAGTCAACTTCGCGCGGCCTTAATTTCGTGGGCGTGGCACAGCGCCCCACTTCCCGCGGAGAGAGAGACTTTCCCGTCTTTCCGCGGAGTGTCGGCGGGCAGTCGGCTATTCCTGTGGGTCATCGAACCCTCACTCATTGATTCCCACCTTGGAATCGTCATTGTACCACCCACTAGAGTGGAGCCAATGAACGATTGCTGATCAGAGAACGCTGTGTTGAGATTCTTTCCAAAACACGCACTGTGTGCGACGCGGGTCTTGGGCAGGTGAACCACTGTCCGTTAATGGCATCTGCGAATGGGAAGAATGCAAGCAGCAGTGAGTGTAGGAAGCTTCCCCGTAGAGGCTCACTCCTTACTTGTCAAGAGGAGTTCAAGATGAAATCCCCAGGAAAGGATTTTTCAAATTTTTTTTACAGACCTTTACTTAAAGGCACAGTCCAACCTCATAGGTGATTTTTGATATTATATTCCGGCCGCCATTTATAGTAACCCTGCCAAGCGCGAAATCTCGGTTTGCTCAAATAAGCGAGAAAAAGCCAGGAAAAAGTCGGCCACGCCTCCTCCAAAGAAAAAATGGGTGACGCCACCGACAAGCTTCCGATCTCAGTAGGGAAGAGAAGCGCGATTGATTTTATTTAAAATCTATGTTTTTTTCTTCCATTTGTTTTCAGTCCGGCTTTATATATATATATATATATATATATATATATATATATATATATATATATATATATATATATATATATATATATATATATATATATATATATATATATATATATATATATATATATATATATATATATATATATATATATATATATATATATATATATATATATATATATATATATATATATATATATTATATATATATATATATATATATATATATATATATATATATATAATGGCCTGCTTCAGAACGATTGCTGCGAATAACGAGAAAAAACAGGCTTGAGACAACTCGTCCGCGAACTTCTCGTCGTAAAAATCAGAATCTTTGAAAGGCTATAACTCCGTTCGTAGTGAGTTCTGAGGGATTCTGGATACACCATTGTGATCAGCGTAAACTTTTCTCTAAGATATCGAGGAAAACAAAAATTCGATTATGAGGTTGGTCTGTGTCTTTAAAGGGTGACTTTTGAATACGCCCCAAACTGCTTTAGGATTGTCTTCTGTCAGTCATCAGATTAGCCGTAAGGCGGTAGCAGAAGGGCCGCAGAGTACTTGTTCACCGTGTACGGGCAGTCAACGAAACTGCGCTGCCGACTGCTTGCTACTAATCTATTGGCCTTCCGCGGGAAGGGTTGGGAGACGTTGGCTAGTGGTACCGCGGAAAGTTTGCTGTCTCTATCTGATTAGGCACTTCAAAATCTTTAGTAAGGTATCGATTTCGATTATCACCAGTAGCGGAGCGGTGTGCTTCGGTGAAATGTTACTAGTGAGAAGAAGGGTTCCTATGAAAATGCCACCGTTACGCGCTGTGATATTCGAAAGCAGGAGCTCACTTGAAATGAATCAGAGTCTATCTGATCATATTCTAAGTTTTGAAGCGTTTCTGCATTTTACATAAAATAGCGACTTAAAGGCAGTGTTCACGGTAAATTTCACTTCCAATATCTCCACGGTTTACGGAAGGTCTGGTGCCTTATACATATAGCGAAGCACGCTCGAAAAGGACGCAAAAGTCGCGTTTTTGAGCCAAAATAGGCCCTACCTTGTTGACGTTAATTTTTGAGCGTGGAGGGATTGACCGCTAGGAGCATGAAACATACTTATCAGTGCAATGAGGCGATCAGCTATTTTATCAGCACTTCCTTGACTTGGTCATTCCTGTAATCTGAGTCTTCATTCGTTCATATCGAGGGGGCGGAACTGGAGCACGGGGCGGTTCTGGTACACCAAAGAGCTTGATCGCAGCCGTTATTTTGTCATTCATGGCTCGTTTTCTACCGTTCTTCCAACACTGGGAGCCTAGGATCCTTCTTGCCTATTATTTCACAGTGGGAAGCCACGGATGATGATCCTCGTGAACGCTGCCTTTAAAGATTTGAGGTTTTGGTGTTCGCACCACTACCGTCCTAATGAAATGTTTACTGTGATTTGGCATCTTAATGACACTCACGGTGGTCGTCGGTATATGTGCACTGGTCTTATGCCAAAAAAAATGGATTCTCTAATTATTGAGTAAAGTGGGTGAAGGCTTTCATCTATTTGGCTTTATTCGAAACACGAGCACCGGATATGCCAAATCATAGGAATAGGGAAGCCGACCGCTCAAATGAATTTTGGAGTGGTTCGTTTTTTGTATGAGTTGCTAACATTACGTGCCATTTAGATTGATAGCGGAGAATGAATAAGTGAGATCCACCACGAATGAGAGTGAGTACAGCTTGCCACCTAAGGCTCAAACAGTTTCATGGACGCTGTTTTTTTCTCTAAAGTTTATGTGCGTTTCCTGCGACTCGTTTTGCTCCGCGCAAAAAGCAACGAAGGACAGCATCTCTTGCCGAGAATAGAGGGTCCCTCACCTTAGGTCAAGTTTTCAAGTTCAGTGGTGTCAACTAGCTTTAATCAACGGCCTCAATTATTCTTCCTTCTGTTCTATTTGGTTCGCTTTCGTTCAACAGCTAGAGTTCACGTAATAAATTAAGTCTGATGAATGAACGGGGCTGCGACGGCTTTGAAATCGGCTCGCAACTTTTTTCGTGGGTTTTTTTTTTCGGGCGGGGTCCTGAACAGGAAATCGGTGTTGATCAGTCGACTTCGGGAGAACCATGACAGGTTTCTTCAAAGCCTCTCACAGGGGCAAATTTCCAGAGCAAAATGTGACTTTTGGTGATCTCCGAGATGCTGTAGCGGATTTGCCTGAACCTTATTGTAGAGGTTTTTGGAGGGCTCAATACGAACTTGTGAACCATTTAAGTTCTTCATAGGTTTTGGTGGGTTTCTGTGGATGTACGCCGTTTGGACAAAGTCTCAGATCTAACTGGAAATCCCCCTGTGGGTCTCTTGTTATATCAAAAGTACGGATTTTTCTGTCGATTCTGGGAACTGCCACATCATCAGAACTACAATATTTCAAGCAGATAATCAATGATTCCCTAAGAGCCATACATAATCTCAGAAAGTTCGATCATATAAGTCAAGGAAACGTTGAAATGGGCTGACATAGATGAAATGGTAAAGAATGAGTTTGCAAGATTTCTGAACAGTTCAGTAAATGGTTCTGCGAGTAGTTATTTGAACGGTCAGTTGAAAATTCTCCCGTATGACCGTACTCGAAGACCACATTATTTATGCGAAAGATTCAAGACTACAGCTGGGCAAAAAGCCTTCTAGCATCGAGCAACGGCAATACTGAACCGTTGATTCGAATACAACTGCCGTAAGATGTCGATATATGTATTATTTTCTCAAATCGTATCACGTAAAGGCGCATTGCCTATCGTGTAAATAAACAATTCAATTCAATTCAATCCAATTTAGGGATGCTAAACACGATCGCTAGGCCCACTCATTGATTTTCGAATTCATGGTTGGAGAAGCTGAATGGTGTTACATCCACGAAAAAATGTTTTGAGTGAAAGCCGATACAGTTTTCCTTGATTATCGTCATCTAATTTGTCTGATGTGGGTCCGTTCTTCCGTCCAACTGAGGAGCTTCTTTTTCTCGGTGGCCGTTTTTCTCTCAGTTACTTTCGACCGGAGTTTCTGTTGAAAAAAGATCACTAGTCTCCTGAATGCGGTAAAAACGCGGTTCATTGAGACCGCCAGCTGATTTTTGTACTGCGAAAACTCGTCCAAATCCGACTCATTGTATCACGACTCGTCCACCCTTGAGTTCCCGTACAAAGATATGAGCCTTCATTTTGGCTTTTTTTCGAGGGTTGTATATCGTTTTCCCTCAACTACTGGTACAAACATACCCACATCTCTTTATTTACACGATAAACTGAGATTTTTTTCAAATCATGAACAGTGCCTTCAAGGGGTGATCACCGATTGAGCCATAGAGTAATCCCATGCTCATTGTTCCGTTAAATATATGTATGAAAACATGTGTGCCAAGTCGAATGAACAACCGTTAACATGCACTTTATTAAACAGACATTTCGTATTATTAACATGAAACTGCTATGTATAGAAAAGAAAACGCAAAAGCCATTACATCTCTGCTCTGTCGAGGGCAACACAGGAAATGAATGGTTAACACATATATGATGTTAGTATTGACGTGGCGGCGTCGACATAGTCGTTTATTTACAAATACGTTCATTCTTCGCAATTTTTTTCAACGTCACTCTGCGACTAGTAGTACTGGGTTAGTGTGTTAATCACGAAATGGATCAACCGTTTATTAGTGCTAAGACACGTAACGACGACCGGGTTAGAGTGAAAATCAACGAGGCCAAGAACTAGACGAAAAAGCCAAGTAAAAAAAGGGAGAGATGAGATGAGATGATTAGTTGGGCTGATATTATGCGATGATAAGGTTGGACTTGGTTTGTTAGGTATGTATATACGTAAGTAAGTAAGTAAGTAAGTAAGTAAGTAAGTAAGTAAGTAAGTAAGTAAGTAAGTGTAACTGCAAATGGAACGATATTGGCGATTGAGAGGGAGAACATCGCGAGATCAACAGTGGAAGGAAGAGGAATCGATACACGCACTCAAGCTAGCTGCTGATCTGCTGCTGCAGCTGTGCTGCGGTTCTTCTGCTGCTGTGGTTCTTGTTGCTGCTGCTGCTGCTGCTTTTGTTGTTGTTGACATGATGGTTGGTGCGGATGATGATGTTGATGACGTGTGAAGTGTGCTACATGTCTGCTGCTCAAGAACGTGTGAACAGACATTGTATCGGTGAAAAGTAACAGTTTCGTGGATAGGATTTCTTCTCGGATGACCTCCTTTCTCGTGGCTGAACATCGACTGGTACGGCTCGTTCTCGTCGTGATAATTCTCGGACGATTTCGCGTTCTGCTAGTTCTTGTTCCATGTTTCTGAAAAAAAATAGTTGGCTCGCAGCACAACACGCTTAACTCCGCAGTCATCATTGTGTTGATTGGATAGACCCTAACGATTTTTTATACACTGGCTTCTTAAACAATACTCATTAGTCTCGACGTGGTTTCAGGGAAGAGCGCATAGCGAGCGCTAGGGACAAGGGATCTCTAAACAGCGAGGGTTCTAACGCGACGCGCGCGGCGGAAATCACTTCAGTTTACTTCATCGGTAAGGCGCGTTTACCATAAGCTCCCGGCAATCCACGACATTTTTCTATTCTGATAGTTCCTCTCATGATTTTTAAGCTGTAGAAGCTTCCAAACAAAAGTACTGGTTCAATCTAGCTTTCAACCGTTGCCCGAATACTTGAGCACCACATGAGCACCGCACTCCCTCCGACGAGTTTAGCATTACAAAGAGCGATTCGATGATTAACGTGTGGGGGTTTAGGCGACCAATTAGGACGAAATGAGCAGCAGCAACTTCGCTGACGCGATGGAACCGGATGATTGTCTTCGGGTGCCAGAACGCAAAGGACAGGTGTAAACGGAATGGGCGGACGGTGACCACTGAGGGCTTGTTGATCGAGTTCACTCTAAAGACGGCGTGGCTGCCCTGCTGCGACTCGCGTCGCAATGATGGGAGGGCAGCCACGCCGGCGTTAGAGTGTGTTCGTTCAACAAGCCTTCTTAAACGGCTTCAATGCTAGTGGCTAATCATGTCTTTACGTTATCGATTGAAGGAATCGTCATTTGCGTTACCGCGACAGGGTTTGGTCGTGTCAGGGAGGTAGAGACAAGCCGTGCACCAGTCCTGGGGCGGCATGCACGAACGCGAGTGTTACGAAGGAGTTGGGGCAAGGGTTAGGGCGTCGGCGCCTTTCAGGATTGCCGTGCGAGTGCTGAAGGTAATCAATAATTGGTGCCTCAGCGGGTCATGGCTGCCCCACCCTCCTAGGTAGGGTTGGCGAGGGAACGATTTTTATATGCTACCCCAACCCCTTTTCAGCCCTAGCGCTGCTATCATCAAACGCGCCGACGCCCCAAACCCTGGAGAAAACCTAAACAGGCAGCAGCGGCCGTTTATCCATACGTGTTCCATCACACTGTTTCGCCAGTGGAGGTGTTCTACGAGCTTTGTCATGGATCAGCGTACCAACTCCATGCGTATTCAGCTTGATAAACGATGTGGATAAACGGTTGCTGCTGCCTGTCCTGCCCAACCCCAACACAACCCGCTGCGTACGTGCATGCCGCCCCTGGTGCCGTCCAATGGTGGCCCTTCACTACTCCGCGTCGGATTTCCACACCCTATCCGAGCTTCGGTGTTTTTGAATGCCACTCAAGTGGAACATCGTATGAATGGTCATAGAGCACCACGTGCCTCTCTGTTCGGGTGAGCTAGCTTATTAACCTATGTTCTCTGTGACTTCCTTACGCACAGAAGGTCAGAGAATAGCGAAGCAAAGGCAGGAAAACCTGTAAGCCTGAGGGAGTAGCGGATTGACTGAGAGGGTAATCGTAAGATGTTTCCGGCTACTATCTTCTAACTCTTCCAGAGAAGATTCTAATTGTCTTGAAGTACCGAATCAATAGACATGCGTTTTAAGTAGACGCAGGGTTTCCGTTGAGCCTACTGCCATACTTTATCATAAAATATGTCAGATGGAAGCTTACAACTATTTTGACCTTTTGTATTTCGACTGAAAAACATCACATTGTGATTTCCTAAACTCATATCAAATTTTCGCGGCTAAACAACCCATACCTAGTTATTGTAACACATATGTGCAGTTGTATCTAACCTTTTTGATGGCATCATACCTATAATTACATCATGTTTTCATTTGATTTTGAAGGTAATATTATTGTACAATCTATAATTTAGGTTTGAAAAAATCTTCAATCCATTTTCTCTGGACTTGATTATTTTCTTCCACTCATCTCGTAGTACCGCGCAAAATATGTCAAGGGTAAGACTTTAAAGGCAGCAGACACACTCGAAAAAGTTGTTGAGATAACTACGTTTCTGGAGTCCTACGAGTCAAAACTACTAAATTTCAGCAATGCGATTCGAAAAATTTGTGCAACCCCGCTCTTGAGCTTCTGCAACCCCGCCCCAAAATACAAACTCGTCCAGATTGATAGTACTAATACGGTCACTTTGGCTGGTTGATGCTTCCAACGAGGTGAACGTTCCAGTACACACTGTAGGAGTATATCGGCTTCTCCATCTCAACCGTTTTGTTGCTAATATTCGCTGTTTCAACCGCGCGCGGTAAAACTCGTCCACTTTCACCTGATAACAAAATAACCGTTATTCCTCTATTTGCACACAGTTTTCGTTCGTTTTTTCGTCAGTTCCGAATACAACCAGCTCCAAACCATTGATTTACGTCATAAAATCGATACCATTTTTGAGTGGACGAGAATCACGGGCCCTGCTGAATTCGGCAAGCGTGCGCTAATCGCGAAATCTGTGCGAATCGATCATGCTAATCGCGGCAGAGTTGCTTGGCAATTTGCCATCGAAACGTGTGCGGCGCCACAAGCTCGTCCGATTGGGGGGCGGACCGGGATAGGTAGGCGCACTGGGATAGCTCTCAAAACCGAATGTATTTATTTCTGGCCAGTTTTCGTTGCTTTCTTCGACCCTATCCTCTCCAGCACCTGCCAACTTAGTGCTTCACACCGAGACCTCGAGAACGAGATTTATCGTGAACACTGCCATTGCACCCTCAGATATGAATTTTGAGATTTTCATGTAATTGTGTAGAAGACCACTCCTGTATAGCAGGTGCCAAATGCCAGATCTCATTTCCTCCGAATAAGCGAGATATAAGCGACCACCACAGGCCCGGCCCCCTTCGCTCACCACCACAGGCCCGACCCCCTAACAGATTTTCGAACTCGATAGCAGTTCGATGGATGGATGAATTCCAACAAGGCGTCGTTCTTCAATCCATAACCGGACTGTCTCCTTATCCTGGCTTTCTCTCACGCGATGATTGCGAATGAAGAGAAATACAGGCCTGAGACAACTCGTCCACCAATTTTACACCCTCGAGATCTAGGCATCTTTGAAGAGCCATAAGGCAGCGTCCATACGTCGCGAGTGTGGACGTTCCCGCTGTTGTGCGCCTCTCGACGCTCCTCAACGCTGCCCCAAATTAACACAGGCGAACACCCCTGCCTCGTGTTGATTCGATTGAAAACGTTTGATCGGGTGATCAATCGCTCGAGTCGACGTAACGGCTGATAATTTTCTACGGTTTTCGACTTCCGTGGTGGGATTATCAAAAACAAGGGCAGTAGTTTTGATACAGGTCTAATGCCACCTGCTTTGGTTATGGAGCAGTAAGCTTGAAACTTGCTGCTTGCTTCGTAGTGCAGGCGCAAGCGCGAGAGAGCGAGCGGGCGAGGGCGCGCGAGAAGGAGCGCCTGTGAGCGGCTAGCGAAACGTGTGTCCACGATGACCATTGATTTCGCGTAATCGCACGGTCTCGCCACGTATGGACGGAGCCTAACTCTGTTGAAATGGGGTCATGGACGTTTTCAAAGATACCACTGTGATCAGCGTGTGACTCTCTCCAAAATAAGTATGAAATCTGAAAATTAATTTTTTGGGTGTCCTGTGCCTTTAAGCCGAACACAGCTCAGTGAAACTGTAGTGCAGGTTTAGAGAACAATACAAGATGCTACGAATGATTCAAGGAGAAGCTCGCGGTAGTCACTATAAACCCCCACGCATCTTTATACAGAGCCGCGGCTAACATAGGGAGAAAGGGACGAAATGGTCAAAGTTGAAAAAAAAGCGTCTTTTGCCTACAAGTAGCATAAAAAACCGTTCAATCTAAATTTAAAAAAAAGAATCATCCTCTTCAATGCCACCAGTTGGTTTCAATCATATCAAGCTACTCCGTAAAACTTTAAGAGGGAACCGTTTTTGGGCAAAGTTGTTTCATCCGGAGATGAAAAAAAAGCGTGAAAATTCGCGCGTGGTGATTAGCGAAAAGAAACCACCGCAAATTTACACTCTTATCGCATGATGAAACAACTTTGCACAAAAAGTGGTTTTCAAGTTTTCCGGATTTGCTTAATCTGATTGGAACCAGTACAGCACCGAGCAAATTTTTTTTGCAAAAACGGTGTTTCGTGGCGTTCTTTGCACGATCAAAGCCGTAACTCACTTCAAAATTGACGAATTGAACGAATTTTTCATGTTTCTCTCAATTAGCTGAATACAATTCAGGAATGTTGAAAAAAAGCGTTTTTGACTCCGTTATTTTGTCGAAAACTGTGTATTTCCTTCTGGAATTCCCACCGATCACAGGTCAAAACATGACAGATTACTGATATCATAACCGTCTGATCAGCTCACGATGAAGGATTTTGAGGTAGATATATGCAATTTTCCCTGAATTTCTGGACCTAAATATACTGTTTTGTAACGCTCCTTTTCTAACGCTTTTGTAACGTATGTGACTCGTAGAAAGCTATTCCAAAAAAGCTCCAAAACGGAGCCTACTTCGTCCCTTTTTTCCTACTTTAGCTGCGGTATTGTATCTGCGATTCTCCTGGCGATTAACTTGTTTCATCCTTTATTCAATGTTACACTCTAAGTTCAAAATTACGTCTAACATGAAATAATATGAAAATTTTGCATGTTACATGGACACAGTAAGTCGCGTGTAGCTTTCAAGTAATGTGTACTCAAGTATTGGGAAACTTGCTCAAAAGTTGCTGAGTGTTTGACCATCCCTGGACGAAGCAATACTCGCGTCAAGGGACTTTCGTACTTGTTTTCATATGAAAAATTTCGAAAGACCACCCCCTTTCTCAAGACACGGGCCTAATTTTAATCTGTGTACAACAGTGGCTTCGCCCAGATCTTTGAAATCTTGAAAAGGGGCAAGTAATTGATGAACATTTGCGACCAGTGCAATTCGCACGGGGCTCAGGTTTTGCTTGCACTGAATTCATCACCTAATTAGGCCACGCTTGAGGTCGTTGATCCATTGGCAGGATAAACAGAAACTGCCTTAGGTGAACTGAATGCCGGTTGGGTGCGGTCGTTGCGGGCAAAATGTTAGCGTAATAGAAAGCAGTCCGGGAGTACAAGTTTCTCTTTGCATCATCTAATCGAAAGTGTGTATCGCGAAGATTAGAAAACACAGAATGAAGTGGAATGAAACTCGTCAGAACACCACCTGCGTCATCAAAATCTAAGTACCCACATTCTCGGAATACTTCAAGGGACGTGGTTTTTTTGTCAGCGAGCTTTGTACTTGCTCAGAATCTACTGCTTTTGTGTTTTTCAGGTGTTGCAATGTATACTAGAGTGAAATCTGAACTTTCAGCGTTCTTTGCTGAGAACTTTGGAATTTGTCAACACATTACTGTTGCCCAAGCGGAGTTTCAAAAAGTTGTACAAGTCATAAATATCAAATCAGTTCTGTCTAGGACAAGACATCAAGTGCATTCTTATTTCAGAGATCTGTTAGCGCAGTTTTTTTCAACCTCAAATCACTAGTCAGTGCAGTTATTCGTGGGAAAGGTCATGCATATAACGAAAAATATACCTACATTGTACTCCTGAATCCTCACTTCAAGGTCAGCCAAAAAACAAGAAATTTATGCAAATTTAGCGGTATTCTTCTATTGAGTCAAAAATATGGTATTTGATTATTTGAAAGCTCAAAAATCAAACAATTCCATTCCATAATGTCATCTATTTTTTGTTTTTCTCGTGTAGCTACATATGTAAAGGGCCTTAGTTCAGGGAGAGCATTGATATTGCATGTATCTTCATAGGTGATTTCAATATATCAATGCTTCACATAGTTTTACAACGGTGTAGCTAGCATATCATCTATTTCGGAGTGAAGTTTATTTCTGTCGATCGCGTGCGTATGTGCGCCATGCTGCGTCTCCTTCCCTCGCACACTATCTCACGGCCTTCCCCTAGCTCCGCACACGCTCGCGTAGGAAAAGAGTCAATTTGGGTCCGAAATAGAGGACAGGTCTATGAAAAGGTTAATGGTTGTCTAACGCAGTTAAAATCTTGCTAATTATAAGTGTGCAGCTACCTTGAGCAGGGATGAGCCGGAATCTTTTCAAAATCTGGATTTCAGAACGCTGAAACCACGGGAAATTGGGATGTCGGACACAAAGGGACAAAAAATTGTAGTGCTACAAGTGTTTCCAATTCTATTACGTATTTGAGGGTGTTTTCCAAAAATCGGATGTTTGCTTCGGAAGTCGGAAGGCGAAAACGAATGGAAATTGGGTATTTGTTCGTTCCTGACCCACTTGACGAGAATAGCTACACGTAGCCTCCATTTCCCTGCTACTCGCACTTTTCTTTATCACTATCACTAAAGTAGTGCGGTTTTGAGAATGATTTCTTCATGTTCATTATTGAGGTTTTCGAAAAACAACCGCTTCTCATCCACGATTGTGATAATGTGACTGCGAGTAGCGAGGAATTGAAGGATATATGTAGGCGTTTAATGATATTGATATTTTATTGTTTGATAGACTGTTTTCCATTTTATAGGACGCCCGCATAAAACACCGCGAAAACCCCAGCAAATTAGGCCTCTCTAATGTGTTAATTTTTGACAGCTCGCAAAATCGGAACAGAACGGAAATAAAGCTAGCAATTTCTCTTTACCGCTGGAGTCGCGCTACTAGAAATTCTTGGAAATTAAGTTTTGCTCTCATTAGAAAGATAGAAAGACGAGAATTCGAATTTCTTTAGTTCTCTTTTTCCGCGGTAAAAGGAGTTGAAAGTAGATTTTTCCCACTTTCCATGAAATTATATTATAGTTGTTAGCGTCGCCTTGTTGCAATTGTTGGCCTGCGCATGCATCTGTGAAAGATGCATCCGTGCAGAGAAAAATGTTCTAAATACATCCTAACGCGTTGATATTAGAGCCCAAAAAACTCCTTGAGTTGGATTTAAATAGCAAATTTAAAACAACTCGTAGGACAGTGTGGAAATAGGGTTAAAGAGATTAGTGTCTCAGGCTAGATAAAACCAGATACGTATGAAACCGCGGCAAAATTTCAGTCAAAAGACAGACTTTTTAATCACGCTTCCACAATTAGACGTCTTGAAAAGATAAGTTTAGAATTATGAAATATTTAGGTCATAGTTATACTCATTCGAATGCTTATTGTGCTTCTCGGGTATCACCCAGTACACATACCTCAGAAAATCGACCATCTACATAAATCTATTCGAAATTTGCACTATTCCATGTACTCGCTTGCGGGTTCACAATAGTTTCAAATAGTTTTCACTAGACCCGTATTGATGTCGCCAATATTGGTGTACGATAGACTCGCTACCGTGTTCAGTGGGCGCGCCGCTCTATGGCCGGTATCATACTTTCCGCGACCAACGACAGCGACAGTAAGTATCAGGCATATCGGTTTTCGATCGATATTGATGGTAAACATTGCGTCGCGTCGCTCGTCGCTGGAGGTATGATTCCAGCCTATTGCATCATCACCCTATTTCAAAACCATTTCACGCTCGTCTCAGGCCCCCGCCACAGTTGGACGATACTCTGTACTCTCACTCGATCGATAAACATGTAAAGCACGCAAAACGACGAGAAAAATTGTTCTACGAAAGCCCCCCCCAAGTCGTCCGTAGCCTCACCTAGTTCTCTCGGTCGATATGCAAGAAAAGCGTTCAGAGCGAGGACAAAAAAATATTCTTGGACAATCCCCGTAGATCACCCGTAGTTTTTCCTAGTACCACCCGCTCGAAGTTGGATGAATACCTCCATGAACACTCAAGAGACCGCGCGCCCCACGGCTAATCTGCACAGCCGACCGCGCGGTTCACGGCCAATCGATTGGGTTTTAAGTGGGTTTCAAGACCAGGATTTTCGTTATGAAAGAACCCGTATAAAAAAAAAATTCAAGGGTGCGTTTGATACTAAGGCAGCGTCCCGTCGAGCCCGACCCAGGCTGGCTCATGGACGGTCCAGGCGTGACTACGGACGATCTAGGAGGAACTATGACGGGTTGTCATTCAACTATGACGGGAGCTTCAGAAAACTGCTATGATTTTTTTGTATGTTTTCTCTAAGTTAACGTTCTTGCTCTTTGAGCGGATCACATAGTGATAACTGGTTGGAAGGAGCTAAACTCTTCCATACAGGATGCTTACGCCGATTGCCTTAAAAGAAGGTTTTTTTTCTGGCAGGAACATAACTAAATACTCTATACTTTAATATTCATTTCTTCAATCGATATTCGCTACTGGGACCAGTGTTCAACTGCAAGCGATTTCCCTATGGTACTACTATAACCTCCCCCCCCAGAAATTTGTGAGGATCGAAGAAAAGACAAAGACCGGTTAATTCCCCTTGCCAGGTCACCTCCGAGCCACCCAGGGTTGTCGTTCTGTGTAGTCCATGCGAAGGTCGTGGTAGGTGGGTGTAAGGTACAGACAGACTGTGAGTCATTGCGTAAAGAGTATTTAGAGGCGCTATGACGTTAGCCCCGGTCCCCTCTACCGGGGCCACGAAAAGTCCACAGGGAGTGCTGAGTTCGGGAGTTTGCGGGAGTGGGCGATATTTTTGGGGTGGAAAAGAGGTTAGCTGTGAAGTGGATAGGTCAGTTGCGAGCCCCGTCTGTCCACCCACGCGATTCTATTATTACTATGTCCGCACTTGGAGTGGCGACGGGAAGCAATGTGAGCGCGCGCTTTTGTTGACATAGTGATATTAGGCGATGCTTACCCTTTAATACCGGATTAACTTCAACACTGCACTGGACCCCCCTTGATGTGGAAATCAAGCGGAATGACGTAAAGTCGAAATTTACACGGGTACAAAGGAGTCAATGAATTATAGATCACAGTTAGGCATTTCACATTTGAAAGCTATTCACGTGCACAGTTTGAACTTGTTTTTCAGAATTCCGCTTCAGGTTCCCATCCAGATCAAGGTTGCCTAATACATAGCTTGCCTAAAAAGTTCGAGGTCTCACTGAGAGACACGCACGCCGACCACGTGGGCGGACAGACTTCGGATCGCCTGATATAAAAATACTGTGCTTCTCTGGGCCAAATCTCGGTCCGCAATTGCGTTCCGACACACTTTGCGGCCGCGCGCTTTCGAGTCGGAAGAGTTTCCTGCGCCGTAGCCACCGATCTGTAGACCCTAGGTGGGTTTTGGAAACTAAACAAAATTGGATGAAACTATATAAAAAAGTCACATCGAGTCGGCTTTGGCGCTGAAAACTCGTTTGACTCGAGCGTGTGCGGCCGCAAAGCGTGTCGAGACGCAATTGCGGACAGGAATTCGGCCCAGAGAAGCACAGTGTTCGTTCTCATGCCTTTCTCTTCTGGGTTTCCCCACTGGCGTGTTTTGGTCCATACGTTTTTTTTTCTAGCTGAACGTTCCCTTTTTCGTATGAATATCATCCTGGCGGTCTCCCTGATATAGAAGATAGTGTTGCAAGCCACGCATTCCATTTGATAAAACTTCTCGTTTTAGAACAATCTCCGCTCTTGTTAAATGATCAAGTAACATTTATAACTGCCTGTTAAGCACTGCTTATCATTAAGTCTGTTGCGAACCGTTTTATGCTTAATGTTGCCCTTAGGTCGTGATTTTAGGAAATTTTTGGATCTGTAAAGGGTAAGTTAGGGACAATTGAGTATCGGAAAACTTTCATGAACCGCTCCTAGTTGGAGATTTTTGGACTTGAGGTTTTCAAAAATCTCGTCAAGAAACTGTGGGTACATCTGACGTTTTCGGGTAGACGTGGGTGGTTCGAGACTCTTTTTTACTTCTTTTTTTTTGGCGTAGCGTTATGGCTACCAATTGTGAACCGGAAGTCGTTAACCATATTTGAGATAATCACAACGTTCCGGTGTACCCCCGGCCGCTTCAGATTTGGACTAGACTAAGAAAAACCTCGTGAAGATGCATTCCTCGTCATTCTGACCGTTTTCCTGGTATTGCTTAGTATTGAATTTTCTAGGAACACCTAATGTGCAAGGTGCAATACCAACATTTAGAAAATTGAGAAAAAAGCGAAAATTTTTTGTCTTGTTTCAGAGGAGCAGATCCCTACCCGTCAGGACCTCAATTTGATGGCGGCTGCAGTGGCTTTCTCATACCGCAGTGTAGGGTTGGCCGAGGGCTAGGTTTAGGTATTTGAAATTTCGCCCATGAGACCCCATATTTCGCGTTGGCCAATCCAGACAGCAGGGTGGTGGCTATGGAAGTCCTTACCCGCTAAGGAATGTGCAAATTTCTCGGACCCTACTCTCCGAAAGCTTGGAAAGGTGGTGTTTCTGCGCGTTCCTGAGACCCCCTAGTGTAATCACTTTCCGCGCTGAACCCCGTTCTTCCTTCCATAAAATCTCCCTGTTTTTGAGTTTCCGGGGAGACAAAGCGCAAAACTTCTAATGCACGTTTTGATGTTTCCGTATCCGTGACAGTATAGGATCTGGCCTAAATTTCAGTTGAGGTTTCAAGAGGAGCTGCATCAACTTTGACCAAAACAGCGACGTTAAAGGCAGGGTTTGCGATAAAAACGACTTCTGAGCTCTCTTCATGAGAATGTAGATTTGGCCATCACAAAAGTGAAAATAAGTGAAAAAAAAACCGGAAATTCGCGGGAAAAACGCTCAAAAACAAAGTGTAAAGGCTAATTACCGGTGTCGGCCGGCCCCCTAATTAACGCGATTTTTATTAATGCTCGCTTATCTGCCATTTATTTTGCTATAAAAGTAATCAGTAGTCTCCAGAAATGTTTAGAAATTAGTTTAGAAGCAAATAAAAGATGAAAAAACAGGGTTTTACACAAATCTCGATATATGGGGGCGGGAGGACACCAAGCCATAACTTGCTCCTGAGCGTTTTATCTCCAACTTTCCAATCATTTTCGCTTTTGGATGGCCAGATCTACAAATAAATGAGGATAGCTTCACAACCGACTTTATCGAGAACCCTGCCTTCAACGCGCGTTTTAAAAGAAGCCAGCCAACTCTAGTTTGGTTACCGAGGCGATTACAACAAGATCTCTTGTATCCCAAAGGGCTTCAAAGCGTTGGTATCTGTAGTGTACTCAGAGAATTTGTGGTGGAGCTATATCTAGTCGCAGCCGTCTTGAATGCACAAAAGCCCCTGCGACTCATCAAAATGCGTTATGACGCTACGGCGAAGTATAGTCTGAGGCAAAGCATCCCATATTGCTTGCATCATGCGATGCGAATTTTATATGTTTAAAGGCAGCAGACACGCGCAGAAAAGTTGTTGAGATAACTACGTTACTGAGGTCGTGCGGCCCCTACTGGAACGCTCACTCCGTTGGAAGTGTCAAAAACGAGTTAAAACTACTTAATTTGGTTAATATCAAGTCCAAAATGTTGTTAACTCCAGCCATGGACTTCTCCAACTCCATTCCCATGAAAATTCGTCCAGCTTGGACGTTCTAATACGAATTTTGGTTAGATTGTGATGTTTCCAACGAGGCTAGCAACCTGGTGCAGACGGTAAGAGTCTGTCGGCTTCTCTATATCAACCGTTTGGTCGATAATATTCGCTATTACGACCGCGCGCGGTGTAACTCGTCCACTTTCACCCGATAACAGAAACAACCCTTATTCCTCTCATATGGTTTTCATTGGTTTTTATTGTTACTTTTCCATACTACCTGCTCCAAACCCTTGATTCATGTCATAAAATCGATACCATTTTGAGCGTGTGTGCTGCCTTTGGACCCAACTAGAAAGGAAAACCTTTTTCTTTTGCCTTCAGCCTCGATGATGCTCATGGATTATTCAGGACATATCTCGGAACCCGGTGGAGGCTGGGCTTGTGTCGAAAAAAGTAGATCTCAGAAACTTCAAGGGAACTTTCCAAAACATGGGAACAATCTACTGATACCTCGCAGAAAACAAAGGCTAAGATTTCTAAATAGGGACTTTGCAATACCATAATCCGGCAACATTTGCAAGAGAGGCGAATCGCGACGGACGTTTTTCACTTCTGATGAATGGAGCTAGAATATGAGGATGATGTTCTACATTTGCTCCAAAAACGTTGTTATTCTTAGCGAGAATGCGTCAATTCTTTATGAAATACCTAAGATAATGTCAGCGAGCACGCATATTAGGGGAGGTGACAAAACGAAAGGAGATAAGCTCAATTTGGAAGGAGTAAGGACAAAATCAAAGAGCATATTGGAAGAGTTCGTGTTTTGAAAAATAAAGTAGAGAAAAAACAAGAAGGTGTGAATACTTACTTTAATAGGGCCTCGTAGACTAGTCTGTCATAGCGGATCGCAATTGATAGTTGCACCAATGTGAGAAGCGCGACAAATAACAATGCCAACGACTTCATTTTTATATTGTGACCTGGAAAATCATAGGTTTGTTAGGGTATTTATGGAAATAATGTTGGCAAAAATATGACGTCGATACATCAACATGAGTACGTGTTTCTATTTCAGTAAAATGATGTTACCGCATTGGGAAGTATGTGACAGTGATTCAGAGAGGTGGTACCTCCTATCATATCTAGAGAAATCACTCCACCCCAGCTAAATCACATACACACATTCTTGGGAGTGCAAAATTGAAAGCAAATGTCATTGAGCACGTGCAGAAATGGAAAATATTTACAGAAATGTTGCATTTGCCAACAGTGCGTACAGTATCGTGAAAGAGCTGAGAAATGTCAGACTCAGCGGGGAGGAGGGTGGCCGACCTAGTGGGGCTGCTACTGATGACACTGGAGACGATACGAGAATCTAGCGGATTGGGTGGGTGTTAAATGCGCGGCAGAATAAACGAAACTGGAAATGCCATAACACTTGATTTGCTACGCGCAGTAAGACACACACACACACACAGCCTAGGACGATGTTTAATACATTGGTGTAGTGCCCTCCCCTTCCCCACACCACGTAATCAAAAACATGATTGTGGCAGAGACGTTTTTTACGCTGTTTTCCAGAAGGTATCTCTTCACCTTTAGCAGACAAGGCCGAAAATCGTGTTCGAGAGGGCAGGCACGCCGCCGAGTCAGCCGTCCTTAGCAGCAATCCCCAACAACGATGTACAATGTATTAGGTCTAGAAGTTAATTTCCGCGTTTTTTTACGCTTTTTACACTATTGAAAACTGGACATACTTAAACAAAATTTTTATTCAAAATAATTTCCGTCATTAATAACAACCATTTCCCAGAGTTTGGGTAACTTATGGATTCCATCATAATAAAATTTTTCTGGTTTGGCCTCCACCCATTCATCGAGCCATTTTTGACATCTTGACGATCTTGAAAGCGCTGTTCGCCTAGACCATGCGCCATTGACCGGAAAAGGTGATAATCCGACGGGGCGATGTCTGGAGAGTACGGCGGGTGCGGTAAGACTTCCCATTTGAACTCTTTAGCGTATCCTTTACCGTTCGAGCAACATGAGGTCGAGCGTTATCATGAAGCAATATGACTTTTTCGTGTCGACTCGCCCATTCTGGTCTCTTTGCTTCGATTTCATGCCGCAATTGCGCTAGTTGATGCTGATAGCGATTCGCAGTAACTGTTTCGCCAGGTTGAAGAAGTTCGTAGTACAGTATACCGCGTTGATCCCACCATATGCACAGTAAGACCTTCTTCCCGTGGATGTTTGGTTTTGCGGTCGAAGTTGTTGTTTCACCAGGACTAACCCACGATTTTCTTCGCTTCGGATTGTCGTAGTACACCCACTTTTCATCGCCAGTTATGATGCGGTGTAAAAAGACTTTCTTTGGAATCGGTCCAACAAGATTTGTGAAGTTGTTTTCTCTGCTCTTTGTTGCGTTCTGAGAGCTCATAGGGATCCATTTTCCTTCCTTTTGAATCTTCCCCATTGCCTTCAATCGAATAGAAATTGCTTTTTGGGTGACGCCGAGAGATGCCGCGAGCTGTTCTTGCGTTTGAGCCGAATCTTGATCCAACAAAGCCTGAAGTTCTTCGTCTTCGAACTTTTTTGGCTGTCCTGGTCGATCTTTGTCCTTAACGTCAAAATCACCCGATTTGAAACGCTGAAACCATTCTTGGCAGGTTCTTATGGATGGAGCAGCATCCCCGTAAGCTTGGGCAAGCATTTGGTGCGCGTCAGTGGCTTTCTTCTTGAGATGAAAAAGGAAAAGGAGAGCTTCCCGCAAATGGCGTTTTTCCGGCACAAAAGTTGACATATTCTGAAACTAAAATAATACTTTTTTTATAAGGTACGTGAAGCAAGTTATATATCAATAGAAAGCTGATAATACAGTGAGCATTATAACATAAAATTCGTTATATAAAAATAATTTTATTTTTTACAAAAATATCAATAACAACAAAAACGCGGAAATTAACTTCTAGACCTAATAATAATTGTCGTGTCTGGAAACTTGTTCTATGGACGGTTCGGGGTTCGTAAACATAGACGACACACTCACACAGTATCACAGTATTCATCATCATCATCGTCGTCATCATCATTATCAACGGCACACAAAAGACGCAAAATCACACCCCTCACACCCCACCCTGCTGCACTTTCATTGGTCTGTCGGAAATGCCTGAGAAGTCGAGAGTACAGGGCGTTCCATGGATGCCGGAGTGGTCGAACAGATGGATGAATTGACCTGGTTTGTTACTGGCACTGAGCAGCGCCTACGCTCCAGAAAACCAGCCATCGGCTGGAATACAGACAGCCTTCATGAAGCGGCCTCGATGTGACTTAGGTTGATCAGGGGAACATGGAACTCTCTGTAAGCGTCTTTCTTCGCCAGCAGTGCTCATACAATACTCGTCTCAGATAGCAACATCGGTGGAGCGACGGCGCTGAAAGTCTCCCCGGGCAGATGGCGGGAGCATGGAGGGCCGATGGCGGGAGGCTCGCAGGGCTGATGGCGGGACAATTTGGACCCGCCGGCCGGATTGAGGGCAGCCATAGCTGTTTTGGCCAAATCGCGGTTCAGTGCGAATTTTATTGCCTTTCAGAGAAGCCGACGGTGAAGCTTCCCAAGACTCTATTGTAAAGAAATGGAGACGAATGAGCGCTAGTGCTTTACTTTCGGATGAGTGGATAAGTATTCTTATACGCGTATCCGCGATTCGACCGCCATCGTCCCGGGATCAGCCCGGCAATATCTCGATACCAGGCCGATCGCTAGACAAAGGAGGTTGCATCACGGGGTGAGCGTTGTTCGGCCCGCCATGCGCCAGCGATCCGACCAGTGTTAAGGGGTCAGCAGAGTTGTACCGACCGGCGAGTGGTCGCCTAACGTCAGCCTTGACGCGGCGACGCCGCGTCGATCGCCCTCGCCGCCGAATGTAATCGATGTTGCATCATCCAGCGCTATTCGTTGCTGCGAGCAACGCCGCGACTTCAACTCTGCAGACCCCTTTACTGTCTGAGGTGCTAATTTTACAAAAACGGAGAGCATTTGCCAAATTTGGGTGGAAAAACGAAAGATGCACGAAAACGTTTTTGAATGAAGACTTTTCGGATTCTGAAGCCGCTGTAATATTCACAGCCTAAATGGCTGCCTATTGTGTGCTTTGTGAAGCTAAATTTTCCGAAATCGCTCTATTTTTCTAAGGAAATTGTTGCGATTGCTCCTCGAAAACGTCGCGAGCGGCAAAGTGCGGTGAAACTTTGAGTAGTACATATTTACACTAGTGATAGAAAAACAGTATATAAGCTTCCTTCATCAGTTGAGCGTAGGTGAGACAATCTCGAGCTTCGTGCATGCTGGTATTTCGAAATTCATTATTTGAAGGCAGTGTTCACGTCAAAGACCGTATTCTTTTCGAGAAGGCAAGTTTATGAAGTAGTGGGTAACAAGGAAAAGCTCTCATAAAACTATCGGATATCGCAGAAAAAAAAACTGTTCAAAAAAATCCTATCATAGGTTCGTTTACGCGTGCTGGTTTGTTTTGTGCACTGCGGACAAAACGTCAAACCAAACGCCACAAATGTTTTGAGCTCCGATGTGCTTAGGTGAGTGACTTTTTTGTTTTCCTTTCCCCTACCAAAAACGCTCAAAGAGTAACGGTCAATTCACATGCCTGGATGTTAGCCTTTTGCGACAGAGAGTGTTTAAAAATACGGCCTTTGTCTCCCTAGTGAAAGGAACGCAGGACAGCTGTTACATTACGTGGGCGGGGTTACCCCAAAGGTTGGCTGGACCATGAGATTTTCACCCTATTCCTTACTGTTTTCCAACGTACTTCCGTACTTACTCTTCTTACAAGGAAAGTATAAAAAGCGTAGGTCAGATCTGCGAAAACGAATAGTATGGTTAGTATCTCTTCTGGCTCAATAGTACAAATGCGCAGTATCCCGCCGCGAGCCGCAGGCTCAAAAAAGTTATGAGCATTTTTTAAGCCTGGCGAAAAGGCAAGGGTACACCACCCATCAGACATTTTTTTGGTGTTTCAAAAAATTTTCTCGGATTTAGCTCAAAAGTTGCATGTAGGGGTAATCTAGGATGGCGATTACGAATCTGGAGTCCACTTGTCGAAATTTTGTAGTTTACTGTAGGTTACGGTAGGTAATATGTTATTTAGGGGTCAAAACCCACCTTAGTATTTTGAAAATCGACAAACGGACGTAAATTCGTACTCTCCACCCCAAATAACCCCCGTATACAAATTTTGAGTAAAATCTGAGATTTTTACCAAACTACCGTATACCCACCGTAATCTACCGTAATCTGCAAAAAATCGATAAACGGACTCCAGATTCGTGTTTAGCACTCCAAATAACCGTCCGAGAATGATTCTGAGACATATCTATCGTAGAAAACCGGAAATCTCGAAAGTAGCGTTTTTCCCTCGAAATTTTCCCCGGTTGGGAAGCTCCAAACGAAATTGGCCGAAAACATTGGAAAATCGACTAATTAACCACAGATTCGTGATCAGCGCCCCGAAAAACCCCCCTGAGAGAATTTTAAGTCAAATCTGGACAATTTTTCTAAAACGCTTCCAGAGCCCTCAATCGGTAGAAATAAACGCCCAACCGAAAATCCGTACAAGTCCACAACGCCGTTAGTCTTGACAAAGTACGGAAAATGTGCCTTCACCCAAACTCTGCTCAGGGGGGTAGTTTTTGACGCTGAACACATTTATGAGGTCCGTTTCCGGATTTTCTGAAGACTAACGCGCTTTTTGGAAGGTACAAAAAGCACAAAAAATGAGCTTTCTGAGCTTGTAACTTCTTGGAATCTGCGGCTCGGGGCGGGATACTGCGCAGTTCTACTATTGAGCCACAAGAGATACTAGCGACACTAGTCGTTTTGGCAGATCCGACCTACGCTTTGTATACTTCCCTTGTTAGAAGGATCCAAAGTTTACGTTATTGCTCAGGAATGGGCAACTTTTCCATCGTAAATATTGGATTTTACGATTTGAAGCTTTCGCAACATAAATCCAACTTTTCGGGAGGCTCCCAAGCGTGCTTGATGAACGGGTGCAAGATTTCAACCTGTACAAATCTAAAGACTGTCCCATCTGCACCTAGTTCATAAAGGGAGCGTAGAGATTGCTTCTCTATTACTCATACAACCACTACTCAAATTTCCGCCGATTTCGCCGCGCTCGACATTTCGAGAAACAATCGCAAAAACAGTTTCCCTCAAAAGCAAAGCAATTTCAAGAAACTTTGACCCAGAAAGCACAGCAGTAAGTAGAAATTTGAGCTGTGATTATGACAGCGTTTTCAGAATCCAAATGATCTTGGTTCGATAAAGTTACAAGCGTCAGACGCTTTTTTTTCCAAGTTTCGCAAATACTCCCGTTTTTACAGATTTCAGCGCTGATATTGTAATTCCCTGAAGTGAGCAGAGTCGGTCCCTCACAAAGGCTTCTTGTAAAGCGATGGTGGGTCGAATGAGCTCTCACACTTGCCATTGAACAATGATTCCCTCTCAACACAGTCACGTTTTTTTCACAAAGTGCTTGAGCTGCCCGCCTCCGGCTTTTCCCCGTTAAGTTCGTCGCCGCAGTCTGCAACTAGGGAGCTTTTTTTCGCTATGGAGCATGGAGGATCATCTTGTACCTAGAATTGTCCTTGAGCAAGTGACTCTAAGCCATGTTCAGGGATGGACCCCGAAATGCCAACTGCGTTCTGTATGAGATGACGTGTTTCGTATACCTCTAGGTCACGTGATAAGCACGTTATCGCGTCTATGTCGGCGAACAATAGAAAAATGTGTGCGTACAACCCACGCAACTCTAGTTCACAATACCTTTCCCAATTCGTGCTGAGAGTATCGCGTCGTGACTACTCCCAACTCTTGAACTGTTGGCCGAGAGATAGTCCATCAGGCTCCGCAGCAGCTACTGGTGGGCTGTTTCTCGGTTGTTCGCGAAATACCAGAGAAATAGCCGAGGAGTGATCGAGAAAAATTTAGACGCGGCTGGCCAGCGGTTGGGCGGGGCCTCCAGAGACTGGGCGGGGTCCAATTACCGCAAACTTGAGTAATTGAACCAACGATGGTGTTAACATCTAAATCAAGCCTCAAGAATGCGTCGTATACATCCTTGGAGAGCAATATTTGGCGGCTGTTTCTCGGCTAATTGGCGGTAACCAGCTATTACCCGGCTATTACGCGAAAAGCAGGCATTTCGTCTTCTCGTTATCAACAGAAGACCACAATTAGAAGCGGGCTGCCTTTAGATCTGGTTAGAAAAACCACAATCTTCCCGTCTAGTGAACCGGGCAGGTCGCTTCTTCATCAGCCCTGAACTTCGTTTTCGTTGTCGATATAGAGGGTAGAAATAAGATTTTGAAACAGCCTCTAGGATAGTCGTCTTGCGCACAACCTTGTTCGCCGTCGGAAACCCTTGTAAACCTCTGATGACGTTTCAAACAGTTTACAATTTGGAGCTTGTCTCCCCGTGAAAAATGTTTTCGTCTAACACGACTAAGGAGTGGCACGTAATATCGATGAAGCTCCGCAGGAGAGTCATGAATTTGCTGTTCTCGTTGAGACAACACAACAAACACAACAAAAGGGATACGTTTAGGCTTTCTTTTTGGAGTAGGGCGCGTATAGAACAGTGGCGAGAGGCGCCACTGTCACGCAGACGGTCGAGTGATCGATCCTCGCCCAAGGCTAACCAAGCCTTCTACCCCCCCCCCGGGTCGGTGAAGTGGCACAAGACATTTCTGGGAGAACAAAAACACTGGACTGAACATTGGCTGGCTACCGGAAGTCATGGTATGGGCCCAATACACATTCAAGAGCCTCTACGGTTTTGAGTGAAAGGCAAATGTGTGGCGCAGCCCAAGAGGGATTGGTATACGCCAACAACTTTATCACTTATCCTTTATCTATTGGCGGTGTAGTGATGCAGTTCCTTCAAGAGATAGCTGTAGATGTTACTCCTCGTTTTACTCCCCCTCTGACGGGTTTCCTCATAGCTATCGAGGACGAGTTCATCTTCTTTGCCATTACCCGCCGTAAGCTCTTATGGAAAAGAATGCTCCTGGCGAAGTCAGAAGTGTGAAAACTGCTGTCGAAGAGTTTTAATAGCTGAATGCAAGGTTTGATGGTCTCTATAGTGGCTCTGTTGGGTGCGCAGAACAAATTTGTCATTATCGTCGTGAAGTGTCCAGATTTGTGCATTCTGGTTACTGGGCCAGGCATCGGATGAGCTCGTGTCATCACATTTTAGAACGAGTGTGAACGCAGAAGTGAAGAAAAGTGAAAAAGGACACACAAAGGAGCACAACAATTCGAAATGATGAGAGTGCCTAATGCTCAAACTTCAGCGAATGAAAAGGTAACTTGAGGGCTTGTGAGTATGGAACACCCCTGATTGCACCCTAGCCCGTTGGGGTGAGCACGGTTGATGCTTGTGAGTCGACGGACGCACGAACCCAGCCATCAGACAGGAAGATCCTGGTTTCGTTGACATTTCTATCCATATACAACTGGTTCGTTGAAGAGTAGGCGAGAAACGACACCCGCAAACACACACACACTCTCACACAGTGATAAGATAATATGTAATCAGTGAACGACCGTTGCCCCTGGGTAACTGGGGAATACCATGGACTTTAGAAAGAACATGCGATGAAGGAGACGCATAGGATGGCCTTTTGCACACTCTTTCAAAGATCAGCAAACTGTTGTCCATGAAGCGAGATTTGGACGAATAAGGGCGTAGATGACTGGAGGCGAGGAAGTGGCAATTAAGCTAAGATGTTTTTTGGTCATGATTGCGTCATACACTCATGTGGGATTGGAAGTCTCAGATAGCTTCTGCTGAAGTGGAATGATTAGACCAACAGCCATGCAAAACAGCCTACTCAGAAGTCTGAATTGCAACAGAGTTTACTTAGGAAGTGCACATAAGGTGACAAATACGCTCTCACACTATTCTCATTCTTCCTCGGCGCATGGGACAAGCCAGAAAAGTGTAGTCTGATAGTGATAGTTTTGACAGGATCCACACACATGTAGGGACAATATTTAGTATCCTAGAGGTCGGAGTCAGTTCTCCTTCGAAGTTTGTCTCTATGAGTCAGATAACGTGAAGAAGACGGGGACAATACTAAATCCTGTTCACCACACTTAACAATCAACCATTCTAGACAGAGCTATCGGCAGTTCCTGCTCCCAAACGAAACGCTCGGACAGAAACACCGGGCGGGCCGAGGGTCAATGACTGGTCAAACGGAACCCATCCGCGACCCGATCGCAGTCGATCCGTGACCAGCCGTAGAGGCTGATGTCTAGCCAAAGATATCAAATTGAATGCGTCGCGTGAGATCATCATTCGCAATATCTATAAGGGAATATATGGTTGCCCGCGATCCACCCGCCTGTTGCCCGCTATTAGCCCGGCGCTCGTCACTGCCCGCAGAACGACGTCCGGGTTTCCATTGGTCCACCACAAGCTCGGTAAGTTGCCCGTCAACGAAGGCTTGTAGGTCGACTACACGCTAAAATATCGTTTTCGACTGCGTGGCACCTCGCTATCAGTAAAGTCCTAATGATGAGAGGGCAACCACGAAGCCGTGAGAGAGACAAGAAATCAATGGAGGTCCGGCCGTTGAAGATATAGTCAAGCAATGAGACGGTTTCGAAATTGTTATACACAGAACAAACAGAACAAAATTAAGATTTCAGTATTAGTATTACGAGTATAAGACCTGAAACTTCGAAGAGCAGCATTTCTAAAAAAAGACTTGAATTTAAAAAAATAGTAAGAAAATTCACAAGCACCACATAAGCGAGGGAACAATGGTGTTCATGCAAATTTTTGCTAGGAAAAGCAGATTTCTGAGCAGTTTGCTCGCATTCTCAAGGCTTTTTCGTTTCTTGGATTATGTGAGCATGAAAGGACATATATCTTCTTGTATCTTGAGATAATCGGCTTTTGAACGACATACCCATTTTTGGCTCTTTGACATTCCATAATTTATTAAGAATACTACATTAACTAATGTATTCCTTAAATATGTAAATAGTATGACTATTTCTGGTTTGAGTATGTATAACGTTCGCATAAAATTTGCGTGCATGTAGCGCAGTGGTGAGAGGTGTTCATGTCGCAAAAGGCGATTGAGTTCGACTCCCTCTATAGGCTAACCCAGGTGATAGCGCAGGACTTCCTCGAGAAATGAAACGTCGGGAATATAGAAGAAAACAAGCCGGCCCCATTCTTGAGGACGAAAGATTATTTTTGAGGACGAAACTATTGAGTTCTTCTTCCGTTTGAGTTTCGCACATCCGATCAGAAAAATCCGGATCAGATTTGGATAACCGTTTCAAAGGTACAGGCAGAATTAGCATCCAAGTCAATCCGAATTTACCAACTTAGAGCAGAAAAAAGATTTACAATAGTCATCCTTTAGGATACCCAATAACAATTGTGTTGTTTAGAGAGTATTTGTCAGCAAAGATGTTAAGTGCACATAGTTGAATATCAACTGATTCACGCAAGCGCCATCATTCAAACACAATGCAAACTCTCAATATGAACCGGATATGCTTTATCTAAATTTCATATATGTAAGAAAACTGATACCTGCATACCACGTATATGGGATCTCTTCAAAAACATGTGTTTCTATTGCGTGGTTTAATCAGCTGAAAGTGGTTGGAAAACGCATGCAAGTCAAAAGCAACAACATTTGTGGAAGCTGTTGCAGAATTTTCGATTGAAAACCGAAAATATATCGTGGGACTGCTAATCTTCGTCCTGTATTGCGATCTTATATGGAACATCTTAGGAGGACTGGTTCAAGAAAAGAAGGTGCACTACTGAGGTGTAGGATGGTTCAAGTAACGTACACGTACGTATGTAAAGTCTGTCCGACTGAGACTGTGCGCCCACGCGGCCAGCGTGCGTGTCGAGCGGCCGTTGTAAATGCGTTTTTCGTACGAGCTTTTACACGGGTGCAAACAGCTGACTGGGATAGTCGCTATTTGTCTAATATTCCCTCTAATTGGTTTACAGGTCCGAAAATTGCCTTCGAGCCTGCCGCTCGGCACGCATGCCGACCTAATGAGCGGACAGACTATACATAGTTACCCAACATGACAACAGTATATACTCGAAAGCATTAAGATCACGCGCAAAAATCACTTTATATTTTTTCTAGTGATTATTTCATAACTCACTGGCATCATCTAACGTAATATGACTGTCACAACAGTAGATAACGCTTACTTAACCGAGTTGAGATTGAAGTGTGTATTCGAAAGCATAGAGAAACAGGATTTGGTTCACTGTGCGTAAGATATATTGGAAAATACGAATTTTTAAAATCATTCTACCCTTCGAAATTTTCTATTGAAAATTTGTATTACACGGAACATATGCAGAACATCGAAATACATACAGCTAAGGCTGAAAAAATGGTAGGCTCACATACCTATCCGCGTAGACCAGACATATGCGGAATAAAATTTTGAAAATTCGGAAAATGGGTTTCGGGTTTCGAGACGGATTTTTTTGTTGGATTTTGAAAATCGGGTGCGGAACGCCCAAAAAAAGCTCGGAAATGCGAATTCAGGAGAGTGTGAGGCCTATTTTACACTTCCGTCGCTAATCGCCGCGATGTCAAGTTTTGCATACAGATCGACGTGTGACGTGATCTCGATCGATGCTCATGGTTATCATCCCATCGCGTCGCGCGGCGATCGAATTCTGAAGAAGGCCTAACGCGGGAAATTCTTGAGACAATTTAATTAGCTGCCTCTGCCTCACATGACTCCATATATCTGCGTTCCGCAGCACTCTGTGCGGTTTTCGAAAAGCGGAATGCGGAAGGCCGAAAACGCGCGAAACTGCGGGTTTTGTATTTCCGTTCATTCCCTGGTGTAGACGTTATAAAAGTTCAACTATGTACTTGACAATAACAAAATTACATCTTTATGTCACTTATACATTAATTCAATATATTTGTATATATAGTTTGTATGTGCATACGTACTATATTGCTTTATAGCTGCTGTAAAGTTATTATACTTAGTATATCTTATAGCATTTATTTCATACGTTTATGTACTATGAGTGTTGTTAGTATCAGTATAGCTATAGATATAAATGTATTTAATGGATACATGCAGATTCTAAAAACATTCTGCTACAGTACTGACTAGCTGCTACTTCTTTTTCCCAGCTATCTACGTAACGTTAAGGGACTAATTATGCATATACATAGCTTTATACAGATGTGCTAGTACCCTTTTTGAACCATTAAACACTATCATGATAAGTAGCTGTGCTGTGCTAAACAGCAATCTTTTGAATTGCTTGAATAGACTACAATATAGCATTTCAATGTAGTGTTATGTACGTATACTAGGCAAGTTGTTCATCAAAGAAATGAAGTGATTTAACAATTAGGAGACCGCGTGTCCACCCCCGCCATGGACTCGATTTCTTGCCGTTTCTTCGAAAAAAAAAGGTTCGCTTTTATTGTACTTAGAAGACCCGTAGCAAAAAAAACTCACATTAGTGGTGGGCAGACAAGAGGAACCTCAAAATTCGTTCATACGGTTTTATTCACAACGAAAATCCCTGTTTTGAAACACGTTGCATTGATTGGCCGTGAAGCGCTTTGGCAGTTGAGCAGACAAGCTATGGGGAGCACGGTCCTTTGAGTTTTAAAGGCAGCATTTACGATTAATTTCGGTTGTGAGTTTTCAGTGTGAAACAGTACGCTGGCTGATGCTAGAAGGTAAAGGATCAAAGAAAGCAGCTTAAACGAGCTAGAAGTTGATCAAAAAGGCCGCGAAGTGAAGATTTCGTTAGCCCAGTACGCCTGCTTAGCCCGCCCCACCCCTCGTTCTGACAAGCTTGTGGCGCCGCGGATGTTCTTCGATGGGTAATTGCCAAACAGCTTCGTCACGTCCAGCCTGATCGATTCGCGCGCATTTTGTCATTAGCGCGCGCTTGCGGAATCTAGCTGGGCGCGTAAGCTCGTCCACGCCCTGATCTTGTACGTACGTAAGTAAGAAACCGCTATTTTAGCTTATTCTGAGCGCTTTTTTCTGCTGTTTCATCTCAAGCAGCTCACAAGTCACAGATAGCTCCAAAGCGAACAACCCCATTTTTCAGTCGAACTCGAATAGGATATTCATCGTGGACACTGCCTTCAAGTTCATTGGGAAAGAGGAATTGATGGGAGTATAAGGAGTAAATTAGAAACTAATCAATGCAAATGCTTGGGAAGACAAGTGAAGATGAGTAAACTACCATAAAGCATTCAGCGAAGATGTACACTATAGTCTGTTCGGCTGAGATTGTCCGCCCACGCGGTCGGCTTGAGTATCGAGTGATCATCGTGAAGGCATTTTTCAGGACGAACTTTTCCTACGGCTGCAGACGGCTGACTGGAATATCGATCACCAATCGTCTAAAATTCCTGCTGTTCGATTTGGAAGTCCGAAAAATGCCTTTGCAACAGCCACCAGACACGTACGCCGACCGCGTGGGCGGACAGTCTCACTCGGACCCGATGTATGTGTGCATGCTGAAACTAATTACCCTTCAGCAAAACTTTTCAACTACTCTTTCCCCTCCACGACGAACTTAAGTGATAAGAATCGTTCGATTGTGTTGTTCCGTTTTTGTCCGCACAAGGGAAATGTGCAAAGCGTAGGTCGGATCTGCGGAAATGAATTGTGTTGTTAGTATCTCTTAGATATCTATAAGGAAACTGAGCAGTACCCCTTCCCGAGTCGCTCGTTCCGAGAAGTTATAAGCTCTGAACGGTAGTTTTTCATGCTTTTTGGACCTCCAAAACGCTCAGTAAACTTTCGAAAATCTGGAAACGGACCTTATAATCGTGTTCAGCGCCCGAAACAACCACTCTTAGCAAAGTTTGGGTAAGATCACATTTTCCGAACTCTGTGCAGACTGATAGCGTTTACGGGTTTTCGGTTGAGCGGTTACTTATACCAATTAGGGACTCAGAAAACGTTTCAGAAAATCAATCCAGGTTTGGCTCGAAATTCTCTCAGGGGGTTTTTCGGGGCGCTGATCACGAATCTGAGGTTTAATTGTCGATTTTCGTGAAATTTTTGGCTTAATTCGCTCAAAGCAATCCAGCGTGGGAAATTTTTCAGGGCAAAACGCCACTTTCGAGATTTCCGGATTTCTTTGATAGAAGTGTCTCGAAATCGTTCTCTGAGGGTAATTTGATGTGCACAACACTAATATGAGGCCCGTTTACCGATTTTCTACAGATCACGGTAAACTACGGTGGGTATACGGTAGTTTCATCAAAGTCTTAGATTTGATTCAAAATTTGTGGCTATTCGGGGTGGTGAATACGAATTTGATGTCCATTTGCCGATTTTCGAGCTATTAAAGTGGGTCCCCCCCTCCTAACACTTAAGAGACCGCGCGCTCCACGGCCAATCACTTCGGTGAGTTTTTAAACCGAATTTTGTTGTAAACTGCTGTGTCAGAATGAGATATATGGCGCTTATTATCTGCATACCAGCTATGGAAGTTGTATTCAACATGGATATAAAAGAAACAATTGGTAAGAATCCTTTTTTCTTGAAGTAAAACGGAAGAAATCGAGTTTTCGGTCTGGGTGCGCAGTGTGGACACGCGGTCCATTAAGTGTTAAATGGCATTATTGCTTACCGTAACCTACAGTAAACCTCAGAATTTCGACAAACAGATCCCAGATTCGTTTTCAGCACCCTAGATTGCTCCTACATACAAGTTTTGAGCGGAATCCGATTTTTTTTCAAAACACTTTAAAAAATTTCTTATGGGTACCATTACCTTTTCGCGAAACTTAAAAAATGCTCATAATTTTTTTCGAACCAGCTGCTCCGGGCGGGGTACTGCAGAGTTTTACTATATGAAGATACTGAATAGATACTGACAATACAATTCGTTACCGCAGATCGGACCTACGCTTTGAATACTTCCCTTGTCACATAAGTTCATATAAATGTGAATTCGCTCACAGAAAATTCTAATTACCCGGAGGTCTTTTTTGTCCAGGTAACTTGGATTATTTGAATTGTTCAGAAGACCCATTGGAGAGAAATGAACCAGTACGTAAGATTCCGTAGAGACATATGTATGCTATGCATGCATACTAAAATTATGTAGATATTATTATAACAACTATAACATTGTTCGGTAAGCAGTACAACTGAAAGACAGAAAAATGTTTGCTGGCCAAACATAGCGGAAGAGTAGGGGTAGGCGGAGGGAGCTGTAACATCTGTAGCAATAGAAGAAGTCGGGTGCAGCACTAGCACTGTAGGCTCCACCCCTTCATATCCTATATATAACATGATGATCATTCTAACCGGTCGTTGGCCTGAAATAGGCGTGACGCACCTCCTGAAATCCGGTCCCGAATCCGAAAAAACGAGGAAAGACTTCCTTTGAGTTGCCGGTTCCGGCTCCGCGCTGCGTTTGCAGGGGAACACGAGAGGCAAAAAAACCGACATGCATACCCGACCCCAACTGGAAGAGTGGGAAAGGGAGGAGGAAATGAGTATAAGTTTCGGAACAGACTACTAGATCGGATTCGTTCACGCTTCAGCCGCTATGCGTGGTAAGATAATTAAAAGGCCAGCAACCAGTTACTATTGATCTAAGAACAAGTATGGGACGAAGGAGACAGAGAGAAAGAGGACAAATGAAGGTGAAGTCGGCAATGTTTCATGCTTTATGTGATGATGATGATGTTGTTGTTGCTTTCTGACGTCTAATTGATGCAAATGACGTAACAAGTTCAACGAGACATGTACCAGCATGAATGACTGGCTAGAGTGGATGGAGGAGGAGGAGTCGCGTTTCGCAATTGTAAAATGAGCTGGAGCAGCAGTTCAACTGCTAAATACGGAACCAATGAATCGGACCACAATGCCAGTCGAGACGGGCACGTTAAATAAGTGGAATAGGTGGAGTCCTGTGTGCAACGACGAATTAATCTCATTTATCTAGCACTGTGCCCGCCCTGATTATCGCGCCACGACTGGTGGGACAAATACCGGACAATTGCTTCACAATTATTTTGCTGCCTTCCTCCTATAAGAATTCAGCTAAAAGCAATTCTCAATGTCAAAGCCCAAATTTATGCGCTGCGGAAGTTAGTACCCTTTCAAAGACCTAAAACCCTTTTTTATATTCACTACCTTAGAGAGGCTCTCGAGCTGTTCACAAAGATGTCTCTCAAATCCCTTGTACCCCACTGCAGACCGAGTTTTGATCTCCCAGAGATAGGCGGAGTCTGAGCAACGAAAGCTTGGCGGACGAGTTGTCTCAGCTCTATACTTCTAATCATTTTTGAAGGCATCGTACGCGCAGAAAACTGTGTATCATTTTTTCATGTTTTTGTGTAGCTTGGCCTCTCTAGTGAACGAAAACGTCGAAGAGGCCCATGAAAAACCTTCAATTGTGAAGAAAAGTCACTCGGAACACATTGTAAATATGAATTTGAATTCGGCGCTAAAACGGTTTTCGACGTTTTTCTGCTATTTTTCGATGTTTTTCTGCATGTGGAGTTTGTGCCATAACTGTTTTTCATGTTGTTCGACGGCCGCATCAACATTCTATGAAAAAGTGCTAGATGACTGATGAGAATTGAAGGCGGATCTTCATCTTTAACCCCTTCCAACCTAATAACCCTACGTTTCTGACGCGCCGAAGCTCACCGGTGTGGCATACCGGACTCATTCATGAAATTGAGCCTGAAAAATAAAAGTTGGTTTTTAGCGCAAACGATGCCTTTAAACGTTGAAAATGCGAAACAGAATGAAGAAACCAGGAAGGGACGGAAAACCGAAATTTCATATTGAAATCCACTATCTTACCTCAAAATCCTGTCCAAGGGGACGTGACCATTGGTTTCTTTGCCAGTATGCAGCCCTTGGTTCTCTCCGCTAACGCCTTGATTTGAAGTAATTGGAATCTCTAGTGTAGCAGACGATGTAATGGCTTAGTTCATCAATATGTCACAAGGTCGCTGAGTTGAATACAAAACTTGGATGTCATCCAGGAATCGAACCCGCATCACATCGCTTACCGGGCGAGAGTGTTACCATTACACTACCCACACGCCGCTCTGCAGTTCTCAGCTATTCACACATGAACTGTGTAGGCACAACAGCAATCACCCGTTAACACTTAAGAGACCGCGTGTCCACATTGCGCACCCACGGCTGTTTTGCCCCTCGGACCGCGTGTCCACACTGCGCACCCACGCCATAAAACTTTTAATATTTTTTATATTTCTATGGCATGAAATCTTTCTTAATTACGGATAGGTTCTTTATAATGTAACCTATTTACACTCACAGTGGTCATGCATTTTCAGGGTTCCTACTAATTTTACAAGCATCTCCGCAAATGACTTTTTTCGATTTTTCGAGCTTCTTTGGCCGGAAAGAAATCGTTCCAAACTTGGCTAAGAAGGGTTATCGATGATGCTTATCACGGAACTGATGTTCTATAGTTGACTGTCGAAGTAGTAGTGCCACCTTTTTGAGATAACTGTTGTAGGTCATCGTTTCAAATTTTACTGCCTTGACCCCGAGGGTTATTCGAGTTGCTGCACAAGGTTCTGGTGTTTACTTTTCAATTTCTAATGAAATTTCCTTCGACTACGGTATATTAGCCATCGGTCAACTTTATTTAAAATTTCGCTAAATGTCGAGTGGAGGATAGTTTGGGGGAAAGGGGTGAAAACCTAGAAATAGTTAAGTGCTCAAGATTTTATTGAAATTTAACTACGGGGTATATTTGGAGGCGCTGAACAATGAAGTGATGTATATATCACGATTTTCAGAAGCTTCGCTGGCGTCTGCCGTTCGTTATCCGCTTGTAAACGTTTCAGGTTTTGGTGCGACTTCGCTCGCGTGGTCACTGGGGAGGAGGGGGCGCTGATCATGAATCTGATTCCCATTTTGAGATTTCCGATGAAATTTCTGTCGGTCGCATCAGACAACTTCGTAGATCAAAGTATTTGAGTCCGTCGAAAGTTCTACATGAGGTTTACTAGGGCATTACATAGGAGAAGTTCGTTCATTTCTCAAATTTTCATTACTCTGGATCGGCCTAGCACGGCTCAATCCTAACCATCAGCTGTAACCTGAAGAAAATTCTAGAAGTCGACAAACAAACGCTTATTTCGTTACCAGCCTTGTGCATGTAAAGCTGAAATAACTTCCAAAATAAAAAAAGCAGGTCCGTCAAAAAGCGGTGGATCAGTGCTCCACCATGACCTTACCCCAGATCTCTGTGGAGCGACGTACTCTCAGGTGGAGTGGAAACGGAATACTGGTTGTCTGAGTAAGAAAGCCTGCTCCGATCAAAATGGTTCCCAGCGGACCGCGTGTCCACACTGCGCACCCACGGAAACGATTAGCTGTGGAGCGCTCCGGTCGGCTGTGGAAATTCGCCGTGGAGCAGGCGGTCTCTTAAGTGTTAACGGGCTTAGTTCATCGTTACTTAGTTGAGAATCCTACAATTCATATCTAACTAAGACTTGCATTCCAGACAGGTTTTACAAAACCGTGTGTAGGGAGTTGAAAGTGTGCTGCAGAGCACAAACAATCCAAACCCAAAATCTCCTAACTGCCTCTGGGAATTCCATAAGTGGCGTTTTCATAGTTCTGCGAAGAGAGAAAAGTAGTGCTCGAAAAGCAATTTTTGAAGTGTCGATAAAAATTGTCTGGATTTTGGCTGAAAACTTTCTTCTGATGATGATAATGACAATAATAATAATAGTAATAATAATAATAATAATAATAATAATAATAATAATAATAATAATAATAATAATAATAATAATAATAATAATAATAATAATAATAATAATAATAATAATAATAATAATAATAATAATTATAATAGTAATAATAATAATAATAATGATAATAATAATAATAATAATAATAATAATAATAATAATAATAATAATAATAATAATAATAATAATAATAATCATAAAAATAATAATAATAATAATAATAATAATAATAATAACAATAATAATAATGATAATAATAATAATAATAGTAATAATAATAATAAAAATATAATAATAATAATAATAATAATAATAACAATAATAATAATGATAATAATAATAATAATAATAATAATAATAATAATAATAATAATAATAATAATAATTATTATTATTATTATTATTATTATTATTATAATGATAATAATAATAATAATAATAATAATAATAAGAAGAAGAAGAAGAAGAAGAACAATAATGAAATAATAATAATCACTATTATAATCCCTTTAAAAATGACTATGTTACTGAGTGATTGATGAGCTGAAAACCCGCTGCAGGCGCTAGGCAACAAGCTTTTTTTAATCCCGTAAGTTCAACAACAGGATGATGATAAGGACCAATGACAGAACCTCACCCGAGCAGATTCAGAAAGGAAAGATTAACGTCTGCTCAAGCTCAAAAAATTAGCAATGAGTAAGATGGGGGTCGAGGGTAACTGACCTGCTTTGATTGTTTGGGCGAATCAGAATCCAGAACTCAATACCCGTAAGGACAATAATACACATAGGGTAATAAGAATGGCTTCTTTGGCTCAGAAATTAACTTACGCAGAATAACGTGAAATTTCGTGGCTGTCCATTGGAAAGGGCTGTTGTGATAGGAATTAGAAATCGAGTATATGGACAATCAAGCTGCCACCCACACAATCGCTCGGACTTCACGAATACATAGACTTCGCGTTTCTGCACAGAAAATTTCAAAAATGGGTTTTGCGGGTACAATGGCTCGAATCTAGTCTGGAAGTGTTGTTTTTTTTGCCCACTTTTTTTACCTTCCCAATGGATTTTAACTAGTGTGTGTAATGGAAATCAACAGAATTGTCACACCCAGAAAGCTATGAATCATGGCGGGCGTGGGTCGGTTCCTCCAACTCGTAGCATAGAAATCGAAGTTCTGTATTTAGCCAGAATGAGCAATCATCCAGAATTATCTCTTTTCCGCGCTATGTGAGCAGTAAAGTAAACAAATGCTCTCGAAGCTCAGGCGATAAATTGGCTGGACTTCGAAAAAGCTGCGTAATGCTATACTACTTTGGAAGGAGTTGCATAGACTTTAACGAAAATTTGACGCGAAAATACCCGAGAACGACGCCCATTTCCCGAGAAGTGTCTATAGCGAAATTATCGAAGAAACACCACGAAGTTGCCTCGAAAATGACATGAAATAACAGGCAAGCCTGCCGCGATTTCACCGCGTGAATACCGCGATAGAACAGCCGTCATTGCAATGAGGACGCCCTAGTGCAGCAGCGGAAATGGCTCAGTCCATAACGCGGCGGACCACAAAGCGATGGTTTGGTAACTGTTGATGGTTTGAATCGTGGTATGCAGCGGCAAAAATCACGGTAGCTTCACAGCAGAATCCCGGCATTGCCGCATTTTCGAATGGTTGAGGCGGAGGGATCGGCAGAATCTAGACAATTCCTTGATTCTACCTCGAATCTGCCGGGAATCTGTACCTTCGGCACCGGTACGGGACCGGGGCGGCAGGTCCGCGACAGCTTCTCGATAGAATCCAGGCAAATCCTTCCGAAATGTATGATAGTTGCTTAGGTGTTTTGTCAGCTGATGCGTGTTGTGGTGCGGTAACAATTGACCTTTCGCACCGGATAGGAGATCACTGGCTGATCACTACACGAAAAAGATCTTTGAGGCATTGGCTATATAGCGGCCATAGAATTGGACGGCTGACGGCATATTTTTTGGAGACCCGTTGAACGACTGGCGCAATAAAAAAATGAAAAAAGAAAACAGATGGGAGCCAGAGTTTCTATAAAATCGGTATTGAACAAAATCGACGTTATAAGGCCGGATATTCCGCAGTTTCTGCACCTAAGTGGATTTGCGTGTTCCGGGCGATCGGGTTCTCGTAATGTGCAATAGGCGGAAGTTTTAGATATACAACTCAATCTGTCAATTCCGGATCAGTTTTATCGGATATTACAAGTGATCAGGACAGGGAGGTTAAACAGTCAATTGGTTCAGGTTGTAAATGGCGCTTTTCGCTGGCCGGGATTCAGTATTGATCTGGGTTTAGGCTAAATCCCAAATTATGTGGTGTTTTTTTTAGGTGAAAGGGATCGAGGATGGAAGCCAAGATTGGCGCTTTTCCGGTGCCTCAGAACTTAGTTTAATTCGAAAAGGCTGTTTTCTCAGTAGATCAGAATCAAGACTGATTCGAAAATGGCTTTTCATCCAGCGATTTGGAATTAGAAGTGCTTCAAAGAAGGCTTTTATTGTGCATCGGATTCTTTTGCATCATTGGAGAAATGGACGAATCGCATACAAAGAAAAATCTGAATCGCGAATTCAAAAGAAACGAATTGTCGGATATCTAATATCTGTTTTGCCTTACTACGTAGTGACTGGTACTTTCCAGTGCTACTACTTATTCACTACTTTTCTCCATTATATTTACTACTGAACTCTTTTGAAGCTACATCTTTTTGTTTCGCATTTCTTCACGCTCCCGAAGAGCTGGATTTTCTCTCCACATAGCCTATGGCACTAATCCAGCTCTCCTAACACAGTCCAAACCTCTGCGATTGGCGGTCAACAACTTGTCATATGTGGGTTGTGTGATCATAAAGTAAACAAATGACGCGGCTTCAAAGGAGCACGCTGATGAACTATGGTGAACGTAAAACTAGATAAAAGTACGTAAAGCTAGATAAAAGTACGTAAAGCTAGATAAAGTGAACTTGTTTTGAATCTTTATTTAAATGATAAAATTTAATAATTATATTGATATTTTCGATAGGCAATATTCACGATGAAAGCATATTCGACTTCGACTCAAAGAAAAACGGGGTTGCTTGGTCATGAGCCATTGAATAGTGAAGAAACAGGGAAGAAAAGCGCTCAGAATAGGTTAAAATAACGGTTTTCTACGTACGTACAAGTTCAGGGTGCGGACGAGTCTACGCGCCCCGATAGTTTCCGCAAGCGCGCGCTAATGCCGAAATGAGGTCGAATCGATAAGGCTGGACGTGGCGGAGTTGCTTGGCAATACGCCATCGAAAACGTCCGCGGCGCCACAAGCTGGTCAGAACGGGGGGGGCGGAGCGGGCTAAGCAGGCTTACTGGGCTAACGAAATCTTCACATCGCGGCCGTTTCTATCGATTTCTGAACAGTTTTCACTGCTTTCTTTGACCCTATCCCTTCCAACCTCTGCCAGCGTCTATAACACACTGAAAACTAAAAAACGAGATTAATCGTGAACACTGTCTTTAAATGTGGATGTGATCCTAACACCATCAGGACGCTCCCTTGTCGACCTGGAGTACGCCGACGACATTGTGTTATTCGCTGAAAACAACGCAAAACTGCAAAGGATTGTGAACCTCGTTTCGAAGTATGCCGCAGCCTATGGACTTCGTCTTCGTCCCGACAAATGCAAGCAGATGTGGGTCTCTCAGAGGCCTTCAACTGGAGTTTGTGTGGACGGACAACGTATCGAACTGGTGGACGATTTCTGTTATTTGGGCTGTTTGCTGAAGAACGATGGTAGTTATGCAGCGGATATTCGACAACGATGTGCGAAAGCTACGTCTGCATTCAATTCTCTAACCAAGTGTTTGTGGTCTACCACCATCGCGAAGGAAGTCAAGTTGCGCGTCTACCTATCCGCTATTCGCCCTATCATGACGACGTACGGATCGGAGACGTGGGCAGCACCGAAAACGCAGATGGAAAGGTTGGATTGCACGGAGAGGAAGCTTTTAGGCGTTTGCTTGGATATTTCTGGCCGCGTGTATGCCATAACGAAGACCTTTACAAGGAAATCGACGCAGTACATCAACGCTTGACACGAGGAGGTGCCAGCATCTCCTAACGCCATCTCAAGCAGCAATGGAAAGTCGACTTCGACTGCTCGGGCATATACTAAGAAGAACGCCGGATCGTCTCGTACAACACGCTTTAAAAATGCTTCCAAATCCTGTCTGGAAACGGCCACCTGGGCGTAGGCGAAAGTTCTGGACGGATGTGGTTAAAGAGGATTTAAAGTCACTCGGCATCGAAAGACAGTTCAGGCGCGATGTTTCGTTTCGCAGGAAATGGAATAGTGACAGCTGGATGGAATGTGTTCAAATTGTGGCTGAAGACCGTGAAAAATGGACACGGCTGACTACTAGGACGGCACACCTCGGTGAAGATGCGGAATGACCGCGTCAGGCGAAAGCCAACCGATTAAGTCAAGTAAGTCACTGTCTTTAGAGGCAGCATACACGCGCTTAAATTTTATCTATTTTATGACATAAATACATAAATTAGGGGTTTTGAGCAGGTACATAGTATGGGGAACCAATGAAAACCCAACGAAGCTTAGCAACGAATAGAAGAACAGCAGATGGTTTCTGTTAAGGAATGGAACTGGACGAGTTACACCGCAACACGCAACAGGCCAGCTCGATTAACTAGCGGAACTAGCGAAAAAAAGCGGTTGTGATAGCAAAGCTAATAGACTTCTAAGACCTAAACTAGCCTACGTCGTTGTAAGCTATAAAAAACTAATCGAAGTGACAATATTCAAACCATCAATCCGGAAGAGTTTGTCTTGAGTGGGAGTGTAGTCTGCGAAGCTAATAAGCGGAGGCTACGAAAATCTCTGACTCTTCGTCGCTTAAAGGCAGTGTCCACGATAAAACTCGTTCTTGAGGTTTCAAGGTGAAACACTAAGTTGGCAGATGCTAGAAAAGATAAGGTCGAAGAAAGCAGCGAAAGCGGGCCAGAAATCGATGAAAACGGCTTCGAATGTTATCCCGGTGCGCCTACCTAACCCGGTCCGCCCCCCAATCGGACGAGCTTGTGGCGCCGCACACTTTCCGATGGCAATTTTCCAAGCAATCCTGCCGCGTTCAGCCTGATCGATTCGCGCAGGTTTCGCGATTTTCGCGCGCTTGCGGTAAGCATCAGGTCTCATGATTCTCGTCCACACCCTGAAGGTATTTTAGCATACTCTGAAGGATTTTTTGGTGTTTCTTCACTAATAGTTACCTCACCACTAAACAATCGCATTTTTGGATCGAACCCGAGTGCGATACTCATCGTGAACAATGCCTTTAAATTTGGTAGTCGTGACTCATCTTTGACGCTTCCAACGGCGTCGGCATACTAATCGAAGCCATAAATTCACGTATATATGGAAATCCGCTTTTTTCAGAGTGGAATATCCAAGTCCTTATTGGCGTGCAGCGATCCTCTCGTAGAGGTCAACTGTCAGAAGTGCATCAAGTACCCAAGTAGTATTACAGACTTGTTTCCAAAAAAAAAATGCGTACAAAAGACAAAGCAATAGATTGAAGTCGACGCCGACTACCTGCTTCCCACAGCACCTTTAGACGAGATGCGACTAAAGCCATCTCAAAAAGTAGAACATACTCGATAGGCGCTGTGTAGAACATAAAATTTACCCTTTACTAAATCTTGTATTTGAAAAATAAAATGAAGTGTTCTTATGAGCAAGATGTTGGATTAGCATAGAGATAATTTTGTATGTGAAAAGTTTATATCATTAGTAGTAAATTGAAATTCCCGGATACGTAAGCCGAATGGATAATCGGATTTCGGCTCGATTCGAAAACCACTTTTTTCGGTGAATCGAATTTTGAATCGTAAAAAATTTAAAGTATTGGCACAAATAAGCGGAAAAAAGAATATTTCAAGTCCAACTATGTGAAATATAGCATCAGCTCTGGACATATGTAGCTAAATCGAAAGAAGGATATGACAGTAGAGTTAATTATGCAGAGGCGGCGCGCCTCGATTCTTCACCTGGTGCAAACGCAGGAATTGCCCACACATAAGTTTCAGCTGTCGGCGTGGTTTGAAAGCAATCAAAACTGGGTCGGGCTCCTCGTAAGATGGAGCCAGTACAGGGAAGAACTGAGCATTCACAAGCGCGATCTGGAACATCACCTGCTGGAGAATCGGCTCGCGTCATTGGTGTTTGTATACGAGCTTTCCTCCTATAGTTTACTCATGGTTACGGTAGATACACTGTACTTTGCTGCTGGTATTCGACTGACGTCTATGCTATTTCTGGTACACTTGCAGCGAAAACTGTGTAATTTGCGTTCTATTCACAAATATGTATATGTTATACTAGCATTTTTGCTATTAACCTGTTATATTTCAGTACATCCTGAGTGACATCTAACTGTATGTACGAGAAAGTATGCACCAGGGGTGTGCGTCAATGGAAAATTTATTTTTTTCTTTAAAGGCAGTGTTCACGATAATCTTCAATTTCGAGATTATTCGCTATATTGATTAGGTGGCCCCCGGGTAGAACTAAAATGACGTAGAAATTGAGAAAAACGTTCAAGAAGTACACGAAATCCTTAAGTATCACCGCGCCTCTTAGGTACCACAGGAAGTGTTTGTTGTGACAGTGGAATCTTTCTTGGACCCGTCCTTTGCAATTCTCTACTCTCTATTGCTCCGTTCTTTTCTTAGGGCCCTAACTAATCCTGCTCTGCATAAAATAATCTTCTATTTTCGATTGACCCAATTTTCCACCGGTGACAACCACCATGAACATGTTTATCCAACCGGACACCTAGTCCTTTTTATAGAATAATGTCACTGAAACACGACGTTTTAATGCGTTTCTCGCCGTCTCTTCGTAATTTTGGTAACAGTTAGAGACCAACGCATTTTTTATAAGAAAAACTCGGGTAATAGCGTTAATTTTCAACTTTCGAAAAAAAAAATTCAGTGTAACCCGTATATGCGTTAACATGTTAATTTTTCACTTTGTTAAAATTTAAAAAGACATTACCTGACCACAGCCAAAATTAATAAATTGTCAGAGGCCCTATATCATTTAGTGCCTTACATATTCCAACTGCGACTAACGAACTTAATTAAGGTGATGTTATGACTTTTTCGTTGGGCGCTAATCGTTAATTTTCGAAAAAAGAACGCATTGATCCGTTAATGCGCTAACACGTTAACGTTATAGCGCACGGCCCTGGCATGCATGGCATTCTGTTTAACATGAACTTTTTCTGGAAATCCTGCCGGATACGTATCTATCCTGAGTCTTGCCTGAAACAGGATTTGGGATTTCTTATTAACCCGAAACACGACCCTCTGTAAAATCTTAAAGGCAGTGATCACGATAAAGACCATGTCTGATCTTCCTCTAGTAGAAATATGCAGTTGGGGGCCTTTCACGACCGCAAGGTCGAAAAACCCGAGAGAATTTGGTAAGGAATGACCCCTACTACTTTCCAAAGATCAAACATCTTCGGCAGAATTCCACAGATTCCATAGATTTCCTCGATTTCATGAATTTGTGGGGGGGGGGGAAATCTGTCTTTAATTATTCGGAGTAGGATCACTCAAGAATGGAAAATCTCGGCCCGCTCGGTTGAGAACGGATAATGATTGGATAGATTCCGATTGGGAGATTTTCAAAAACAGGCATATAATAATCAAATCAATAAAGAATGCTCGGATAAAACGGAAAATGGAGTGTGAGCAGATTTGAAGTTTTGCATCCTGATTATCACCGATTTGGAAACAAGTTGAGGCTCAGTGGAACTCATAAGTACGTATGTAGGTGTCTATTGGGTATGAAGTGACAGAATATTTTGGTGAGGATCACATTTAATGAGTGGCCTCGAGAGTATTAGTTTTTGATAACTGCTTCAAGAGTACCGAACCTTACAGCTGGTTCCCAGGATATTAATAACCACGGGACGAAGTACATATGTAGGAAAAGACTACACTTCATGGGTAAGCCCTAGTATACCAAAAGGGGGCGGTCACTACATAGTCTACCCAAATGGGTGCTCCCCAGCATATTTGGCTGCGAAAGCAGGCGAAGACGGCTATACTGGATGAGTGGGCCTTAGGGCTTTAACATGGGTGGCCCCTAGAATGTCGCCGACGAGAAAAGCTGGGTGTTCCTAAACTTCTAGGGTATGAATCCAACATATGTATGAAGGAAAGAAAACAGTTTTTTTTTAGAGAAATTGCCACTCGAAGGAGAGTTAATGCTGGGAGGAAAAGCATGGCAACAAAATACGTGTTTTTTTGAAAAAAATTCTTTATGTGATGACTTATGACTGATTACTAGGTTCAGAAAATGCTTTGGCAAAAAAATCTGCAAAATCCTTTTCTGACCCTGGTAATCAGTCATACTGAAAAATGTTCAAAGAATAGTTGTGAATTGAATAACAACTGTTAAAATAGCTATACTAGTTGGGGCAGACTGAATTGATAAAAACGATTTTGCAAATGCATCCCACGGCGTCTAATTTCCGACGTTCAAAGAGAATCTGCTACTGGAAATGGCAAAACTATTTGCTGTACGAAGATTTGAGTGGTTTCCGCTACTCTTTGATCAGCTAGCTGCTTCGGATGTCTTCTCGAGAGAGACATCTATGATCACGTATGTGCTGGGATTGAGTCCAAGTTGAAAAAGTAAGTCAAGGGTGGAAAAATAATGTCGTTCTCGGAGCCAAATTCAGGTCCGCAATTGCGGACTACGGCTATTGCATCACGCGACACGATGGTGGTGGTGCTGGTGGAAAGGCGAATCGTGTCGGGACAAAATGGTCCCTGCACGATTACCATCCTCTTGGGTGATACAAAAACCGTTGTCCGCAAACTCAGAAAAATGGAAACAAGTTACTTGTAATATAAATGTAACTTACTTGAATGTCTGAAGTAACTTACGATCATATCACATGTAGCATACATTTATATTACATGTAAGTTACACTTATGTTGCATGTAACTTACATTTATATATTCACTGTGGGTGGCCATTACGCGACGCAGACCACACGCCGCGCAGACAATGCGCCCGCTAGTATTTCAGGCCACAGTCTAAGCGTAAAACGCTGTGCGTGGCCTCCCCCCCCCCCGGCTACTCTGCGGTGAAGTATCTCAAACTTCTTGGGTTTGTGAATCAACAGCAGCCCCTGTTCTAAGCCTGACCCCAAGAGTGCGTCACTTACTCTCGTGGGAACGTCTTCTTTGCCGAATTAAGTTACTTGCGACTTATCTTGTACCATTTAAGTTACATGTAACATATCGGAGAAGCACTGCACGCGGTGTTCCGTCGATATGTTGCATGTAACCTAAATTACCTGAGATAAGTCGCAAGTAAGTTACATCGGCTTAGATATGTAACAAGAAACTTGTTTTCGGCCTTTTATGTTACAAGTAACTTGTTTTATTTTTTTGAGAATGTGGACTGGAATTCTGTTCCGAGAACGACAGTATATGACGTGAGCGGGGCGGTCCAACGGGTCGGCTAATCCACGAGATTTCCCACCCCCCATCCTGGCCGTTTTCGTCGTAAGTGCCTCGATTCTTACTTTCTTAGAGAAACCTGAGGCCTACATTTCTGCGAAGAACAAGGCAGCTTTCCCGTCGTAAACACTGACTTCGAAGTGTAATTTTGTAGAACTCAGGATAGACCATTCTGGGACATCATTCAGTTATTATGTATGAACTTGTGTAAGAGCTCTGGTAGAATGTGGAACAACAGTATTCGCACCGCATAAGGTGAGGGACATTCAAGCTATTGAGAAAATTCAGAATAACTACACACGAAAGGTGGTAACCAGGTATAGAGGATTCCTGTATTCTCGTATTCCTAAGTCGCAAATAAGAAACAAATTCTTGGGAATGCGCTCCTCGCAATCTAGAAGGAAACTAAGAGATGTATGTATGGTTTCTAAAATCCTTTCGGGTACGGCTTGTGTCAAGCGTTGCGCTTTTTATCAACTTAAGTATCGCGAACACGTGGAGGAAGCATTAAAATCACATATCCTTTGCCTAAGAGTGGAATTAGATCACATGTCTTTACGGTGCGTGCCGGCTCTGCTTATGTTAAGTTGAGGAGTACCATTGATCCCGTACCGACTAACCTTGAGGCTTTCAAACGAATTGCTTTCAATACTATTCTTTCGTACTAATGTTTTCACTTTGCATTCTTCGAGCTACTTATGTATGATCATCGGTGTGTATATCAGTTTCTTTTTTATTATCTTACGACTGTCTTAAACGGCTTAATGAATTATTATTATTATTATTATTATCGACTCAAGGAGAGAGAAAATCGCGTGTGCGTAACCTTTTTTCTGCGACACGTGTTCAAGTTTTTTTTTTCGAAATCTTGGACGGTATAGCTCACAGTAACGAGATTTTCGGAAGGAATATATCACAAAAAAAAACTCACGCGTAGATCAAATTGGACATGCAAGGCTAGAGAAACAGAAAAAAAGAGAAAACTCCGACTTTTGCTAAAAATCGATATTTCATTTTTACCTTTAGATTCCAACACTAGTCAAAAGGTTCTACTAAAGGATGCTGTGATGGCTTTATTTCCATATGAACAAAAGCTCACGTTTCTACTCTAAAACACAGCTTAAGTCGGAAATTTGGAAAATTAGGTATGGAAAAAGGGAATAAAAAGTGTCCAAATTTGTCACGCACTTTTGTTCATCTACCTTTTCTGGATTTAAATGAAGAAAACGTTCATAATACTTCAGCGAACTTTGGTTCCGGTCTCAATAAACATTTTTTAGATTCATGGAAAGGTTTTGAGTGCAATCGATTTAATTTCATTTTTGCAGTAAAAAAATAATCATGGAAAAGTTCAGTAGTTTCGACACCGCCAGACTTTTTGTGTGAAAGCTATGATTGGGTCCAATTTTTTCAGGAATCACTCAGTTATTCTCATCTGCAAATAAGATTCAGGAAGCAATATTTTTCCTGTACTCATGGTGATAAGCGTGTTGGCGCAGCTTTGACTTAGAAAGTCAGGCAAAGCCGAAATTATTGAACCTTTCCCTGATTTTTTTTGCAAAAATAAAATTGAATCGATTACATTCAAAACCTTTCTAATGATCTTAAGAAATTTTATTGAGACCGAAACCGAAGTTTGCTGGAGTATTATGAACCTTTTCTTCATATAAACCCAGAAAAGATGAATAATCAAATTTTTGTGACAAATTTAACAGCCAGGCACTTTTTAGAATACTTTTTCATAAGGAAAGTGGAAAGTTGCAGTGGAAAAGAATAAAATATCGTTTTTCAGCAGAAATTAGGGTTTTCTCTTTTTTTTGTTTCTTGAGCTCTGCAACTCTTATTTGGTGTTCGCATAATTTTTTTTCCAAAATTCGCTCCCTCTGAAAATCTTGTTACTGTGAGTTCTACCATCAAAGATTTCATAAAATTCGAACACGTTTCGCGGAACAATGTTTCTCCGCTGTTAGTTTCTCTTTCCGTGAAACGATAATAACTAAGTGACATTTCAGAATGTTCTACATATCTTGAGTTCTACAGGAAACGCACTTAACAAGAGAAAAAATTTCCCATATAACTTTCAACAAACACTGAATTTTCCATAAATCACCCAGATTCGAATGAGTTTTTAGCAAAAAGCCGTTTAACGAGAAAATTTATCAGCGAATCTCCGCTGACTTGCTTTCAGCATCAGAAACATCATAATAACCTTAAAATCATTGTACACCTAGCCTAGCCCGAAAAGATGTCAATTAGACGCCACATTGCAGCTGTGTAACTTTCATCTGAATTATTTTTTTATTTTAAAACCTCAACTGTACAATAAAAAAAGTATATTGTCATGATAATGTATACCTTCTACTATTTGAGTCTTTTCCAGCGGAATGCTCTTTTTTAAAGCGTTTACGAACTCACGAAAACTCATACATCATTGAATAGGTAATCTTGGAAAAATTAGGTAAAAATTTCAAGCTCATAGAAATTTCTTCAGACTTCTTCAAGGGGATTGAAAAATTGTCTGGTAGAAGTGACAAAACTATAAACGGACGAGAAAGCTGCTCTCAGCGTGTACGGTGTAAAACTGCGAAATTCTAATGGTTCCTACGCGTGCTGATGCGGAGCGGAGGTTAGAGATGGCGAGAGAGCGCATGACAGACGGAGGGCGCAGTACAACCGCCGCCTTTTGTCCCTTAGCAGCCGCTCGCCTTGTAAGTTAGAGTAGAATCTCTTGCATTCATCAAATGAAAATTATCAGTTATCTTGAAAAAGAGCCGACTTCGACTATTAGTCGACTATTTTCTTGAAAAACTGATATTTGTGATTTTATGAACGCAGGAAATTCTACTCTGCTATGAGTTTAGAAAAGATTTCTCTAAACTGAAAGAAGATTCCCCATGAATTGAAGTCTGGGAACCAAAGGCAGCTCAAACTATTCTGACGTTGAAGAGAAAAATCTATGCATCAGATGATCCGGAATTTTTCGCTGTCCGTGCATTCAGGCAATATTCCGGGTGTTCAGAAAAAAATTGTTTTGGATTTAGTTTAAAACTTCGTTCTGGGGGTTATTCAGGTAGCTGAGGACAAAACTAAAGTGAATTTGTCAGTTTTCGGGTACTTCAACGAATTTGGTGGATCGCCGTGATCAATCAATACGGCGGCCAATCATAAGATCGCGCCGCGCCGCGATTCAACTCTGCTCAGCTTGCAGAGAACGGAAAGCGGGAAGACTTCTAGGCAGTAATCACTATGAATATCATATTCACGTTCTACTCAGAAAATAGGGTTGTTCAAGATTTGTTGTGAACACTGCCTTTAAATCTAAAGTACATTAATAACCGGTACGAGTTTTGTAGGAAACGACGACTTTGAGCAGTTGTGACACACTAGTCGGCTCAAAATCGTCTGAGAAACTTAAACTAGTAGTGGACACAGATAAGATGAGCACGTATACGGCTGCGTAGACGGCTAAGTAAGACACTGAACAATGAAGGTGAACATAACGCTTTAATAATATCCTTTCGAAATGTTTTCATCGTTGAGACCGGTAATTATGGGGATAAAGAAAAAGACACCACTCACATACATACATATTATTCCCGACCACACATTGTGGTTTTCTGTAACAATATGACATGGGATCATAGTATGACCATGCGGCCAGAAGACTAAAACGGATATGCGTACGCTTAGACTGATTATATTTAGATATTTATCTCGCATCCAACCACTACCCCTCACAATAATCGTCTTGTCCATCCATTCAACAACATTTGATAGCGTCAGGATTAGATCTATCGCCTCCACGCGACAAACAAACAACCGTTCTCGGATTAAACGGATATCAATTGGGTAGGGCATCATCAAGGAAGTTCCTGAGCTGATGACGCGGATGCACCTGAGGGTAAACAAGTACGTAACCATTAAAGACCTACATACGTAAGTGCGATTGGTGATTATAATTATGTGGTGGAGGGGAAGTGGATTTCTAGTTTCAAAACACTATTAAAGATCTTATGTGAAAAGTTGTTTACCACTTCCAATATAGTAGAGTACATGAACTTACTGAACTGTTATATGGTATGTTTTCCGTCTCTAATCTGACAACTTACGCGGCATAATTTCACCGGGAGGTAGAGATAATAGTTTAAGAATAGTTATGTAATTGTAAAATATGAAACCGCTGCTAACATAGGGTAAAAGGGCGGAATGGGCGAAGTCGGCAACAAAGCGTCTCCTGCATATAACTTGCTTTAGAGTGCTCCAATCATAAAATTTCGAAAAAAAATTGGATCTTCAGCGAGCTTCATTGCTTCCAACCTCATAGAGAAAGCATAGAGAAAGGTCGAAAAACTCCACGAAGGAATCCTTTTTCTTTGAATCCGACAACAAGTAGCAGGAGCTGCTGCTAATTGGCAGCAGCTCCTGCTGTTAGCAGTAGCTAAAGCAAGTGTGCTGTATTTTTTCTTTTTCGTACGCGGGTCCAACCCCATTGTGTGCGAACGTACGACCCGACTGCCTGAGTCGGCACTAACCGAAGTTTTCTTGACCCTATTCGTTATCGCTGAAATTTTGATTTGATTCCCCGTGATTGGCCATAGCACCGAATCTGGCTAAGATCACTCACAATGTCTGGACCCCAAAATTGATCCTCGATCCCCCAGGAAGGTAAAACAGCTTGAAAAAGGCCGCAGACTTCAGGAAGGCGGGTAAAGAGTCGGTCATCTAGAACTTCACAATAGAATGTCATTCAATGGACAAAAAAAATTCGGAGAATAATCTTGGCGCAAACTCTAGGCGTCCTTTGAAGTATCTTTGAGCTGGTTTTTTTTCGAATGGGGTTTGTTGCAGGTTTTATGGGCTGAGGTCTGGGCATTACTTATGCGCTTTCGACTCCAATTATCACTAGCAGCGAGATGACCCACAGCTTCGCTGGTGGTGATGATCGAAATACAGAGGTCATTAGGATTGCCCCAGGTGCGGACAAAGATTTGAGCCCGGAAACGAAAAACGGAAAAAGATACACTAAAATGGTTTGCAAGACGGGTAACGGAAGCGAAAAAAATTGCGGAAAACTTATCCCTTGCGCTTTGTCACCCTTTGATTTTTTTCTTCCCCGAAAAAAAAAAACCGGAGAATAGCGCTAAGGAAAAGCGTATATGCAAAAATGAACGGAAGACAGATAGCGAGTTTACCCTCTCATTCCTGTTCCCAACCCACCTGATTTGCTTGAACCGAAACGAAGGGCATTTGTATGATAGTAACTTGAAGAAAGTTATGAGTACGAACAACTCTGGTTTTTGCTCTTATTTGCTGCTTCAATATTCACGAAAATTCACGGTGTTTAACGGTCAAAACGTCGTCAATCCTGAATTTGAAAAACAGATTATATTTGATCTGGTCTTTTAATGCACTCTGCATGCTTAGACACTAATTTTGCATTTTTTTTTATTGTGGAATATACTCCTTTAGTATGACACCTGCCAAATGGGGGATCCATATTGCTTGCGACAGGGGCTCTCTACACACCGAGGGAGTAGTTGTGTCGTCTTTTGCGGCTCTAATTCCACTCGGGACCACTTCGCTTGCACTGAGTAGCTTCACGTGTCGAACTCCAAAAACTGGACAACTCCTCCCTCTGCGTGTAGAGAGCCCTTACCCCTCCATATTCCTTCGAATGAGCGAGGTATAGACGGAAACCCAGGGCCTCGCCCCTGTGGATGAGATTCCGAGATCCGCTTGCGTTCAACGGCTGCGAATGGCGGAAAACGCAGGGCTGAGGCAACTCGTCTATTGAACTTTTTGATTGCAAGTGTGAGCAAACTTTCAACAGTCATAACTCCCTTTGGGGAAAGTTTATAGTGATTCTGAAAATACCGTTGCGACCAGCGCAAGATTGTCTTTGGCCCCAACAAGAACATGAACAAGAACCTACGATCACAATTTTAGGATTTACTGTGAGGTAAATCTGAATTAATGCGATCGCATTCTCGGATAAAGAGAAGTGAAACAGATTATGTCCAGCGGAGTTTGAACGATATCCAGTTTTAGCAGCAGACAGAACTTGCTTCTACCATGCCCCGGTACAAGTAAAGATCTCATTAGTGGACAATCTGAAGGGCATCGTTACAGACAGACAGACAGACAGACAGACCGATGATGATGTCGACAAGGAGAATAGGGAAGAAGAGTGGTAAATGCGTTGGTATTGTTAACGGGGCACGCTCTTGCATACACATGCACATACACCACACTGACGTAATCATAAACAGGTTGCTATGATCAGGTGGAACAATGCAGAAGATGAGAAGCCCAAAGTAGTTGGTAGACGACGATATATACTGGTCTATTTGTACATTCTCGTGAGACTGTTTTTCAAACCTAGTTTATATGGGTGGAGTCGTGTGAGTGGCCGATCGGTGGGTCGGTCGGTGTGTTGCATCATATCTATGCCTAATGCAAATTAAAACTATAAAGGCATACTATTTTTGAAAATTTTGAAAATAACAGTTTGCTGTGGGATGAGCCCGGTACAGAAACAAAGTGCCCTCCTTGCACGAACTCACTAGGGATCTAGGAAGTCTGTTTTCAAAGAAACTCATACCAGGTGTTGTACTGTAGCCGCTGCAGAGTTCTCCGAACCGAATTTAAGGCAGTTTCCACGATTAATGTCGTCTTCGTTTTTTTTTTCGCCGGAGATGGAAAGACCGGGGTCTCATTGGAGCGATGGGGTCGAAAGAACGAACAGAAACGAGCCCGAAACAGCCCTTCTTGGCTCCGAAATCCGCTCGCGCTGGTTCTTTCCTCGCGTGTATCAGATACGTATCGATTAATTAAAAAGGACTAGTGCGAGCGGTAATCGGAGCTGATGAGGGCTCCTTCGAGCCCGGTTTTGTTCATTCTTTCGACCTTATCGCTCCAATAATACGCAGGCCTTTCGATTTCCGGCGAGAAAACAGTGAAGAAATTCATCGTGGGCACTGGCTTTGAGCGGGTCTCCTCAGTTGGGCGCTATGTTTCCAGGGTGTTCAAAAAATGATTTTGGGTTGGGCCCTTAATTTTCTTTAATTTCCTATGGTTATCTGGTACCCTGAACTCGGCATTGAGGTCCGATTGTCGATTTTCGGAGAGATTCGACAAGTTCGGCACATGAACTCTCACCGTGCGAAATCTTCGGTGCAAAATGCGACTTTTGACAGTTTTTAAAACGCAATGATAAAGGAATAGGGGCTCTCTACACATCGAGAAATGAGTTGTCATGTTTTTACAGTTCAACACGTCGCGCTAGTCAATTCGAGCGAAGCGGTCCCGAGTGGAATTAGAGCCGCGAAAGGTGGGATAACTCCTATCTCGGTGTGTAGAGAGCCCCTATCCCAATTATAGATTTGCCTCGAAACTCTTTGTAAAGATCATTAGAGTCCTCGACTCGAATCTAAGGTTCGCTTATCGGTTTTCGATAGAGTACGGAAAGTTACGGTGAGTATACGGTACTATGGTAAATGTCTTAGAATAGGCTCAAAACTTGTGGGAGTTTCCTTAGGTGCTAATAGCTTTATATTGTATCCACCGTAACCTACAGTAAAACCGAGAATATTAAGAAACAGACCTCAGATCCGTGTTCAGGAGCAAGATTAACATTCAGGAAAATATTGTGCCTGTTCGGAAGCAATTCCTACTGAATACACTGCAGATTGTCCAATGGGTGGTACCCCTACCTTTCCGCCCAACTGAGGAAACCCGTCATAACCGGATTTAGAGACAATATTCTTCACGTAGGTATGAGAGTCTGGAGTAATGGGCACTCATTCAGAAATGATAGAGAGCTTTTATAACATTAACTCTGATGCAATACAAAAAACAGCCTCGTTGGAGATCGCACCCTTGAGTGCCAGGTGAGAGGCGAGAAACTTGCCTCTGCGCCAGGGCGCAGCACTAAGTACATATTTGTGGTTGGAAGGTGTGATGAAGACGCTGCGCGGACTAACTCCACACCTGGAGGCCTACAGTAACAATCAAGTTTGTTTCTGAGGACTCCATCACGATTCAAGTGACTGCTATTATCGTTGAGCCTGGGGGAACATCAAGCTAGGGCTGCTTCAAAACTTGCGCGAGTCCTGGATAAATCTAAACTTTCGAAAAGAAAAAAAATGTGAAAACAAAATTTCGCGAAGAAGTACATACAAGGTGGTAATAGAGCATAAATGGTGAAACGAGTCGACATTAGCGCTTGGTTGTATCCGTCACAATCCGAGAACATGGTTTCTATTGGAAAATAGGGTGCTTTTATAGTTTTGATGCGCAGTTTATTTACCCACACCTTATGTACAGAACGTGCACTTAAATTTCGCACGTAGACAAACCTCTGCGAACCCAGTTAGTGCCCTAGCTAGATCAGCTCTGGACTCTGGTGAACGAAGTCTGCTTCTTTAACCACATGACGTGATGTGTTTTACGGTTCTTCAGTTCAGCCTCGGAGGGCTAAACCAATATAGCCCTCCAGGGCTGAGCTGAAGATTCGGAAACACATCACGTCATGTGGCGGAAGAAGCAGAGTTCGTTCCTAATATAAAGCCCCATAAGTTCGTCTAGATGAGGCGGTAAGGGGTCGCTAGAGGCTTGTCTACGTGCAAAACTAGAATTCAATTTTGTTATGACGATGGTATCCAACAGAGGACTCAAATCAAAGCCACCGTCCGTGCAGCAAAATAATAATTCGTTTGAGCTGAGAACAGTGCGTCATCAGTCCGAAGTTAAGTGCAGATTGTAGGGACCTGTGAAACAGATCTAAGAAGAAAGCTACTAATGGCCAATGCGGCCGTTCCAAATGAAATGAACATTTCTGGAACCACTCTCGGAATTAGAATCCGAATATGCCTGTCGGAGCTGCTTTCGATAAACTTGAACAAAGTTATGGGCGTTTTTCCTTTGTTTTCTGTTCTTAAACACCTTTCAAAACGCGCTCTAATACTTCAAAAATCTTGCAACGAGCCTCATAATCGTGTTCAGCGCCCAAGACAACCCTCCGGGCGGAGTCCACCTGCTCCGATTGTTTATTGATCATTCACTTCAATAATAGAGGGTTCTAAAAGCATTTGAGAAATAGCTCCGTTGACACCACCGAAATTTTGGTTAGATAGATTGGGCTGGTCTAGCAGGACACAGTCCAAAATTTTCACAAACTCTAAGTTCGTATTTCTGGAGAAAACAGCCTGAAAGTCAGGGATTACTGTTCACAGCATGATAATCATGGCTGGAATGACCGATAATTACACAGCACTTTTGAAGAATGCGTGGACAACGGCTAAAATATGGACGATGGCCACACTTTTCTGACTTTTCTGGATCATCGGCTCACGGAAGTGGCTGGAATAACTTGAAGAAGACCGGTTTTAACGCAGTTTTCGCATGTTCATCCGAGTACCTGTACCATGAGCACAGACTCAGCAGAAAATCTCAGAATCGAAATTCTACCCGGACCCTGCCTTCAAAGTGCCCCCAAGAACTTTTTATTGTGCTGATCACATTTAAGTTTGTCGGTTTTCCAAAGTTTTCGACTTTTTTCGTTCAAAGCCTAAAATCGTGGGAGAATTTGGGTCAAAGAGCGACTTTTGACGATTTTCGGAATGCTGCGATAGATGTGGCTCAAACTGTTTGTCTGGGGGATTGTTTGGAGTGCCTAACACGAATCTGAGGTCCGTTTCTCGATTTTCAAACGTATAGTATAGCACGTGTAAGTGGGCTGTGCCGTACTCTCGTCGACGTTTCAGATTTGATTCCAAATTTCTATGCGAGAGTAATTCGGGGTGCTAAATACGAATTTGATGACCATTTGTCGATTTTCGAATCACTAAGGCAGGGCCTCCGCCTAAATGGCTTAGTACCTACTGTGACCTACAGTAAACCTCAGAATCTCGACAAGCGGACCCCAGATTTATGTTCAGAGCCCAAGATTACCCCTGCATACATGTTGCGAGCAGAATAAAAAAAAATCATACTTCCTGGAAATTGCCTGAAGATAGTTGTTATTCCACTATCTCGCTAAGCTTGAAAAAAAAACACTCATATCTTCTTTCAGAGTAATTTTAGGAAGCTGGGCAAGGCATATTAGGACTCTATACCCGAAAGTGGTTCCAGTAAAGCATATTTCATTCGAAATAACCACTTTCATCTTAAAGAGTTGCCTTGTAAGTTCGCGCCAAATATGTACGGTGTTGGAGTTAATATGCCAGGTATGTACGAAAAGTTGACACTGGATCGCACTACCAGGTTGTCCAATAATTCTTGTCCGAAAGTTTCACCATTTTTAATTTTTTTCAACTTTATTGAAAAACTAGTCTAATAAACAATATTATCACCACAGTTATCCACAACAGTGGCCCATCGATTGGGCAGGTCGCCAATGCCCTTCGCCCAGAACTCCGGGGGCTGCGACTCGAAGAAGTCCGCGATGTCGGATTTGAGGTTGTCGTAGTTGGTGAATTTTCTTCCTGCCAAATGGTGCTTCAGCGGGCGGAACAAGTGGTAGTCGGAGGGGGCGAGGTCCGGGGAATACAGCGGAAGGGCAAACGTCTCCCAACCGAGCGTCGCCAACTTCTGCTTGGTCTCCTTCGCCACGTAGGGGCGCGCGTTGTCGTGCAGCAGGTGGACCGAGGCCCGTCGGGGACGCTTTTCTCGGATGGCGGCGGCTAGTTTCTCGAGCTGATTGGTGTAGATGGAGGCGGTGACCGTCCTGCCTTGCGGGAGCAGCTCGAAGTACAGCATGCCCTTGGTGTCCCACCAGCAGCAGAGCATGATCTTCAACGGGCGCAGGTCGGCTTTCGGCGTCGTCGGCGGCTCTTCTTCGCGCGGGATCCAGACGGCACGGTGGGCGACGTGGTCGTAGAGGACCCAGCTCTCATCCCCAGTGACCAGGTCCTCGAGTAACTCCTTGCGATGCGGACGAAGAAGGAGGGACTGGCAGACGGCCACGCGGCTCTGCTTGTTGGCGTCCGTCAGACGGTGGGGAATCAAACGGGTCAGAACTTTGTGGTAGCCGAGTAAGTTGAGTCGATTGTGGATGGTGGACTTGCTGCAGCCGAGCGTCGTCGCCAGTTCACGGGTGGTGGCTTCCGGTTTCTCCTTGATACAGCGACGGACTTCGTCATCATCCACCGTAGAAGGCCTCCCACTGTGCTCCCTGTCCTCGAGGCTCGTGTCGCCGCTCTCGAAACGATTGAACCAGCGGCTGACTGTGCGTTGGGACACTGCATCCTCCTTGCACGCTCTGCAGATGTTGGCGACCGCGGTGCCCGTGTCGTTGCCCAGCAGCCACTCGTAGTACACGAACGTGCGAATTCGACCTTGGTCTATTTCAGCTTGTACTGGTAGCTAGACGCGGCGACTGCGCCTTATATACCCCTAGCGTAGAACTTTGGAGAACTTTCTAGAAGGCTCTTACACTTGCCTGATATTATAACACTTCTAAGGAAAATTATAGAAATTTGAAAATTTTTGGACAGGAATTATTGAACGGCCTGGTACTTTGCGTTCCTCATTGGGCGTTGGCGCGAACTCGGTGCACGTCTGTTATAACATATGTATGCGCACTAAGTTTGCGCCAACGTGCAATGAGGAACGCAAAGTATCAATACGATCCGGGCCGAATGTATGGTCTCCTTATCAGATTCAGGATTGGGGGTGTGTATACAAGTCTGTTGGTACCTGCTCGTTGGTGCCCCTGCTTCTACTGAACCCAGCAGACGTTTGAGTGTACACAGGGAACGTTCGAGCGATATAGCGTGCACAACTATATCGCGAAAGTATCCCGCACATTGCATAAAGGTGTCGCCGTCCGGCAGACTAAGGCCTCTGGTCCATAACACCTTAGGATCCGTACCTAGGGAGTCATGGAGTCTTTGGCCACAAGCCACAATTTCGCCACCCTGAACTGTCGATCGCTGTCGAGTGATATCCAAAAAACTGCGCTATCCAGACTTCTGAGCTATTTCCATGCACCGTTTGCTGCTTTGCAGGAAACCCGCCTCAAGGATAGACCCGTCATCAGCGTCGGAGAGTACACCATCTACTGCGGTAACGCTGACGATAGGAGAGTGGGAGGCTGTGCAATAGCTGTAAGGAAGGATTTCAATGGTATGGTCAAGGAGTTCGGCTCAACGTCGTGTCGGAATGCATTCGTACGACTGCGGGATCACAGAGGATTCAATCTGTGGATAGTGAGTGCTCATGCGCCCACTGAAACCGCCGAAGACAATTCGAAGGATGCGTTTTATGAGGAACTCAATACGTTGCTGGCCAGGATACCTTGTCAACATGCTGTTGTCGTGGGGATTGACGCAAATGCGAAGATGGGACTTGATCAGGAATCCGAAGTACTCGGTAAATGGTTCTACCCAGTGGAGCAAACATCGGACAATGGCTACCGCCTTGTCGACTTTTGTGAACGCAGTGGTCTGATTATTGCATCGACATTCAAGAGGAATCATCGCCGCCATCAGCTTACGTGGCAGGGACCAACCCGGCTATCTCCAGAAGAGCAGCGGAAGCGGAAGATGACAACTTTGAAACTACAGCTTGACTATGTCCTGACGAGGAATATTCCAGTATCGGACATTCGAAGATCTAGAGCTGGGTGGGATGTCGCATTCGATTCGGATCACCGTCCTGTTCTGTTGAACTTCACTGCGAGGATTCATAAGAGGAAGCGAGGGGCTCAGCCTCTCCAGAGGATTGACATGACAAGTCTCAGAGATGAAGAGTGCAGAAGGAATTTCCGACAACGCGTTTCTATTCATATCGGAGTACGGACTAAGAAGAAACTTTGCGACGCGGATTCTTTTTGTCAAGTGCATCCAGGACGCTTCGAAAGAGGCACTCCCGGTTGTACAGCCTAAGAAGAAGTTCGCCTACGTCTCAGAAGAAACAACATCTACCTACAACAGAGTATGTGCTCTACGAACTGCAGGAAACTTCGTGGAGGAGAAGCGTCTGAGGAGGAAGGTGCGTCGGCAGCTTCAAAGTGACCGCGAACGAGTGGACGTGTAGAGCTAAGGAGTTTGAGAAGGCTTGGGAGGAGAAGAACCTGAACAAAGCCTACACGTTGCTGCGACAGTATAGCGGCAAGATGAAGAGATGTTCTCCTGTCCTGAACACTACCAATGGAGTTGCAGTTGGTGATGCGACGATGCCAATATGGAAGGATTACTTCAGTTCACTACTGAATCGTCCAGCGCCATCAGTACCTGAGCTCCCGCATGTTCAGAGAGCACATTACGATGTCAGTGAGGAACCGCCGACTGAGTCTGAAGTTTTGGATTGTGTCCGGAAAATGAAGAATGGAAAGGCAGGTGGAGATGACAACATCACTGCTGAAATGCTGAAAGCTCTTCCTCCGTCTGGGATTCGTGAAATGACCAACACCTACCGTGCTATATGGATGAGCGAAAGGATACCCGATTCGTGGAGACATGCGATCATCGTACCTCTTCACAAGAAGCTATCCGTCACGGATCCTAAGAACTACAGAGGAATCTCTCTACTTCGTGTCATGTACAAGGTTTTAGAACGTATCATTCTCGAGCGACTTATCAAACATCGTGAAGGAACGACCAGAGATGAGCAAGCCGGTTTTCGACCTGGAAGATCGACCATCGACCAAGTGTTCGTCGTGAGAAGAGTAATTGAATCGTGGCAGCGGTTTTCGAAGCCATTACAGCTTGCTTTTTTGGACTTTGAAGCCGCGTTCGACTCTCCTCATCGTGATCGATTGCTCAATGCTCTGCGAGCAGATGGAGTCCCGGAAAAGTATGTTCGGTTAATCGAGGACATGAACAAAGGAACAACAGCAGCAGTTCGTACACCTGTCGGATTTACGTCAGCTTTCGAGGTGAAAACAGGAGTAAGGCAAGGAGCCGTTGCAGGACCTTTTCTTTTCAACTTCGCCGTTGATGACATCATGCGTAGAGTTGCAGAACAGTTTCCTGCGGATGTGATCCTAACACCATCAGGACGCTCCTTGTCGACCTGGAGTACGCCGACGACATTGTGTTATTCGCTGAAAACAACGCAAAACTGCAAAGGATTGTGAACCTCGTTTCGAAGTATGCCGCAGCCTATGGACTTCGTCTTCGTCCCGACAAATGCAAGCAGATGTGAGTCTCTCAGAGGCCTTCAACTGGAGTTTGTGTGGACGGACAACGTATCGAACTGGTGGACGATTTCTGTTATTTGGGCTGTTTGCTGAAGAACGATGGTAGTTATGCAGCGGATATTCGACAACGATGTGCGAAAGCTACGTCTGCATTCAATTCTCTAACCAAGTGTTTGTGGTCTACCACCATCGCGAAGGAAGTCAAGTTGCGCGTCTACCTATCCGCTATTCGCCCTATCATGATGTACGGATCGGTGACGTGGGCAGCACCGAAGACGCAGATGGAAAGGTTGGATTGCACGGAGAGGAAGCTCTTTAGGCATCTGCTTGGATATTTCTAGCCGCGTGTATGCCATAGCAAAGATCTTTACAAGGAAATCGACGCAGTACATCAACGCTTGACACGAGGGAGGTGCCATCATCTCCCAACGTCATCTCAAGCAGCAACGGAAAGTCGACTTCGACTGCTCGGGCATATACTAAGAAGAACGCCGGATCGTCTCGTACAACACGCTTCAAGAATGCTTCCAAATCCTGTCTGGAAACGGCCACCTGGGCGTAGGCGAAAGTTCTGGACGGATGTGGTTAAAGAGGATTTGAAGTCACTCGGCATCGAAAGACAGTTCAGGCGCGATGTTTCGTTTCGCAGGAAATGGAATAGTGACAGCTGGATGGAATGTGTTCAAATTGTGGCTGAAGACCGTGAAAAATGGACACGGCTGACTACTAGGACGGCACACCTCGGTGAAGATGCGGAATGACCGCGTCAGGCGAAAGCCAACCGATTAAGTCAAGTAAGTCAAATCAGATTCAGTTCAGTAAATGGACCAGGCGCAACCAATACGGATGACTGTGCGGCGTTGGCAGCATCACCGGGCTACAGGGTTTCCATCGCGCTCGACGATCTACCGTCGCAGCCCCGTCCATTCACTAGACTAAATTGAGCACAGGACCCTACATACAATGGCGGTTATTCACGCATTAATACCATTTAAACACAGAAACGTTATTGATGTGACATTATAAGTAGCGATTAATAATACTAGGTTGATCATGATTATTACTGAAAGGAAACTGGTAGTTTTTAATAAACCTTTGTTGACATTTTTGTTTGAATAGTAATCACGCTTTAATAACTATCATTGCAAATGAATTATCCTCAAGTGTACACCTCCGTAACTTAACTGGTTGAACCATTGATCAAACAACGTCGAGAGCACAAGTATGTATGCTCGCTTACTATTATATTATTTTCCACTATATTTTTACTAGAATATGTTTATTACGATTAAGTAAATGGAAATTTCCTATGAAATATTGTGAGCGGAAAAATCGAAAGCCAAAAAATTATACTTATTCAGTGTCTAAGTAACATTCAAGTAAGTGGTTAAAGTCTGCCCGAATGAGACTGCCCGCCCACGCCGTCTGCGTGCGTATTGCGCAGCAGTCGCTAAGGTATTTTTCGTACGAGCCTCCGCTCGGCTGTAGACAGCTGACTGGTATATAATTTATTGTTTGTCTAATATTCCTGCCAAACTGTTCACAGGTTCAAAAAAATGTCTTTGCCACGGTAGCCCATCAGCCACGCCGACCGCTTGAGAGGACAATCTGATTCGGATGGACTTTACATTGATCGTATTGATCCAGCACCTAAAATATTATGCAATCAATAGATGCGTAAACTTCTGATGTATTCCTTGTTGGGTCAAGCAATCGTAGAAGTCAAAAAAACTCTATTATTTGAAGAATACGATACAGTATGTGAGAAAGTGAGGCCAGGTGCATAGTGATATGTGAGTGCATTCTAGAATTATGAGAGTATAGGCAGTGAGTATGAGTATGTCATAATCTTTTTAGCAATCCAATTTACTCGCATTCCTTTGTTGACTGAGATGGTTTTTGAAGTGAGAATTAGTTCAACTGAATGGAGCTCTATCTCATATACGACTCAAGAAATTGTGAATGTGTGCGACCATGATGTTTTTCGATTACAAAATCGGGATGCAGCTCCATCGATATGTGTTTTCAGTGCACATTCTACTTATCGTGTTCGTTAATTCAAAGAATTTGAGTCTCTTTCCCTGCATATGTGAATGCTGAATCTATGGCAGTTTATGTATGGTTTCCGTTTTCGGTTTAGTCTGACGCATGGACCAGGCGGCAGGCCGTGCGGGGTTTGCGGCCTCACTGGGGCGGCATGCACGTACGCAGCGGGTTAGGTTGGGGTTAGGCAGGGTTTGGAGCGTCGGCGCGTTTGATGATAACAGCGCGAGGGCTAAAAGGGAGTTAGGCTAGCACTGAAAAATCGTTCCCTCGAAAACCCTACGTAGGAGAGTGGGGCAGCCGAAACCCCGTTGAGACCCCAACTATAGATTATCTCCAGCACTCGCACAGCAATCATGAAACGCGCCGACGCCCCAAACCCTGCCTAACCCCAACCTAACCCGCCGCGTACGTGCATGCCGCCCCTGCTGGAGGATGGTGTTTGAAATCGAGCAGGGTGATCTACCGTCGCAGCCCCGTCCAATCATCAGACTAAAGTTATTGCGCGAACTTCACATGAGCCTTTAGAGTTATATGATTCGGATTTTCGAATATTCAACCATTTCGAGGAGTCAAATCCAACTTTTCGACTATTCGGCTCATGCGAAACTCCAAGATATTCGACTTTTTAAATTGTCGGTTTATTCAGACGGTTGAAATATGTATATGATCGTTCAAATACGTATGGCTTGAATATTCAAATAATCAGCAATTTAAAAAATGCTTCATGGCAATCGTGTTTCATTAGATACATAAGGAAAAGTTCAATTGATTACAATTTGGGCTATGCACATAAAGCCTAGCTTGCTCGGATGGGTCCGGAGCAAGCAGCAGAGCGGTCGGTCATGACAAAATATAACAATGATAAGGAGATTTTGACATGCTAAGTTCGGTAAGCTTAACTTCGACCAGCCCAAAATGGGGGAGCTAGGATACATAAATCTTTGGAAAAGTTTCTATACGTGCATTCCAAGTGAATAGAGAGAAAGCTTTCGAGTTGATTTATTTCATCAAAAAATTTTGCACCACATGTTTCGATAATCCCGACAAGGATTACTTTGAAAGAATTCAATCAGTTGAAAATATTTTTACTTATATTTCAAGAGCAATATTATATGTACATATGAACAATAACTAGAATTTTCATAAAGTTTTATTCGTTACATATTTTCTTGGAAAATTTTCAATGGATCGTATTCAAAAATTCGTCTCATGAGGAATGTAAGCCGGAGCATATCTGAAAAAAATTCCTAAGAATTGATTCAGTCAAGGAATTCAAAAAGCATACTTCAAAAGATTTTTCATTCTGAAGTTTTGGGAACTGTATTCGGAACGAATGATCCTCTGGAGAATTTTAAAAATACCGTTTTCTAAGAGAAATTGTTGCTCAAATTTTTTGAAGGTCTTGCCATTCGATCACCTGCGGATTCTAAAAAAAACATGTTCGAAAACTCTGGATGAAAAACTGAAAATTTTAAGAATTTCAAAGACCAAGAAATCATTCCAGAATTCCAGAAATACCATATTAGATGGAAAATTTATCACGGGTTTCTGAAAATGTGATTTTTAAAAAAAGACATTTTGGAATTCTCCAAAGCCACGTTTTAAGACAAAGCCTTTATTCTGGGAAACTTATGGGTGATTATTTGAAATTTACTGTTGCTGAAAGTTCAATATCCAAATTTCAAATCATGAGAATTTTGAAAAGACCACATTAGAACAACTGTTACTCAGGAAAATCGGCAGCTTGTTTTTCAAATTAGACCTTTCTAAGATGACTCTTAAATTCAAAATGCGATATCCGATTTGTGCAATCAACTGTTCGACAATCGCCGCTCTTGATGATTGCCGAATATGCATTCAACTCGAGGACAAGGCTGTCTCGACTACAGTCAGGGAACGTGCTCTAGGGGAGCATGTGCTCCTATTAAGCTTTAAATTACAGCACCTGCTCCAACAAATAACATCAGACGTTGTAAGCGGGTATTACACACATTCAACTAGACGACAACAACATTTTTTCTAAATAGTGCCTAAACCTCACTATATATAAGAGAGATACGTTAGTCAGTCACGGTATTCGTTCCTCAATGCATCGCTTGTCAACCGAGATAAGCCGTATTTTCCAAGGGGGCCAGAGAAAGCATACGAGACACTCTCGAGACAAGACTCAGATTTCTGCACAGTCGCTGGTGTACTGCTTTGATAGCGCTGGACTGCCTTGCAGCACATGCTCCTGCGATAAAAGTTTGCAGCACGTGCTGCTGCTTTGAGCACGTGCTTCTGCGATGAAGCTTTTTGATAGGAGCAGTCACTCGGGCAAATGCATATTCAGCCCGTGCATTGAATGAGACGATTGTCTGAGTGAAAATGTCAATACGTTGTACGTTTGCAGGAGGCTATGTTCGCATTTTTATGTATAGCGGCTTCTGAGATTTTTGTCTAACAATGTTTTAGAATTAGCATAAACAGGGCGAGTCTAACAGGAATTGTCTTCAATCCAGAGAAAACTGTTGAATAATTGCTAAGTCACGTAATAGATTAAGTCGCGACATGCTGTAATGCTGGATTATAATAAGCAGGTGCTTTTAGCAAAGCATCAAAGGCGAGGTGGAGAAAATGTCTATGTTCAAAACGCTGACTTCAAAGGAAACAGGGTTAGACGAAAAAAATGCCTCCTTCGCATGGACAAGGAAAAACGACAACGAATTGTGGCCGAAAAGGTCAACTACATAACATCGGCATGAATCCTAAAGACACTTTGCGTTCCCCATTGGAGGTTGACGCAAACTCGGTGCACCTATGTTACAGCATATGGCACCGAGTTTGCACTAACCTTCAACAGTGAACGCAAAGTCTCATTAGGATCAGTGACGACGTTACTTGTTTGTTGACCTTTCAATTCGTTCCGTTCTCTCACATTTTCTCGACCGATAACAGTGATTCCTGAAAACATCTGCAATATTTCTCAGTAGGGGGAGTTATGTGAGAAAAAATCCGAACTCGGAAATCACTCAAGATATAGCCTCGATAATTATGATTATTCTATGAGCTCGGCCAATTACCAGGTTGTCCAATAATTCTTGTCCGAATATTTCACCACTTTTAATTTTTTTCAACTTTATTGAAAAAAGTCTAATCAACAATATAATCACCACAGTTATCCAGAACAGTGGCCCATCGATCTGGCAGGTCGCCGATGTCCTTCGCCCAGAACTCCGGGGGCTGCGACTCGAAGAAGTCCGCGATGTCGGATTTGAGGTTGTCGTAGTTGGTGAATTTTCTTCCGGCCAAATGGTGCTTCAGCGGGCGGAACAAGTGGTAGTCGGAGGAGGCGAGGTCCGGGAAATACGGCGGATGGGCGACCGTCTCCCAGCCAAGCGTCGCCAACTTCTGCTTGGTCTCCTTCGCCACGTGGGGCGTGCGTTGTCGTGCAGCAGGTGGACCGAGGCCCGTCGGGGACGCTTTTCTCGGATGGCGGCGGCTAGTTTCTCGAGCTGATCGGTGTAGATGGAGGCGGTGACCGTCCTGCCTTGCGGGAGCAGCTGGAAGTACAGCATGCCCTTGGTGTCCCACCAGCAGCAGAGCATGATCCTCAGCGGGTGCAGGTCGGCTTTCGGCGTCGTCGGCGGCTCTTCTCCGCGCGGGATCCAGACGGCACGGAGGGCGTCCTTGTCGTAGAGGACCCAGCTCTCATCCCCAGTGACCAGGTCCTCGAGAAGTTCCTTGCGATGCGCACGAAGGAGGAGGGACTGGCAGACAGCCATGCGGCTCTGCTTGTTGGCGTCCGTCAGACGGTGGGGGATCCAACGGGCCAGAGCTTTGTGGTAGCCGAGTAAGTTGAGTCGATTGTGGATGGTGGACTCGCTGCAGCCGAGTGTCGTCGCCAGTTCACAAGTGGTGGCTTCCGGCTTCTCCTTGATACAGCGACGGACTTCGTCATCATCCACCGTAGAAGGCCTCCCACTGTGCTCCCTGTCCTCGAGGCTCGTGTCGCCGCTCTCGAAACGATTGAACCAGCGGCTGACTGTGCGTTGGGACACTGCATCCTCCTTGCACGCTCTGCAGATGTTGGCGACCGCGGTGTCCGTGTCGTTGCCCAGCAGCCACTCGTAGTACACGAACGTGCGAATTCGACCTTGGTCTATTTCAGCTTGTACTGGTAGCTAGACGCGGCGACTGCGCTTTATATACCCCAAGCGTAGAACTTTGGAGAAATTTCTAGAAGGTTCTTACACTTGCCTGATATTGTAACACTTCTAAGGGAAAATTATAAAATTTTGAAATTTTTCGGATAGTTATTATTGGACGGCCTGGTACTTGGGTTTGTGGAGACATGGCGAAGTACTTCTCAGTATAAAAAAAACTATCCAGGTACTCGTTTAGTTCCACATTTGAATGCTTGCGTGGAACAGAAAATTGAATAGTGTAAAAGAGGAAAAGTCTGTCTGAACGAGAATGTCCGCCCACACGGTGCGTGTCGTGTAGCCGTTTCAACTGCCAATCAGCAAGCAGCTGACTGAAATATTATTTACTATTCGTCCAACACTACTGCTAATCGATTTACGGGTTAAATAAATGTCTTGGCGACCGCCGCTCGACACGCTCGCCGGTCACGGGTGCGAACAGCCATATTTGGACGGTCTTTAAGTGCAGTAGTGGGCTTAGCTATCTGAGCATTCATTTTCAAACAGCTCAGTTTTCCGCGACTACATCTGGGCTATAATCGAACTGTAACTTATAAATCTTCAAGGCTAAAAAAAACAATGGGTTATGCTCGAAACTTTATCTTTTGAAACGCTGGCTCACAAGTTATGAAATTTCGGGGTCTTATCGGGTGGATCGAGGCCAGATGACGGGCGGAGCGCTGTCAGCGATGCGACCTCGCCGGTCCGATTGATGGCAAACGATTACAGTTTCGGGCGACAGCCGGGCTGACCGCGAACACTGCTGGAAATGGCGAGTGGGCAACCACATAGTTTTCTCAAAAAATAATGAGCATGATGATCTTATCCGCCAATGGCCCTCCCTCCGCCCGGTGTGGCTGAGTAAAACAACTCGGTGGACATTGTTGAATTAAACTGCGCTATTTTTTTTTGTGAGCCTGATCATACTGAGCCATGACTCTAAAGGAAATCATGAAATGTTACGTATTATTACGACCAAAAACCTTCGGCGAAAAATTGAAAGGATACGCTCAGATAGCAACGCCGGGCGACCCGACGACGCTCAGAGCCCCATCGGGCGGTTGCCAGCTAATGATTAGCTCTTCGGTTCGGTTGGCTCCATCGGAAAGAATTGTCAGTTGTTCCGCCAATGACCCGGAATCGGCCCAATACCTTCGACACGCAGGGCTGATTCCTGCCGTTGACAGACTGACCTCGCAAGCAGGAGGCTGCACGGTCCGCCATTGGACCTCGGATCGCCCGGTGTTGCTATGTGAGAAGACTTCTAATCTGAACACTATAATTTTATGTGGAACGTTTTTCTGCGGCGTACCGTGGCTAGGTGGTCATAGAGATCTAGTTCAAAAAGCAATAGAAAGATAGTTTGTATTTAGCTGTTCGTGACGCTTTCATAATCAAATGAGTGTGCGTTCTTTTTCAGGTCACTTCTATTGATTGGGTGTAGGTCAACAATTTACTGGGTCGAGCTATGCTGTACAATGCCTTGCATTAGTGAATATAGACATCAGAGTCCGGTTGAGAAGTTTTGATGAGTATGATGTTATTAATGAGCTTGGAAATGTTCGCAGAAGTAATGTATTTTTTCTTTACCAGTTTTTTCGATATCTATTTTTTTTAAATAAGAAAAGAATTTTTTCAATACACGTTTTCGAGCAGAACTTCCAAGTACGATCTCTTGTTTAGCTGCGAATGCAGAGTGGTTTTTAATGAGGAGAAAAACTCCTATTTTTTATGTCATGTAGTTCTGATTTTTTCCACTTATTTCGACCTAGTGCAGTATTTTTTACCTGACTGTATAGATATTTTTTGTGTATGTGTCTATTATCTTCCTCTAGAGCTTCTCGAAAAGACATGTCTCATCAAGGACGTCACAGTACGGGTGGGCGATTGAAATGAGGTCAAATTGATAATGAGATTGCCAAATGGACGCACAACTGTGTATATAATCAAATCGAGACGCAAGAGCATCGCATTCTCACTGATGATTTGCGCATTCGAACGAACCACTAACGCTGATTACTAGTTCGTTTCAAGTACGAACCTTTGAAACAAAGCTGCATGGCAAAAAGGAAGTGGGGCACAGCTTGCATGTTTAGGCTGGGGACGGAGACAGAAAATGGTTGAGGCTTCCGTCAACTGATTCCTTCGCAGCTGTATAGCGAAAGGAAATATGAAAATTTGGAGATTGGATCTCGACTCATAAATATTATTGGAATGTAGGAAATTCGATGCGAAACGGCCAGAAATGTGCGAAAATGCGGTTTTAGAATCCCGTAAGGCGTCTAATGTGGTTTTAGGACCCCATAAGGAGTACACTTCCGCCGTACAGCGTCTATTGTGGTTTTAGGATCCCTTAAGATGTATGCTTCCGCCGCGCGGCGAAGTGCAATTCTATCATACAGTTTGTGCCGCGCAGCGTGATCAGTATTACAGAAATCACTGTGTCGCGCAGCTCGGCCGCAGGAGTATAAAAGACGCCTAAGGCGGCGTCTAGAGTTCATTCGCGGCGCGACGCGGCGTTATGATTAGCCTACGTATCGATCAAGCGACGTCGCGTCGCGTCGTCGCTAGGCGTTCACAGTGAAGAGGCGCGATACATCGAATTTGACGCGCAAATTATAATCGTTCCGCGACCAGCGCGTGGCAATGCAACGCGACGCGATGGTCGCGGAGCGATTGACATCATTTTTTCTTTCATCATTGGGGACTCAAGGTGCGTTTTTGATTTTCTCAAGCTTTTTCAAAGACTAGGTTGATTGAAATTGTCATGGGTTATTGTATTGTTCTCAGATGATACTGCAAACAATTTTGTCTGCATAATCAAGGACAGTGTGATGAGGGTGATGGTTTCAAAGAGTTGACGAGCTATAAAGTTTTTTTACGGTTTACAAACGACACAAGCATAATTCGGTCTCATTTCACCGAAACATCCCTATTCTGTACTATCAACTCCAAAAAAAATTCTAAGCATCATTTGCTCCCGATGTCTTTTTGATTGTTTCGTCATTAAAGAAGCAAGTTGTCGGAACGAAAACAAAAATGTGCCATAATAATACAGATAAAAGATTAAAAAAGGTACATCACACTAAAATAAACAGAATAAGACCGAATATTGATTAGTTTTGCCTGGGTACAGAAAATTGCGGAAGTTACGCAATTGCGCGTAGTCGCCTAGCGTTCGCGCGCCGTTCACACAGTGCCGTTCACACCTTGATTTCCGCGCGACGCGATTTTCGCGTCGCGCTGACATGTGCCATCGCGTCGCACCGCGAAAACTCTGAACGCCGCCTAAGGCCGAAAATTCTTCAAAAATCATCAATCCATCACTATGGGCTCGTTTTTTCAGCAGCATTTTGTGGTTATCAAGGTGGTGTATACGACATTGAACTGATTCATGCTGTTGGGCGCCAAGAGGTTCAGCCCCTAAGGAGGAACGTTTGTTGAAATAAAAATACTATTTTATTATGTGAACCAATGAAACACGCAGAGATGAGCAGAATCCTGCCTTCCTATAGCTTTCTGGCCTTCCTATTTCCGAAAAAAAAGTTCAAAAGTGAGGAGAAAAGCGTCTATGCAGTCGCGTTAAAAATTCGTGTCCAGTGTGGTGTCGTGACCGCATCCGTAATAAACGTTCGCGTCAATAGAAAATCTAGTGCAACTGATGAGCGTTGCGAATGCCAGCTCCGTCAGGCGCTGGACGACCATTTATCTTAGCGGTTGTACGAGGCTACTCTTTTCTGACTTGATGATCGATTACACAGAATGTGAGGTGCTTAGGATGACTGGCGAATGCGACGCTCTCTGGGCTTCAGCGACACCAAGAACACAGTGCTTTTTTGCCGCTTGCGTCGCGTGTACCAACCGAAGTGCTCCTAGGCGCCTCCCTTCCTGTGTACTCGATCAACAAACACTTTATTCCGACTTCTCAAGTTCGTATACGCGATTTCCGATGGTGTTTCGCCTTCCGAATTCGAAGGCGTTTTCAACTTTTTGATTTTCGGAAAAACTCTCGATGTTTTGGAGGATATCCGGAATTACTTCGAAGTTACAATTTTCTGACTCTTCGAGCATCGATTTTAGACAGTTTTTGAACTTCCGAGTTACGAAAAACGCCTCAACACGCGGAATGAAGTGAAAATGACCGACTTTCCAATTCCCATTCTCAATACCCGATGATTTTCGATTTCTGAAGTAAATTTTTCTGGGATTCCCATTTCCGAAGAGCATCTTGAAGTTGGGGAAAACATTGGCTGACCTATAGAATTGATTTTTTTCCGATTTCATGAAATCGATTTTTCGATAGTTTAGCCTTTTCCTTTCGGATCCTCCCCCCTTGATTTCTGAAAAAAAGTCTCAAAATGCAGAATAGGATAGGAATTTCTTACAGGATGATGGCCGAAACTTCGGATTTTTCATTTCCCGATTCAAAGTTATTTTCGGCCTCTTATATTCAATTAGTTCTGCCAATCCCATTCTCCAGAAATCGCCTTCAAGTACGAGAAAAATTCGGATCATTTAATATTACAATTTTCCGACCTCGATTTACAACGTTTTGGCTTCACGGTTGTGAAATATGCGTCATATGTGGAACAAAATTGTATCTACATTCAAGACCACATATTTTTGTCACACGTTCTGAGTTTCGATTTCCAGCGGTTTTTAGCCGCTCAATTTCAGAACAAGTCTGGCATTCCGTCCGATCTTCTGAAAACGCATCACAATTTAGGAAACTTAGGAACGCCTATGAAATAAGAAATTTCAGGATTTCCAACCTTTTCAGTTTCCAATAACTTCACTTTACCGAACATCGAAAATGTCTAGAGAAGGAGAAGTAGATAGGATTTATCTGCGAAATTATGATCAAGCTTTCCGATTTCCGAATTCTGAGCCTCAAGCTGTCGCTTCGTTTTCTGTTTCCGGAGTTTTGAAAAGAATTCCAATTATTTTCGTTCCGATTCGAATTATTAAAATTAAATCAATCCAGTGTATGTATAATTCAGCTTCGGAATAACGAAAAATCTGGACTGACGAAAACCCGATTAATTCAAGGTTCTCGATGAAATCGGATGTCTGGCCACCCTCATCGAATGGTAGATCTGGTCATCACAAAAAGGAAAACAAGTGAAAAAAATTGGAGAAAAAACGCTCAGGAACAAGTTATTGCTTGGTGTTCTCTCGCCCCCGAATATCGAGATTTGTGTGAAAGCCTGCTTTGTCAACTTTTATTCTGCTTTTAAAGTAACTTGTGAGCATTTCTGGAAACTACTTACTTCTTTAGAAGCAAAATAGATAGGATAGGTAGATAGCAGAATAGCAAGATAGGTACCTCAGGAACTAACTCATCCTTTTATTACGTTCTGCTCTGTTGCTGTTTTATGCTATAACTGTTTCACATTAACTGTCTAAATCACAATTTTTTTTTGCGTTTTGTGTTTGAAGCGTGAAATTATGTCACATATGAATAAATAAATAAATAAATAAATAAATAAATAAATAAATAAATAAATAAATAAATAAATAAATAAATAAATAAATAAATAAATAAATAAATAAACAAATAAATAAATAAATAAATAAACAAATAAAGGCGGATAAGCAAGCATTAACGAAAATCGCGTTAATTGGGGGGCGACACCGGTAATTAACGTTATTCGTTTTAAGTAGCGTTATTCTTTGTTTTTAAGGGTTCTCCCCACAAATTTCCAGGTTTTTTTCATTTATTTTTACTTTCGTGATGACCAAATCGACATCGCGAACCCAGCCTCTAAGTTATACAAGAAAACTTTGATAATTTGATCGGCCAAAAAGGGGATATCTTTAGGATTCCGGATAACTGAACAAATTATTCCGTGTATACCCCTCGCATTCTATGACTCAAACGGCGCGGCCCAAGAGATTTGAATATTTTCAATCGATTTGAATGAATAATCGAAAGTTTGTGCGTATATTTCAAATATTATCACTAACGCAAAGTGCATCGCTCCCGAGATAACCAAATAGGTGAATGCCATTCGCGCCCAATATATCCTCTAACTCGGAGCTAAATTTACTTTGTTCCTTCGCAAGCTTTTGTCGAGCGTGGGGAGAGACAGCGAGAGAGTGTGGGGTAGAAAGAGACCCAACATATGCGTGCGCACGCACACGATCGACGCAAGTAAACTTTACTCTGAAATAGAGCATAAATGCAATCGGACGATTTTTCGGTAATCGCATTTCCGAACGCCTTGACTTGGAATAAGCCAATTATTTGAAAAATCCGAGCGCTTTTATCATTTGAATAAATGAAATATTCTAAAAATTCAATGATTTTTATTTTCCGAGGAATACAGGATATTCGAGAAAACAGAACACTGAAGGTATCCTGATATCATTCAAGTGATTATTCGCTTCCTTCACCAGTCTAGTTTAAGTTATCTATCCTTTCTGAGCCAGACAAAAACAATGTTCATTCAGGATATTCACGAGAGGGAAATCCAGAAAAAGGTGTAAAAGTTTGGTAGCTCATTATCACGATTATTAATCTTTACGAATGTTTTCTAGTACTGAAGTTCATTGATGTTTCTTCTTAGTTGTTTGCTAAAAACATATGTGGAAAGTAATACCTCGTATAAATATGGAATTATTCCGCAAAAAAAAAACTATAAGATTGTCGATGAAGATTTCTCTATAACATTGTACGAGAATGGGCGTTTATTCTTCAGATTTTCTTCGCACTTTTCATTCAATGTGTTAGCATCTGTTTATCTCCCATGGAAAGGGCAACGTTGTTTTGAAAACATCAAAGTTCAAGCACACAGTCATTCAAACTCGTGGTGCACTCCAGGAATCAGAGAATGTTTATATGAATATAGCCTAGCGCCCTCATTTCGAGACGGTCGAAGGTTACATCAATTCATTTCCCAGCTTTTTTATTACTCCTGGCTATTTTACGATAAATAATTTTTTAAAGATATTTCGAACTTTTTTTGACTTCTAAATGGCATTGCCAACATAGTTAGGTCCGTGGCTTGTTTCCTCAAGAAAAACATTTAATTTAATCCGCGGCTGGTGCAGGCATTTTAAATTTCACCGGGGGCTGGCTGGTTATTAACGGCCAGCCGCCGGTGAGATTGAAACCGCCCGCGCCAGCCGCGGTTTAGATTAAAATGTTTTTTACCTGAGGACACAAGCCACGGACCTAACCATACGTAACTTTTGCCAGGAAGCTTAACTTTCGGATTATTGATGATTAACGTTGCGTCGCGTCGCCCGCGACGGGAAGTTTGATCCCGGCCTAACCAAAACACAGAGGAAAATCGTTTGAGAACCGTACTCCAATCCAGCCGTGAAATAAGGTGCGTTGTGTGTGACTGCACTAAAGAGCGTATTTCAGGCCTGTTCCATTCCGCTTGCTTTCATGACGTGCCATGCCGACTGTCGCATGTTAAATAGGAGCTCATTTTGTGAAACATGACCAAATAAAACGCGTTTGGTACGAGGAGAGCACCGTGTGCTATGAAGATATAGCCTAACTCCCACATTTTTAGCCGGTCGAAGTAGGGCTTATCAGGCTTATTGTGTCAAAATCTCCTTACCATTGTTATGTCTTGCCATGGCCGATCTCTCCGCTGCTTACTCCGCCCGGACTCCTTCGAGAAAGTTAGGCTTTATAGATGGTTTTGACGCCAGTTAGACAGAGCTGCTTGATCGTTGTACCTGATTCATCGAAAGACCGCTTAGTTCGCAGAGCTTTACGCGCTCTTATAAGCCAATATTCACTGAAAACTCGAGAGAGTACTTTAGTTATAATGCATGCACTTTCACTAATGCTCACGAAAATTCTCACATGTCTTCAAATATAAAGACATGCTACAAAATCACGCTCAATTCTTGTTTCTATTTCTCATTTTCCACAAGTACAACTGTACTTACATAGAACGACATAGTTTTCCCTCTGAAAAGTGGCAAACGTGATGACTGATTCCGCTAGATTTACGTGAGAATTGCCACGCGGCGCGTTTTTCCGAGTAGTATTAGTTTCTGGGATAACGCTCAAGCTTAAAGTCTAACTTTTTCGAATGATTCCCTCCTTAGTCCCTTTGACTCTCTTGATTTTGGAAGGGGACGAAAGGCCGGGGTCGGTGCGAAGGTTTTGAATTTTTCTCTGTTCAAATTGAAGACAGCGTATAGGCTCGAAATAGTTGCTGAGATTGGGACATCAAAGGCAGTGTTCACGATTAAAGTCGTTCTTCTGTTTTTCCGCTATCTTGATAACGGTCCCATGCTGATTTCAATGATGTCCCAGAAATCGTACAGCACCCACTGGGAACGGAGTTATGTCCCTTCAAAGTTCAGCTGAGAAGCTTCGTGGACGAGTTGTCCGAGGCTTGTAACTCCCTTTTTTTGCAGCCGATGTGTGCGAGCTGACCTGAGTAAAGAGAGACGTTGAGAGTGAAGGCAGGAACGTGGCTTTTGGTCGGAAACCATCGCTCATCTCACCACGAATTCAGGGAAACTGTTATAGGACGTGGGCGGAGTGGCCCGATGGGTTGACTGGCCCACGAGATTTTCACCCACTTAACGGCCGTTTTTCGTCGTTTTTCCGCTCTTAATCTTCTTAGAGGAACCCAATGCTTTAGTTTTGGTAAAAAAAAATATGCCACTTTTTTCTTCGTGAACATTTCCTTTGATGTGGTCAGATACGAGTCAAAATTACCGTATTAGAGTCTTATTGAAACAGCGAAAGAAGCAGTCTCCGTCCTTTTCACAGTTTCCGCCCCTCAAAGCAAACTCGTCCTAATTGATTGCTTGAATGCGGTCGCTTTGACTGTTTTTTTTTGCGATTTCCAAGATGTAAGCGTTTTCGTGCAGGCCGGAAGACTCCGTTAGCCACGCTATCTCAACCATTTTATCGCTAGCTTGGCTATTTCAACGGAGCGCGCATGCTGTGATATAGGGGGGGGGACCATACATGGAGCGATGCTTTCGCACTTAAAAAGGTGATCTAGCACTGGTCGCCGCGCGCGACAAAGAAATCGTGAGGTCAGCCGTCTCACACGGCGTTTGCGTGGCAGCTGCTTCGCGCGATGGCATCGCGCTCACATCGCGTTTAAGGCCGGGATCATACTTCCATCGACGAACGACGCGACACAATGTTTACCATCCAAATCGACCGAAAATCGATATGCCTGACATGCACTGTCGCCGTCGCTGGTCGCGGGAAGTATGATCCCGGCCTGAACCATACGTTTTCGCGCGATGGCCTGCTGGTTAGCGCGCTTTCGTGATTTTATCACATTGCAGTGCCCTGCACTCATAGGTTCGTTGGGGTGGAGACAACGGTTCGAGAGGTGAAGGTTGTTTAGGATACCTGAATGGGAAATGGTGAAGCTTCCCTATAGACTTGCAACTTCAAAATTTGACGTTTTCTCAATCCTCTTTTTCTTGCATTCAATATATTTTCATTTTTAATCATTATTTTGGAACATTTTTTTCGTTAGATGACCTCCTTTAAGAATTCACTAATCTTAATGAAATGATCTGTCTAGGTTATGAAAAATTTCCTTTGAGCTGTCTTGGAGTCAAAAATTTTCGGAAAAATTTTCCAAGCGGTTTTTCAAAAGCTCTGTTCTTCTCTCATAACATTTTTGCCCTTCAAGATGGATCTCTGAACGGAGCCGTTTCCGAAATCTTCATGGAATTTAGCGTCGAATGATGTTTTCAATTTGAGAGAAATACGTTTCCAATCTCTCGGTCGATTTCAATTCATGAAAGAACGTTTCTTTCACCAAAAGCCATCAGTTTCTCGTCCATAACTGTTTTTCCCTAGAAGATAGCCCTTTGTTGTAGAACATTTTCGGGATCCCCATGATATTCTGCATCGAATTGCGTTTTTAGTTTCAAAAAAAAAATACGGCGCCGCTCTTCCAGCTGATTTCAGTTCATAAAGTGCATTTTTGTGTCTGAAGTTATGGGTTTTCGTTCATGCCTTCTCTACGCTAAGAGATACTCTGGTGAAGACTGTTTTGGAATCTCGATGGAATTCTGCGTCGACTAGTGTTTCCAGTTTAGTAGAATATTTTCTCGATCCTTCAGCCTCATTCATTTTGCGAAACACCGGTTTTTGCCTATAACTCTTTAACAGTTGAAGATATGGTTGAGCTTACGGTAGCTCTTGAAATCTGCGTGAAATTCTGCGTCGATTGATATATCGGCTTCCTAAATTTGCTTGCCCCATGAGCCAGCCATTTCGGTGGAGACTAGCTCCATAGTAATCTCCATAGGGTGCTCTCGCCTCTATGGTTTAAAGGCAGTGTTCCCGATAAAAAATGTGTTCCAGTTCCCACTAGGAATGGGTAGTGGAGGGGCACACTGTAACGTTGACGTCGAAAGAACACATGGAAACGAGCCAGGAAAAGCTCCTAAAGAGCCCGAAGTTGCCACTTCGAGCCCAAGGCAAACCCCAAAAGCGCAACACACGCCCACCGACGTGAACAAATGAATGCTTGAGATTGTGAGATGAGCGAAGATTTCCAATCATTAGCCCCGTTCTTCCCTTTATTCTCAACTTCTCTTTTTACTCAGCTCAGCGCTCATACATCGGCTGCAAAAGACGGAAATTACAAGCCTCGGACAACTCGTCCACCATGTTTCCTTAGCTCGAATTTTTGAGGGCCCATAACTCCATTCCCCGAAATTCTTGTTCGATTACAGAGACATCATTGGGATCAGCATGGGATCGTTTTCAAGATAGGTAGAAAAACAGAAAAACGATTTTCATCGTGAACACTGCCTTCAAATGAGAGACGCAGAGTTCTGCTGGAATCAACAACGGGGCTCGGCTCCACCAACCTGGCTGGCTTATGGAGCAAGCAAGGTTAGAAACCCAATATATCATTCGACGCAGAATTTTACGTAGATTTGAAAAGCAGCATTCTCCAAAACACTATCTTCAACGGTTAAAGAATTATAGGCGAAAAAATCGGTGTTTCGTATAATTAAATAGGCTGAAGGATCGAGAAAATATTTTTTCAAACTGGAAACACTACTCGACGCAGAATTCCAGCAAAATTCCGTCAATCTTCACCAAAGGTCTATCTCCGAGCATAAAAAAGTTATGGACGAAAAACCAATAATTTCAGGTGAAAAATGCACTTTATAAACTGAAATCGGCCAGAAGAGCGGGAACGTATTTTTTGAAACTGAAAAATATACTCGATGCAGGGCTATCTCATAGCGTAAAAAGTTATGAAAGAAAAACCGGCAGTGACACCCACTCAATCCTGAAAACGACTTGCATGAGTGTTGGGTCACTTTCATTCTTTTTCGAGGCTTTTCACCGGTTGTCAGTGGTTTTGCCAATGGTGAAGGTTTCCCCTTCGCCTGCTCAGAGGTGAAGGTTGATGGAACACACGGCTCCAGCCACCGAAGCTATGCCTGCACTGTGACGTGTTGTACATCGCAGAGCAAACCACATCGCGCGCGATTCTCGTGGCGCGATGTAAGTATGGTCCCCTCCTACATAACTCGTCCACTTCCACTCCAATACAGAACAATCCGTCAATTCTCCATTTGCATCAAGCTTTCGACAGTCTTTTTTGTTGTTCCAATACTTTCACTCCCAAACCTTCGATTTATGTGTGTCATAAAATCGATATAATTTTTAAGCTTGTATGCTTCCTTTAAATATGAACCCTTCCATGAGCACAGGTAAGGCACGGGGACTTCTTCAGCAAGTCATATTATGGAAAAAAATCTTGTGTCCACTATGTACAGCACACCCAGCGGTGTCTACGGGTGCAAGGCGCGATCTGCAGGATTTGAAGATTTGAAAGATTCCTCCGACTTGCATAAATGAAAATGTGCAGATTCTCAAGCATACATTAAGATATTTCCATTAAAAAATTTTAGTGACAAAAGCGGAAGGGCTCAAGAAGAGCAAGGATAAAGATCTCTTCATAGAGAATGTTGTCCTACTCGCGGTAAGCACTTTTTGAAAAATGAACATGTTTACATTTGTAGACAAATACATGTATGCATGCGATATGATGTCATCAATGCATATGGTAAAGTTCGAGGAGGCGAATAAATGTGGAACGCTAACACTGAGATGAAAGTAAAAAAAATTATTTTTCTGAACGACCAATTGATGATTTAGCGAGAAAATGAGGGTGTAGTGAAGCTAGCATTACTACTAGTGGCTGAAGATGTGTGAAATTACAGGCTCCGTGGTGTTAGGTCTTGGGTGTACATGTATACATAGCTATCATAGGATCAAACAAAAAAGCGTGGGATAACCATCTTTTTAGGACCTTCCGTCTAATGAACTTTCAATGCTAATTAGGTTCTCGAAAAAAGTCTGGCATTGTTGTAAACATATATTTTCATAAAGAAGGGCAGTCAAGCTTTGACCATTCAAAATTTGGCTCGAACAGCTTAACTCCATTTCTGAGTTCCGGAACCGATGGCATGAGGTTACGTTTGATGTAGTATGCGATTTTTCCTGGTGGTGATACCCTGCGGTGCTGGTTGGGTAAACATTTAGATGAGCCCAGTACAGTATGCTAATACAGTATGCGGTTGCGCAAAATTATATGTACATATGTACTGTAAAACAATCTGGAAACGACACTTCGAACGTTGTTTAAATCTAAATCCTACTAGGTATTATATTGTGGAATAGCCCTCCTCACATGGATTCTGATTCATCTTTCAGGTATTGACTATAAAATTTAACTTTGAAAAATGTTATTGAAAAATGGACGCTCAAGACGCGGAAACGAGTCTCCGCGCACCACCTGACCAAAGCCTACGTTTCTAAGTTTTCGTTGTAACTTGGTTCGATAAGCTCCCTGAGAGTTCGGAAGGACATATTCCGAATCAGCATCCAGAGCCCTTTCTTGCAAGCACACTTATGTCTTGCGGGCAAACAAGGCATGTAGGGCGTACATATTCATTCGACTTGGCGAAAGGAAAGTCAAATAATATGTGGTTACTCGACGAAGTGCCTCATCCACGTCATCAGTGGGAAACATTATAGACAACAGGTGATCAACTGCCTGCGGCTGACCTATTCTTTCTGCGGAATTTTGGACTTTCACACTCGAATATTTGCCCCATTTCGAGAGGAGCAAGTCTCCTCGTGTTGCGATTTATAGGTGGTAGCATTTATCCATTTGACCCGAATCGAAAAACGGATATCCGAATCATTTCAAAAACTATGGTTGTGGATATCCGAAAGCATTCAGATAGATTGCGAGTGGCAGAAAGTAGTACCGTAACAGTAGTGCTTTTATTTTGAATTCACTCGGATGAATCGGACTTCCCCGACCATCGTTCTTAAAGGCAGTGTTCACGATAAAAAATGTGTTTCAGTTTCCACTAGGAATGGGTAGCAGAGGGGCACACTGTAACGTTGACGTCGAAAGATCGCATGAAAACGAGCCAGGAGAATCTTCAAAGGAGCTCGAAGCTGCCAATTCGAGCGCAAGGCAAACCCCAAAAGCGCAACACACGCCCACCGACGTGAACAAATGACTGCTCGAGATCTTGAGATAGGCGATGATTTCCAATCATTAGGCCCGTTCTTCCCTTCATTCTCAACTTCTCCCTTTACTCAAGTCAGCTCGCATACATTGGCTGCGAAAGACGGAAGTTACAAGCCTCGGACAACTCGTCCACCATGCATCCCTAGATCAATTTTTGAGGGATCATAGCTCCGTTTGCAGAAGGTCTTGTACGATTCCAAAGACATCATTGGAATCAGCATGGGACCGTCTTGAAATAGGTGGGAAAGCAGAAAAACGATTTTCATTGTGAACACTGCCTTTAAAACGATTCGTATATCCTTTTTCTCGATTCGGGTCCAATGTACCAGGTTCTTCAATAAGTTTTGTCGTTTGATAGGAGAGGGCGTTGCTACTAGCCCAATTTTTTTCGTTGTAACACTCTTCATGTGAACGTATGTGAAGTTTCATTTCAATCTGTTAATTCATTCTTTGTTAACAAGCCATTTAGTGTCGCCGTGTCACAGCAATGGAAAAAATTGAATATCGTGCAGTGATAAAATTCTTATTTTTGGAAGGTGTAGCACCAAAACAAATTCTCGAACGAATGTTAAAAGTGCTTAATGATTGTTAACCTACAATTAGAATAGTAGAAGGATGGGTTGCTGAATTTAAACGTGGTCGTACAAGCCTTGAAGACGATCCACCTAAAGGAAGTCTAAAAAGCGCATCATCACCAGAAACCATAACCGAAATACAGGATACGGTTTAAGAAGATTGACTGAGAGAGATTTAGTAGAGGCTCTGCACATCTCATTAGGCAGTGTGAGCCGTATTTTAGGTGAAATTTTGCGTTTTAGAAAGCTGTGTGCCAATAAGTGCCGCATTCGCTAACAATAGAACAAAAACACATTCGAATGCGACTTTCTCAGCAACATTTGGAGCGTTTAAAAAAATAAAGGGGATTTTGTGCATTGATTCATCACTATGGATGGGACTTGGGTCTATCACCATGATCTTGAATCAAAACAAGAGGCTAAAGAGTGGTGTGAACCTGGTTGTTCGGCTCCAAAACGAGTTTTTTTTTGGGGTGCGAAAGGAATTTTGTAAGTGACTTACTTGCAAACTGGTAAAACAATTGGGTCTGAATATTATTGCAACCTTTTTAACCAGTTGAAGGGAAACAAGTCGTGAAAAAAATACCCGGTTTGGATGAAAATATCTTTTTTTTTATCAGGACAATGCACCGTGTCACAAGGGCATTTTGACAGTGGCTAAGATCCATGAATTAAAGTTCGAATTGTTGAAGCATTCACCGTATTCACCAGATTTGGCCCCCAGCAACTTTCATTTGTTTCCAGAACTCAGAAAATTTATGCGGGGCAAGCGTTTTTCATCAAATGACGAGGTCATAACGGCTGTTGGAGCGTATTTTGCAGACCTTCTGCATTCTCACTTAAAGGCACAGAACACCCAAAAAATCAATTTTCAGATTTGATGCTTGTCTTGGAGAGATTCACACGGTGATCACAGTGGTATCTCTGAAATCGTCCAAGACCCCCTATGAACAGAGTTATGGCTCTCTAAAAATGCCTATATTTTGAGGGTGAAAAATTGGTGGACGAGTTGTCTCAGGCCTGTGTTTCTCTTCATTCGCAATCGTTGCGTGAGAGAAAGCCAGGATAAAGAGGCAGTCCGGTAATGGACTGAAGAACGACGACTTTTCAGAATCCACCCATCCATCGAGCCGCTATCGAGTTCGAAAATCTGTAAGGGGGTCGGGCCTGTGGTGGGGAGCGAAGGGGGTCGGGCCTGTGGTGGTCGCTTATATCTCGCTTATTTGGAGGAATTGAGACCTCGCATTTGGCACGTGTTATACAGGAGGGGTCTTTTACACAATCACACGAAAATCTCAAAATTCAAATCTGAGGGTGTACTGTGCCTTTAAAGGCATCGTACACGATGGAAAGCGTTTTTCAGTTTTTTGCGTTCAATCGGACTAGTGGGTCTTCACAAGGTTATTCACAATCTTTGGAGTTCTGAAATTGCCTGCGAATGAAGTTTTCGCCACCTCGAAACGGCTTCCTGGGTTCGGAGGCCGGCCTTCGGGTCGATCCTTTGTTACAATGAAGAAAGGAAAACAACCGGTTATGAAAAGAATTTATCTCGTTTATAACATTAAACAGTTCACTCCTCCGAACCGGTCAATTCTTCTAATGCCAGAAATGAAACGTCACAAAAGCGATCCTGTCTTGGTAGATAGAAGGGGTTTTGGGGTCCAAGACATCAAGGGTGATGTTACCTGAGCCAAAATGTGGGATACAGAAGAGGAATTGATTGTGACTGGATGTGTAGCGATCCTTTTAGCAACAATACCGCTCATAGGATTTAATCAGGGGGCGCGCGGGGGTGCGTTTTCGAGTATTAGGCTTTTTTAGTGCAATTATTCTTAAGGTCTAAGTCTAAACAGAAAAGTTTGGGTCAGATTTATAGTGTACCATAATGTGCACAATTACGTTATGCGGCTCCACAACCATATCTGTACTCAATAATAAGCATAGAAAGGTAAAGTTCTTCGCGAATATCAATCTCTTTGGGGATGCGCAACACATTCGGCTTCCATTCAAAATCGTAGAGGCTTTTGAATGTGTATTGGGCCTCTACAATGACTTGCGGGAGTCAGCAGATGTTCAAATCAGCGTTCTTATCCTCCCAGACAAGTCTGGTACCAACCTACCAGCCCCGGAAGTATAGAAGGCTTGGTTGACCCTGGGCGAGGATCGATCACTGGACCGTGTTTGAGACAGTGGCGCCTCTTGCCACTGCCCCATACGCTCTCCTGTACTAAACTACGATTCGCAAATCATAATGCAAAGTTTTTTAGTGCAAATCTGAACCCTAGCAGACATTATAAAGCAAGCAATGATGATGTTTGACAATCAGTCTTCTCAGGCAAACCATCGCTCCGAGCGGCACCGGAGAGCTACTCGAGCGGCGCTGCCTCTCCGCTCCGAGCGAAAATTAGCCATCTACTCGGGCCACAGCAGCCGCTCTCCGGGCCACAGCAGTAACGCTCGGAACGATCTTCGGTCCCAACTGGCACTGCGGTCTCTGTTCGGGCGATTTTCAAAATTTCCTAATTGCTATTTTTTCTTTATTTCCGCCTCTTCTGGAGAGGATTAAGCCTGTTAAAGGATAAGGTACCTGTTACAGCCTGTGGGTCAGGAGGTTAATACTGCCACAGGCCGCAACAAGGATATCATCCCAGCATGGTCCGCAATGAGGAAGCCTTCCCCACCGCGGGCCATGGGGGATCCCCTCGGCCGCTAAAAATTGTCGTCCTGAGAGTGATCCGATGTCACCTCTCAAGAGTGGCCTCGAAAACCAACTACCCGTCTACACGAGGCGAGCCGCCTTTTATACCCGCAGGATTGGTTGTTCTTTGAGTGATAACGTGGCTCGCACGTTATCACTCAAAGAACAACCAATCCCGCGTCTCTCTATCTCTGGCGATGGCACCGCTGTGGCCCCGAGAGCGACCGGAGAGCCACCGAGGGGCGAACTGGCACCGGACAGGGACCGCGGTGCCAGTTGGCCCCTTGGCCGCTGTCCGGACGATGACGTCATAATTGATAGGAACCGGTCCCGCTCAGAGCGATGGTTTGCCTGAGTTACTGGAACACGTGATCCCTACTCGCTGCGGTTTATGCTGCGGCAGAGTATGTTTCTGGCCTTAGAATGTCCCTGGTCTTAGAATATGTATGTTTTCCAGCCTCGTTTTTCGAGTCAGCTTTCATACATAACTTAATTTAGTGATTCTTCTAAAGCATATTTTGACTACTATAAATGGTCTCGAAAAACAATTCAAAATCAAAGAGTCAAAACAGAAATTCATGTATTCCTTTCCAATCATGTAAGATTATACGTGAAAATTAGACACTAGCTTGTTATTTAGTGTGCAACTACATACATATATAGCTCTGTAATCAGACCTACTTAGTACTTTTTGCCCTACTCCTATTGCACATGTATGTTAATGCAATAAGCACGTCTGCATATGACATAATCACACGTCTGCTAAGTGAATAGTCTATATCATACTTCCCACGCATAGCAGTAGATCTCTGAGTGGATGTGAACCAGTGAGATTTGAAATAAGTTGACGTGATTAGTTATTGAGAAATCGTATATGTATGTAAATTATAATGAAGATGGTGTGCACATTTATTCGAAACTTTTCGGCTAGCGTTAATTGGCGTGTTGTATGATTCCAACGGTATTACACGGAACGGTCTTCCTAATTTGCGCTTTGTTTCAAGTGATCCAAAGCGGTTCCTGCGCGGATCTTGAATATACTCCTGTGGTGAATTCAAGTCTTTTGTTTAAGAGTTGGGAGTTCTGCCAGCTTTCTGAGATTTTCGCCTGCTATGAAGACGAGTCCAGCCAGAAATACGTAGGATATAAAGTACTAGCTTATCACTTCCTACATGTTCAACCTATGTAAATGTATTTCAATAAATTCGAATTTTCGAAAAAAAAGTTCTCGATACATTTTGTATGACTCGAAAGGAGATTTCGAGTTAATGAGTACATCAAATAACGGGTTTCGGAATCTCTGAATGAATGGTTTCTAGATTTTCCAGTTTCCCCTAAATTTTCTCATTGACGATTTCCTTAACAAACTTCTTGTTTGAATCTCTTCCAATCAATGATTAGATTCGAAAACCTTTACTTTGTTCAATTTGGAGGAATTTCGGTATACACAAAGTTTCAAATGAATTCTGCATAATAAACGGATAAATCTGAACAATTTCCGTCGGTCGAAAACTCAATATTTATACTTCACGAAATACTGAATAGTTGAAAGAACTGTTGAATCTGAACTTTTGAATTGGTGGAATCTTTGAAAAATCGAATAATTCAAATTCTTGCAAATTTTGAACATTAGAAGAAGCGAATATTTTGATTTTTTGAGTACTTGGGAAACTAAAGTAAGATATTCAATATTTTCGAGAAAAAAAAGGATTATTCGAATACCCGATTCAATCCCTTGCAGACATAATCATTTGACGGTAGCTTTTTGGTGAATCATTCGAATAACCCTCTCAGAAGTTGATGAATTGATTATTTCTTCGAACAAAAGTTCTGATTGATTGAACTCTCGGAATGAGGCCTCTTTGAAATTTTGGAGCGAAGCATATGAGTTTGAATCCGTTCGAAGGAGACTGTCAGTCCACGCGGTCCTCGTGCGTGTCGAGCGACTGCCGCGAAAATATTTTTCGGACTCGGAAATCGATTAGAAGGACTATTTGCCCAATGGTGAATAATATCCCAATCGACTGTTTGCAGCCATGGGAAGTCTCATCCAAAAGAGTGCCTTCAGGACGATCGCTCCACACGCACGACGACCGCTTGGGCAAACATTTCCATTCGGACAGACTTTATTTTCTTTCAAATTCAAATGAATATGTAGAACTTCATACTTCCGAATCTTCGAGTGAGTATTCAAATTTTTTAAAGAGCTCTGGTGAATTTTTTGTGATGAATAAATGTTGCTTGTCACTCCCTTAATTGACCGCAACATTTGAAGAATCAAATGTTCTATTTTCCTAATGAAATGAATGCTTCAAAAAACGAACAACTTAAAAAAGCAATCTCAAATCAATCTAATATTTTAATTTTCAGATTTGTTGTTGTGTGGATTCGAAATAAATCTGTAATTCCAGGAGCGCTTTAGTTGAATGCGTAGGATACTAGAAAAAAAGATTTCTTATAAAAAACAATTTGAAAATAAAATATTTGTTCTACTTGAAACTAAAGAGATCACTGCTCATAAACGTGCAAAAACACACGCATAGGAACGATTTGATTCCTATAATGCCTTTTTCCAAGAGAAAAAAGGTAATTTGAAAATTTCAATTGAACTGACGGGTTGTGTATCCATAAATGACAGACAGATCGATAAAGCATTCTATTGATTACCCGTCAATTGAATGATGAAGGCACGCCCACAAGTACGCCGCGAAGCGGCTTGGCTGCGCACGCTTGTATCCGTGTGAACTAGAGAATCAATAATCGACTGAATCGAATATCCCGACGCATGAATGTTTTACTTATTCCAAAATTAAAGATAAGCCTGTAATCATAAATGAAGTTCTTGAGTAATATATCAGATAATATTCGAATATTCTATTTGATCTCTTGTCTACCAAACACATGTGAGAATATCATGGAAATAAAAGTTATAACAACAGGGTAGAAAAATTCAGGGGAGGTGAGAGTTCATCAGTAGACTCAAATGGATCATGGCCTAAGCTGTTATGGCTCGTGAGTAGGCGTGAAGTCAAGTTTAATGTGCTTTTGGCAAAGTTGACTTGAATGACTCTTTGCACGAAATGAACAAGATGCTTACACACGCACATACCCATAAATGCCACGCAGGCGATGTATATGGATATATTCTCGAATTAAGCGAAATTTGAGATATGTGGATACACAGGATTTGATCTATTAATTCTGGAAATCTGATCTTTGCTGGTGAGTAACTTTTCCACTTTGGAAATGTCAACATGGCGCATTAAAATGCCTATTTAAGCTGAGATAAGATTATATAAGTATCTAGATAAGTCACCTTTTTTTCTGGGTGGTACGTGAGAGTCACATCCGCTCGAAGGATGCGTCCTTCCTTTTTTTAGAGCCGAATAGGGGAGTCATTTCCGCGCTCCCTAATGCAGGAGGATGTTTGCACTTCGAAACGAGTATGAAAAAAGTGGAACAATTTGATCTAGATGTTATCCATAGGGCCAAAATCTTTTATTTCTCCGATACTTCTCCTGAGATATCGGAAAAGATTTGACGGTTCAAAACCCTATTCACAGAAATTACATCAAATCTCATTTAAGGGAAACTCGCTGCTCCTGAAAAAGGCAGATCAGTAGAAAATCCGCTTATTCGGTTAGCCTCTTTGAGGAATGATTTGGATCATGTAGTGGTACTATTCTAGATTGAATAGATTGAATCGGGTACTCAGATATATCATGTGTCGAAGGATCTGAGAAAAAGGTAGCCCTAAAATTTCCTGCTCGAATCCAGTTTTTGTGTATTATTGAATATATTTCAAACCCAAACAAAAGCTAAAGTTGCGGATGCTTCATTCATTCTGATGAGTCAACAATCGCAGAGCCCAGAATTCCGATCTTTCGTCTAGCCCCTACCGTAACTATTCGGGCGGGTGATATGCTGTATCAAATTTGTGTTTTACCGAATAACTGGGTTATCCACAACCTTCGCTTTATGGACACCTCACCTAAACGCTTACCCCAAAAAAATTCCGGTCCGGCTTAAATGTCAACCAGATTTGCGGTTTTTTACAGTTTGACCACATCTATTGATTTTTTCTAATTTTTCTGTCCATAAAATGAATGCTTGGTAGAAATTTCGCAATTTGCCAGAAATTGAACGATTTGAATTTTTTAAAGTCGGTAATAATTCGTATGCAATTCGCCCATTCAGATAGTTTCGAGTTTTGGGATGGGTTGATTACATATCTATCCTAAACGCAATCCAACTCCAATGTTAGGAGAGCTCGAAATGACCGGAAATGCGATCCAATGTAAAAAAATACAAAATCCGAATTAGCTGATGGAGTAGCAGCGGATATTGTGAGGGCAGATCCCAATCACCAGATTGAATAATCCAAAGAGCGTGCCATATTGCAGATACACGTATCCTGTCTGTAAAAACGAAATTCTTTTGACCTCTCGCGCGCGTGTGTGTGCGCAATGCTGTTCCCTCCGCTCTCTCGTTGCGTCTAACCTCCGCTACGCGTGCGCACGCGTAGGAACCATGGGGATTCATTTATATATATATATATATATATATATATATATATATATATATATATATATATATATATATATATATATATATATATATATATATATATATATATATATATATATATATATATATATATATATATATATATATATATATATATATATATATATATATATATATATATATATATATATATATATATATATATATATATATATATATATATATATATATATATATATATATATATATATATATATATATATATATATAGCCAATATGGCAGCATTAGGGCAATATTTCTTACTAAAAATCTTTTCTGCCTTTTTTGAATGATGGTGATTACCTCAATCGGAATAATTTCCTATGTTCCAATTTAGTCCAAGTTTTTTCCCACACAGTCTAAAAATTTGGCGAATATTTAGGGATACTTTGACAGTTTTACTTTTTTGAATTCAATGAAGCACATCTTTTGATAAACTGATAACTTTGTTTTCAGAAAAAATGTCTGTGTGTACCCGTCAAATCAGGGAACAAGTTTCGCGCAACCGCGTATAAAAATGGTGTATCGCTTTTCACCTGACGCGATATTGCACCACAGCGTTTGAGAATCGTGAAGGGGTACTACTGTTTACCCTGCCATCCGAATTTTATTAATTTATTGGTTTTTTTTTCAGGGCTTTTTCGTAATTTCATATATTGTTCTTAGAAAAAAATCGGTTGCTGTTTTAGCTCATCTGAGAGGCCTCTTTTCGAATTTCCGGACTTCGAATTACTCTAACTTCTGCTAAAATGTGAAAACGAAATCCTGTTCTTGAATTGTCTATTCGAGTATCTGAAAGGAATTCAAATATCCGTAAAATATTTGAAGTCATTTATTGATGGAAGAGAAATTTTCAGAAAAAGTAACATTCATTTCATTCATTTGGCAAGGTGGGACACTTATCCTCTGGTTGCGAGCCAAATTTACTCTGTTACCTCGCGAGCTTGTGCGGAGCGAGGGTAGAGCCAGCGAGAAAGTCTGGGGAGAAGGAGACGCACGCGATGAAAGGAAATAAGCTTCACTCGGAAACGGAGGATATATTGGGCGCGAAATCATGCGATCGATATTGATCACCATGTGTCGCTGCAACGCGGCTTTCTACTTGCATGACACAAGTGATATGTAAGTAGAGTTCTTCAACCCAAATATTACTTGGGGATGTTACGAAAATGTAATATGTAATGAAAATCAAAACCCTAAAATTATTTGTCACAGCTTAACAAGACGAATAATTATCCACAAAAAAAACAAATTTGATCATGCAATATTTGTTCCAAAAATTTGTCAGAATTAGGCTATCCTCTCCTTTTTTGACTTATGATATCTGCTTTCGTCAAAAAACATCAGCACATCCTTCTAGATTCCGCTTGAGCGTTCTACATATATTTTCGAACTTTTTGTTGCAAAGAAATTACTTTTTATGTATTTATGTTTTTATCAAAGTTTCTTATTCAGACTGAAGATCGACTTGTTCCTAGCTGCAACTTGTCATAAACCCCCGACGAAGGGTAGATCGCTAAATCAGAAGGAGAAGAAGAAGAAGTTGATAAGATAAGACTGAAGCATGGAACATAGGTGAGGAGATTGTGTGGCGAAGGAATGCTTTCCATAGGTGAGTTGATCTGTCATATTCATTGTCATTCTCCTCTCCTCATTTCGGATTCAATTTGTAGAATCATTCCACTTCAGTTGTCCTCCTATTCACTTCATTACTATGCTCAACGGAAGGCCGCTATTCGCCATACGAGAAGTGAGTCTGACTATTACGTCTATCACTAGCTCTAATGTAAAGTTGTATTGGAGGGATAACTATTAGTAAATTTCTTGAATTATGTACTTCGAAATAGTCTTTTTTTCTATGCATGCTGCAACTCGAAATAAGCGATGAAGACAGAAAGAATTCAGAACAAAGAGTGATAGGCGAAACTTCTGAACAGTAACATAAAAGGATATACGAGCAAAAAATATGAATAGAAAATTGGCGTCATATGATTAAATAAAAAAAATTGTGGAAAAATATGGTTGGTGCCATTATTGGAGAAAGCCGCTACCCAGCGTGGTGACCAGGGATGTGTGTAATAGAAATTTTGTAATCCGTTATTCGTTAGGCTGGGATCATACTTTCCACGACTGGCGACGCTACGCAGTGCTGATTACCCATATTGACCGAAAATCAATATACACCTGGTATGCACTTTCGCGGTCGCGCGTCGCGGCAAGTATGATCCCGGGGCGGCATGCACGTACGCGGCGGGTTAGGTTGGGGTTAGGCAGGGTTTGGGGCGTCGGCGCGTTTGATCATTGCTGTGCGAGTGTTGGAGATAATCAATAGTTGGGGTCTCAACGGGGTTTCGGCTGCCCCGTCCTCCTACGTAGGGTTTGCGAGGGAACGATTTTTCAGTGCTAGCCTAACCCCCTTTTGGCCCTCGTGCTGCTATCATCAAACGTGCCGACGACCCAAACCCTGCCTAACCTCAACCTAACCAGCGGCGTACGTGCATGCCGCCCCCGGCCTTGATCGTTCCACCGACGAAAACCCTCGATATTCGCTAGTAGTTAGTCGCTAAAAATCTAGTTCTTGAAAATAAGCACAAATGAGGCGGAAAAAAACCCTTATCAATGGAAAAAGGAGGAAGGCATGAAGAGCATAATTCCCAAAATATTTTTTGGCCATTGAACACACAAAACATTCATCGTTAGAGAACCTAGTTCGAACTGCAGACGTAAATACTCACAACCAAAAATATTAAGGGAAGCCTATTACTCGAGGGTGAGTGTTTGTCGATTTCTGTCTTTTTTTCGGTGAGAAAAGATGCAATATGGGAAACCGAGGGAACCTTGAGCTCTTCGCTTTTTTAGTGCAAAATTTGCTGTTCTGCGATATAGGATGTTATATGAGATCTACCCCATGGTGACAACACGGAGAACTGTACCAACTTTGAATTAATTGTTCTCTTCTTAGCGTCGCGAGTTGAGCGCGCGTCGTTTGGGGCTTATTTCCATGATGGGGGAAGGTCGGGAGAACTTAGCTGAAACACGTGCTGATCCGACGATCACGTGGTCAATTTGAAGCGGCCACATGGCGCTGATGTGCAAAAATCTTGCGGCACCCAATCGGTATCGCAGCAGCACGTGGTCCTATTGTACAAGAGCGGTTCTTTGAGACCCACTGCGCCCTCCGATAAGGTCGACGTCTCTCAAAGCTAGATAAACGACAGCGGAGCCTTTGTCGTTGTGGTGTATGGGGAAGCCTCCTCAAGAGTCGTACAGGGCTGGGATTGATGAACGCATGCGGTCCCGGCAGGGTTTGGTTTGGTTAGCTGCCTCAGCTTGGACCAAACCGAATTAAACCACCACCTCGGATTTGCGGCTACATGGGACCCTGGCGTAGCCCAGTCCTACCAATATACCTGTTATGTGCCTGATAAGCATGTGATTATTAGGATTACAATAGAGTGACGTATCATATGAGGCTTATGTGGCCCTATAGTGGTCCATGTCGCTTGGCGGTCGAGTTGGAAGCGTTTTGTGGCCGAATTCGCCCCCTCCCCCCATTGCGTGAGTAGTATTGAGACTCCTCTAAAGTAGGAGTGGAAATATCCAGCGATATCAAGTCTATATCAGGCTTCAAAAGCGCTTCGAAATTTTAAACTGTCTCTCCGGACAAAGCCTCGGTAACTACCATACCCTGCCATAACCGTTTTGTATGCGAAATACTCGACTATTATGTTATTATCCGAATGTATATGGTGCAGAGCAGGGCTGTGCGTTAATAACGTTAACGTGTTAACGCATTAACGGGTTAACGCGGTTTTTTTTTCAAAAATTAACGATTAACGGTTAACGAGAAAGTCCCGAAATCACGTTAATTTTTATTTCGTTAATGTTCCATCCATCTAGGCTTTTTTGCATGTCAGGATTCCTATTCTTGAAGAGTATTCGTTTATTGTTCTAGCTGATAGTAGTAATAATCCATGAGGATGATTTCCAAGTTTGGAGTGTACTGACTGCGGTGTTTGGTATGGAACGTGTTTCATGTTTTTTTGGAACGTCTGGTTATTTATCGATTTTCGTGGTGGTCAGGTAATGTTTTCAAAATTGTTAACGAAATGCAAAATTAACGTGCTAACGCATTAACGGATTAACGCGGTTTTTTTTTCAAAAATTAACGATTAACGGTTAACGGAAAAAATTTTCATTAACGCACACCCCTGGTGCAGAGCCTATAGCTCCTATACTTAGGCGAGAAGGCTAATTAGTAGCAGAATCAAACATTCTCCGATTCTTCTTTATTGCGACCGACCACAAATGAAAAATGTGTCTATTTGAAGAGACTATCAAATATGAAGTCGCATTATGCAAAAAAAAAATTCGGTAAAAAGTAAAGGGATCGGTAGTAATGAGTAGATGAAAAAATGACCGATTACACCGGAAATTTACAGTAGAGGTACGTGAGAATTCGAAAACAATTCACAAAATTCAAAACAAAGTTTTTCTTGCTCGATAACAACCCACAATTCATCTGAGTAAAGTTCATCTGGGAGAACTTCCTCAAGGTTATGTACAGTCAGTGGCCTATCATAACGTTTAATAGGTAAACACTGAAAATGTGCTGTAGTGTCGGAAGCAGAATTGAAATTGCAAAACAGTTTGTTCTTGCGTTACTGCAGATGTTGACAATCACCAAGAATGACATGGGTAGAGAGGGGACTGAATAAAAGACTTGAGTAACTGGCATGCGCCATGAACGTTCCTGGTATATGGTGTCGTGGACACGATTGATTGTGCTGCATACAAACACTTTTTCGCTTCTTGCAATATGTACTAGATTTTCTAACTCTGTAACATGAAACCTCTATTTTTCACAAGAAAAAATTTTGCATTTGAATCTGCACGAGGAATCAAAACCACGATTCTGAGCTTCAGCTCGCTATATAGCGCATCGTGAACCAGTCACAGTTCTAAAAAAATCGTCTCAATATAGGTGAAATTTGAAAACGATCTTCTTAGGCAGTAACATCCAGTGGGCAAAGGGTGCTCGCGAAGCATCAGGGCTGATAGCGGACGTATGGCGGGCGGATCGCGGTCAATACAAGGTTTGCCGGGCTGAAAGCCGCTCCGTAGCGGGCGGGTAGCTGTCAATACTGCGCTTACCGGGCTGAAAGCGGACCGTTGTTGATTGTTTGGTCGAATCGGGAGTGCAATTTTGGCTAGACTGCGGGCAGTGGCGTGATTGCCGGATGGCGATAGGATCAAAAGTTGGGCCTAAATCGACACGCCACTGGCCCTCGTTCCGCCGCGACGACTCTGTTCTCCGTATCCTCTGGTTCCGAGCCAAATTAACGCCGTTCCCTCGCGCGCTTGTGCGGAGTGAGGCTAGAGACAGCGAGAAAGTATGGTGAGAAGGAGACGCAGCGTACGCGCGCAGACGCACGCGACGAACAAAAATGATTTCACTTAGAAACAAAGTATTAGCATTAAAGGCAGCTGACACGCTCGAAAAAGTTGTTGAGATAACTATGCTACTGGGGTTGTATGGACCCTAGTAGAAGGCTCGCGCCTTTGGAAGCGTGAAAAACGAGTGAAAACTACTAAACCTGAGCAACGTAAATCGAAAAAATTCTGCAACCCCGCCCCTAAGCTTCGACAACCCCGCCCCAAAATACAAACTCGTCCGGATTGATCGTTCTAATAGACCACTTTGGCTGGTTTCTGATGCTTTCAACGAGGTGAACGTTGTAGTACAGGCGTAAGAATCTGTCGTCTTCGCTATCTCAACCGTTTTGTCGGTAATATTTGCTGCTTCAACTGCGCGCAGAGTAACTCGTCCACCTTCACCCAATAACAAAAACATTCGTTATTCCTCTATTTGCATACTGTTTGCGCTGGATTTTTCGTTAGTACCCCATACATCGATATAATTTTTGAGCGTGTCTGCTGCCTTTGAGGCTTGCTCCTGTTGCTCTCTCAGCGGTGTGCGGTCACTGCGCTGTACTCGTTCATGGTTGGACTAATTTGATGCCGGCGGAAAGTTCGATATGATGATCTTTGCAGCAGTCTGCAATTGCATATAGCTCCTCAGAAGAGCAGGTGGTAGTAGTGGACGGTCTGAAGGCCAATGAAGGGTAATCTAACATTCGCCCCGCGATCGCGTGATTTCGTGGGGTGACGGCGATCCACCCGGCGTTCTTTCCATTCATTGTCCGCGTTTGGCCGACGAATTTAAATCGGCCTGCGGTCAGCATGACAAGTCCTCCAATGACGGCGATTCGAGCGCCTGCCGATTGCCTGACTGGACGTGAGTGTGCCCGGTCTGTCCCACCCTGCAGTCCTAGTATTGAACTCAATCCGCTTGACCGCGCCGCGCCTGCGCGCTTGTAAAAGAATAAGCTGTTACAGGTGAGCTATAATTTAAATACTATAAGTGAAAGCAGATTATCGATAAAAACACCTCTATAAGCCCCAAATAATGAAACATATCATTTGTGAAGTAATGTGGAGTGAGTGACACTGATTCGAATAATCTACCTGTACGCGATCGATGCGGCATCTCTCAATCAGTACTAGATCGAAGCGCAAAAGTAGCGACATGATTTCTGCCATACTGCGCCGGCCGCAAGCCCACCTGCGCCGGCGCGATAGTCTTCTCCACTTCATAGGGATTAGCGTTCAAGGGTGATCGCCTACCCTCGGACAGTGCGAACAGTCTCGTCGCGGCATGCAGTCAAATTCGATGCTTGCTTCTCCAAAAAAAGTCTCCAAATCTCACCGACGGCTGGCGGAATGGTAAGCTGACCAGCTCCGCCCTTCTCTCGGCCTGAATCGATTAACGGACTGGCGCAAGCGACCGCCCTCGCCAGCCGTGGGTGATATTCAAATGTTTTTTCTTGAGGAAGCGAGCCACGGACCTAACTATAATTTTCCGAACTTCGGCTGACTTGTCTCGTCCGTCCCATGACAATGATACGATGCGTGCCGCGGCGCGACCGTATGCGCTGTCAGCACTTAGGCGACCACCCTCGGGCTTCTATGTGTTACTGACTAGTAGAGGTACATACATATTTAGCCATGCACTGGATGATCTGGGAGTGCCAAACTACACGTGTGATGCCCCACTGATGAAGGCAAGCAAAAAAGTTCCGACGAATGTGAATTCGGTTCGTCCAGCTGATATCAAGGTGATCATGGCCCTCGGAGACTCGCTAACTGTGAGTTTTTCTAGTATACACTGCGTTTCATAACTATAGGTCCACCCAAGAATTTCGAATTTCCGGGCTCGCCGTACATTTTGGTGGTCTGTGGGCGTTACCATCGGGAACGTCATCTTTTAAAACCCTGATAAAAATCCTCCTGCCCATCCATGATTTTTTATTAGGTTCCCGTGAATGATAGACAGGAAAACTCCCTTTTCTTTGCTAATACAAATGAGACTGGAAAACAGGGGTTATATACGGACTTCCCCAAAGTCGTGCATGGTATGCCTGGTGGAAATCGCCTGTCTTCGGATAAACAATCTTAAACGGAAGCGCTCAACGCGGTTGGGTGGTCGAGAAGGGGGATTTCGGAGCATCCTGGACGATGGCACAATTGTATCAACAACTACCTACGGGATCCTGAGCGATATCGGAAGAAGAACCCTAGAGGGTGTCCGAGGCTGCTTTCGGAGCATGATAAAAATGAATCGGACGCCTTCTATCGAACTCGACGATGAGTCTCAACTGCTTGCACGACGAATTTTCGCTTTCGACGAGCAAAAGTACGGTTTGGAGGGCAGTTCAGTCGCGAGAAAACCTCAGTAGAGAATTAATGAAGCTTGTACCAAGACTGACGGAACGGAGCAAGGCGACCCGCCTTCAGTTTGCTACCCAAAACATCACAAGGGATTGGTCAAAGGTGAGGCGATCTTGCTCATATGCTGCTCCGTGGCCCCAATTATCCCAAACGCTTCAGGTGATCTGGAGCGACAAAAAAAAGTTCAACCTGGACGGGCCGGATGGTGGAAGAGGTTACTGGCGTGATCTACGGGAGCCATCGCGTGTCTTATCCCGACGCAACTTTGGTGGTGGATCGCTCATGGTTTGGGGTGCATTCTAAGAATGTGGTCAACTCGAGCTTGCATTCGTTCCGTGCCGTATGGACTCCTAGGACTACCAGAAGGTTCTAGAGGATCGTCTTCTGCCAGTTATCCGAAGGCATCGACGCCAGGACTTCACTTTTATGCACGACAACGCTGCTATCCATGCCAATCGGTCGACGTCAGCATGGCTTGCAAGGAGCAAAATAGAGTTTCTCCGTTAGTCTGCGTGTCCACCTGATCTCAATCCTACGAAAAACTTCTGGGCCATCATTGTGCACAAGATTTACAGCGACGCTAATCAGTACGCCACAATCGACGAGCTGAAGGAGTCGATCGCCAACGCCTGTGTATCAGTGGAGCCCACCGTGATCAAAAATCTGGTCCAAAGCATGCCGAAGCGATTAGTTGAAGGTATTTTGGAACAAAGAGGACAGACAAGTTACTAGATCGCTGATTTTTGTTGGTTGTCGTAATAAAACTTTGATTTCATTTAGTGGACCTATAGTTTTGAAACGGGTGTTTTTCAAACTTCGAGCTCTTAAAATTCGTACCAAATCTGAAATCGCGTCTACGGTTCTTCATAGAAGTTTTCGAGGACGCTGATTTTGTAGGTGACCACTGCATAACATTTGAGTTAGAGCGAAACACAAAACTACGGAATTCGTAGGTGGACCTATAGATATGAAACGCAGTGTAGTTACGCGAAACTATGATTTGCTTCAAATTGTATTATGAAAAAATCATACTCCTACGGAGACAGATCTAAGACAAACTGATTTAGGCTGCCAATGGAGCTGGAGCTGAGGATCCTCTGGGAGTTGTGCTGCAGTACAGGGGTCTAGCATTCCAAGCTGGTGGAGACATGACGCTAGAACAACATGCCACAATTCCCAGTAAGTCTGGCTAGTACAATTCTTGTGCTTCCTATGCATAAATACTAATGCGGATTGCTTCTGGGAAAAAAGTTAATAGGACGGTTATCTTGAATGTTTGTGAACAAGATTAGTTACCTAGATCACGTACACATCTTCAAACCTGTATGTCTCCTCTAATACGGAGTGGAATTTACTCCTGTTGATCGCGTGCGTGTGCGCGCGTATGCTGCATCTCCTTCTCCCCTCGCTCAACAGAGGCACGCGAATGAACAAAATAAATTTGCCTCCGAAACAGAGGATATGTACTTTGCCCGTACAATTTTTGTAGGAAGCCGCCATTTGGCCACATGCGAAGCGAGAGGTTTATTACTATCGATTAACTAGTGTCGCACCACTCAGATGTGACACGGCTCGCTTAGAAAATCACATGTAAGGTTAACACGGAATGATTCGTCGGGAGTTCGCTTCCTGCCGAAGACATAAAGACTGCGCGTCGCACGCAAATGCCTAGTGCATACTTGCCGCGGCGAGCGACCGCGACAGTGCATACAGGGCATATCGATTTTTCGTCGGAGTCCATCACAACCACTACGACGCGTCGCTTGTCGCCGTGAGTATGCACAAGGCAAAAGACACGCATAGACGCAAAACTATGTACACTCCCACGACCCGTTCCTTTCCAACTCACCATGAAGCATATTGCCTGTGTCATCAAATAAAGAGGCCGCACTCGACTAAAATGCGCATTATCATTCCATCGATAGCCATCACCCCTTTCGTTTCCCCTCCAAGCAGCGTTGCAGCTTCCTGATTGAATGACATGGACCAGACTCTGATTTATTTACAACAACTCAGCAGCGTGTATCGATCAAATCGCGGGGTCAATCGATTTATATTATGGAAAAGTTCCTCGATATACTTTTGCATCTCAAAAGCAAGACATGAAAAGCAAGACAATACATTGGAATAGAAGTATGTGAAATTTTTTTCTTACAGATATCTTAAGAAAGTATAACCCATCGATATTTGGCTACTCAAATGGTATTGGGTCGCCGAATGTGTGGGAGATCGCTAGACTAAATGTGGCTATGCCTGGAGCAGAGGCTCACCATCTTCCTGGTCAGGCTCAACAGCTCATCGGCCTACTCAACTCCCATCCTGAGGTTTGTGAAAAAAATTTGATTTTAAACAAAAAACTTTTGAATTTAGGTCTTGCTTGTATGAAAAAAATCTCCAGAAATCGTGTGGCTGAGATTAACATTATCCGCGCACCCACTGACCCTAAGTCTTTTCTGGATTGCCATCAGAAGGCACTCAATAAAGTAGTACAGCATTGCGAGACAATATTTTCCTTACTGCATTTTTTCTTTTTCGAATGAATTCGGATTGTTTTAAGACAATTTTTCGCCCAATAATTCACTTCGACCTGAATGAAATATATTAAAAATCACATATCACCTGAAGATTGCAAAAATCTACACACCACCTATCTCGAAATGATTCGGTGGCGAATAATTTTACTGGGAATAATTTTCTAGGAAGGGCGCGAGTGAGGCAGTGGCGAGGAGCGTCATTGTCACGCACACGGTCGAGTGGTCAATCCTAGTTTAGGCTCAAACAAGCCATCTATCCCTCCGGAGGTCGAATTCATCATTGTGATAACCCAGGGTTTGCCGACTTGGGTTAAATTTAGCAGGAGAATAGAGGCGATTGGCTCGATCTAAACCCAACCCAAATCAACAAACCCAGGGTTAGTTCAATGATGAATCTGGCCCCTGGGTTGGTAAATTGGAACCAGATTTGTCTGGGAGGATAAGAAAACTGACTTGACTCTGAATGGATGTCGAATTTATGGTAAATATTCATAGGGATTGATATACGCCTAAAACTTTATCCCTTATCCTTTTTATTTTGAAAAAAAAATGTCCAACTTTGCTCGCTCTTCGGGGGTGAAAAAAAAAATGCTGCAAGAATATTTTTTTCATAGCGTCATATATTGGTTTCGATATTTCTCTGATGTCAAAGAAAAACGGGTTTGGAATTTTGATGTTCATGTTCTGAGAAATAGCCCTAATTTAAATTATAGCCACGAAAGCGCAATTAATTCCCGCCTTGAAAAAGTGCGCGTACGAAATCCAAGCTTGGGTTTGTGTAAGGTATTGTTTGTAATACCTTTTCACACAATAAAGTTTCTTTCAATTTCGCTTAGCTCAGGTCAAAAGATTCTTGAAACAGTGTCTCTAGAAAATGGGTGTACGATGAAACGGAGGTATGCGCCTTTTGCCAAACTTAGTCGAGCGACTGGGCGTAGATCGCCGCTCGCGATCGAATCCGTGCTGACAGGTCGCGCTTTTTTCATCTGCTAGACTGACTTTGGCGAAAGGCCTATTCGTGCGTTCAAATGAACATTTGGCAGAGTATATTCTTGAAGACGTTTGAAAATTCTGCCAACAGCATTTTTGAGACCCGCGTTCTTGAATAATTCATTTTGACTTGAGCGCCTCACGTGTTTGGGGGCAGCATTTTAAGGTATGCAGTTTTGAGAACGACCAAACTCTGTTTAGTCATACTGGCTAACAACTTATGATTGAAATGGCCCCTAGTAAGAATTAGAAGAATCAAAGAAGCGTCAGATGACGTCGGACAACACTGAGAGAAGGAAATCAGAGAACCTCCGAGAAAAAACACTGTTTTCATAACGGAAATGAGAATAGTGATGATATCAATAAAAACATGGTATCACAAAATGGGAAGCCATGGCTATTTGATGTATTGTTTTCAAAAATTCTCTTTGCGTGGGTTAGAGCCTCAAAAAGTGTGAGTGTTTCAAGAAAGTGGATGAAGGACAGCATTAGAACGCCCAGTTATACAAGTCAACGCAGCCATTGAAAACTGATCCGTTCACCTTCTCAAATAAGCGGATAAAGTACACGTAGCCGAATATTCTCTCAGGAATTTATCGTTATCTATATTCTTGTTTATGATTCGATTACTATTTTTTTCATATATTTGTTAACTTGAATGTTTATTCATTTGCCTATCTTCTTGTTCATTGAATTTTCGAGATATTCTGAAAAAATATTCTGATACTTGTCTACTCATTAATTTTTATTATTTCTAGTGAACATTTATTTATTAGGTCTATTTACTTGTTTATTGACAACCGTGCACAACCACGCAGCTTCGCGGTGTAATTTTCGGCGCGGACACTTCTTATCGACTTATCGATCACATTCATGATAGATAAATAGTTGGATACACAGATCGAAGATCCGGTTCGGTGAGTGACAAGTACTGTGCTTCTCTGGGCCAAATTCCGGTCCGCAATTGCGTCTCGACACGCTTTGCGGCCGCGCGCTTTCGAGTCCGAAGAGTTTCCAGCGGGGCAGCCGCCGGTCTGTGGACTCTAGGTGGGTTTTAGAAACTGGAAACTAAACAAAATTGAAGAAAACTGTATAAAAAAATCCATATCGAGTCGGCTTTGGCGCTGGAAACTCGACTGACTCGAGCGTGTGCGGCCGCACAGCGTGTCGAGACGCAATTGCGGACCGGAATTTGGCCCAGATAAGCACAGTACCGTCCTAATCGGAGCGAAGTTCCGGTCCGCAGTTGCAGACAACCGTTGTCGCACTATGGTAATCGCGCTAGTATAACGGGGTCTTGGCACGACTACCCTTTGTCACAGCGCGATTATTGTTTGTCTACGGGTCGGCTATTAGTTCCGATAAGCACAGCAAATCCTGCGTTTTCGCTCATTTTTAGGGTGCTTTGATAGAAATTTTTTTAAAATATTTTTTGAAAATGAAACATCTGCTCAAAGTTATAAAAAAAGTTTTTGAATGTTTTTTCCATAACACTCGCAAGTTTTTCCGGCTCTGAGAACCCATTTTGAATTCTCGCAACAAATTCGAAGTCAAGGAGAAGTTTCCGCGATCTCTTATAAGCCTAAGTACAGACGGAGCGAACGGCACGAACGGCATGACGTCACTTGGCTTGGCCAAATATATACTCATTCACTTTATTATTTATTTATTTATTTATTTATTTATTTATTTATTTATTTATTTATTTATTTATTTATTCATTTATTTATTTATTTATTTATTTATTTATTTATTTATTTATTTATTTATTTATTTATTTATATAATAATTTAATTAATGGTATAGTTGTTTATTTCTTTCTCATTTATTTATTTCTATTATATTCAGAGCGCGGCAGTAGACAAACGTCGAACAATGAGAGGAGGCGTGTTGTACAGAGGGTGTTGAAAAAATCTATTGGTGGAGAAATGAAGCGAATAAAATCGAAATAGGAAATCAAAATAGAAAATATTGACTTTTCCCTAATAGTGGTTCAAAGTGGGTGAGTTAATGAAGAAATGTGGCATCAAGAACCAATAAATTCCACTCGCTTCAATCGATGCTGCGACGAGGTATGAAAATAACGTCGGCATGGATCGTAATGAGACTTTGCGTTCACTGTTGAAGGTTGGCGCAAACCCAGTTCCATATGCTATAACACAGGTGCACCGAGTTTGCGCCAATCTCCCATGGGGAACGCAAAGTCTCTTTAGGATCTATGGCGATGTTATATAGTTTTTAGGAAATCTGGTGTATTAATTTTTCATTACAACTGCAGTGGCACCGAGCAAAAAGGAAGAGTTTAAGAAGAGGTCAAGCTGCGCGAGCGTCTGAATATCATCAATGCAAATGAGGTAGTGTAAAAGATTTCCAGAGCTGTACGTCTCCGCACAGGTAAACGCAGCGAGCAAAGCGCATGCTCTTGAAGAGGCATCAGTACAAGATCTTACCGTGTTGCATTCGCCGTTGCGATTGAGCATGTTTCTGCGATTGAGCATGTTTTTGCGATTGAGCATGTATCTAATTTGAGGGATATCTACTCCATTCCAAAAATCACTAGGAATGATCGAAGTTACTTTTTGTCGCAGCGGTGAAAGCAGTGAGCGAAGGGGCGCTCAAAAAAAAATGCAGGCGTTCAGGTTTTTTACAACAGGCGATTTTCTCGCCTGTGTTTTCCGCTACGACAGAGTATGTTTCTGGCCTATGAAAGCCTGTTCTGTTAGTCTTTATTGCAATTGAAACCCCAACGGACAAAAATCACACCAGCGTTGGGGGAACTTTGATAAGTCTTCATTTTCGGAAAAACATTTTTATGAAAACTCGAAATATTTCGAACATGCATAAAATAAGTTCGAAATCTGTCAGTATGAAAGGAGAGGTTCATTAAAAAGGCTGTTATCAATAATCTTCAGAAAGTACCACTGAATGAATGCATTAAAATAAAATCGTGTTCTGGAATAACTAGTACGTACATACAAAGGGCAGACTCCTAGACCCGACCTAACTAAATAATATTAGGTTGATGCAAAAGTTTTCGGACTTTGCACGACTTTGAATAAGAAACATTTTTCTCAAAAAGAATCAAGGCTCACGCAACAAAATAATTTCCATTACATTTTAGGATCCTTCGATACTGATTGGGCACATCGTGAATTCCCGACGCGTAGAACTCTAGCTGTTTCAAGTCGAAGTATTCTTTTAAGACCATTTCGACTTCGACATCGTTAGTGAACTGTTTTCCATCCAGGAAGTGCTGCATCGAGCGGAACAGAGGTAGTCGGAAGGGGTTAGATATGGGCTATATGGAGGGTAAGAAAGAACTTCCCAGCCCAGGTCCAGCAGTTTCTGGTCGCCTTCTTCACGACTATGCTCGGCAACACGTATATCGAATGACCCGACAGAAACTGCTGCACCTGGGCTGGGAAGTTCTCATCTGTTCCGCTCGATGCAGCACTTTCTGGATGGAAAATAGTTCACTAATGATGACGAAGTCAAAATGGCCTTACAAGGGAAGTGTTTAGAGTGGTAAACGCATCTGCGAAAACGACCAGTATCGTTAGTATCTCTTCTGGCTCAATAGTAAAAATGCGCAGTATCCCGCCCCGAGCTGCAGACTCGAACAGGTTATGAGCATTTTTTGAGTGTCGCGAAAAGGCAAGGGCATTTTTCACCCATCAGGCATTTTTTCGAGAGTTTCAAAAATTTTTCTCGGATTTATCCCAAAACTTGTATGTAGGGGTAATCTAGGGTGGAGAACACGAATCTGGAGTCCATTTGTCGAAGTTCCGAGACTTACTGTGAGTTACGGTAGGTAACATGTCATTTAGGGGGCAAAAGCCACCTTAGTCATTTGAAAATCGACAAACGGACGTCAAATTCGTATTCTCCACTCCAAACAACTCCCGTATACAATTTTTGAGTAAAATCTGAGATTTTGACCAAGCTATCGTATACCGTAAATATACCGTAATCTACCGTAAATTGCAAAAAATCAATAAACGGACTCCAGATTCGTGTCCAGCACTCCAAATAACCCCCAGAGGCACAATTTGAGCAATATATACCGTAGCACTCCGAAAATCTCGAAAGTGGCGTTTTTCCCTCGAAATTTTCCCCGGTTGGGAAGCTTTGAACGAAATTAGCCGAAAACTTTGGAAAATCGACTAATAAAGTTCAGATCCGTAATCAGCGCCCCAAAAAACCAACCTGGAAGAATTTAGAGTCAAATCTGGAACATTTTTCTATAACGCTTCCAGAGCCCTCTAATCGGTATAAATATTCGCCCAACCGAAAATCCTCAAGTCCAAAACGCTGTTAGTCTGGACAAAGTACGGAAAATTCGCCTCCACCCAAATCTTGCGCAAGGGGGTAGTTTTGGGCGCTGAACACATTTATGGGGTCCGTTTCCGAATTTTCGAAAGATTAATGACCTTTTTGGAGGATACAAAAAGCACAAAAAATGATATTTTAAGCTTGTAACTTCTTGGAACCTGCAGCTCGGGGCTGGATACTGCGCAGTTTTACTATTGAGCCACTAGAGATACTAACGATACTAGTCGTTTTGGCAGATGCGTTTACCACTCTAAACACTTACCTTGTTAGAAGAATTCTTCGACTCGAAACAGCTAGAGTTCTACGCGTCGGGAAATCATGATCTGCCCATTCGGTGGCGAACAATCCTTGAATGTTATGGAAATTATTTTGTTGGGTGAGCCTTGTTTGTTTCTGAAATGAATGTTCTTTATTCAAAGTCGTGAAAAGTCCGGAAACTTTTGCATCAACCTAATAGCAAAATATGCTCACTACTACGGCAGTACTCAGCAGTGCATATTCTGACTAATTGGATAATCAATGGACTATCACTGATTTTATAGTCTCTGAGAAATCTTCACATACCCTCCTATCCCTAACTATTCTCTCTTTAAAAACAAGTTTCCTTTCTTCCCACGCCTGTGCAAGCGGAGCGAGGGGAGAGAGGGCGTGTAAGTGCGGGAGACAAGGAGACGCAGCATACTAGCGCACATGCACGCGATCGACGGAAGAAAATTTCACTGCGAAATAGAGGATAAATATGCATAATACTATGGTGTAGTATGTGTAGCAAGTTCATGTCGTATGGATCCAGCGAGGATCAGGAAAAAAAAACTGCTGCAGCTAAAGATTGACTGGCAGAAACTCATTCCAAACACTGTTATTGACAGCGTCGAGATAACTCCCCTTTTAATTTCCTCAATTACTTGCCATTACGTTAGATGAATTTGTCAAGAGGTATTGATGTCACTTGATAATTAAATTACTTGACTGAATACGGTGATACGCTTTCTTCTGAATTGCATAAACTTTCCTCAATTGCATAAATTTTGAGGTCTGTATTTTTGTAAGCACTAAGGAAGGAATGCTGGAGTTGGATAAGGACTCTGGCCCAAATGGCGTCAACTTGTGTGCCCACGTAGGAGTACGTACTGTCAATCTCGGAGCCGGATTCCGGTCCGCCATTGCGGACTACGGCTGTTGCATCACGCGACACGTGATAATCGTGTTGGAAGAAAGGTGAATCGTGCCGGGGCCATGTGGTCCCAACACGATTATCATCCTGTTGCGTGATGCAGCAACCGTTGTCCGCAAATGCGGACCGGAATTTGGCTCCGTGGACGATGGTAGCTGAATAAACCCGAGCAGGCGCTGTAAATGCGCAAGACTTTCACCGCACTCACCTCATTATTGTATTAGAACGTGATTCTATTACAGAAAAGCGCCCGACCCTTGTAAACTTTTGTGTGAACTTTCAAAATAGTTAACCCTGTCAAGGAAACTACTATTAGCCGAACTGGTCATTTAAAATGCAATTTACTGTTCTAAAACCATTTTGGGACGTAGAGCCCGAGTATGTCCTTCGGAGTCGCCTAGAGTCACCCTTAAAAGGTTATAGGCATATTTCCCCCGATTTCCGTACCTATTCTACCCTCCCAAACGCCCGGTAATCTTTCAAAAACCCGGAAATAGACCTCTGAACTTTGCACAGAGTAATACTGTTTCCCACTGGTACAGATTCGGTTGAGCGTTTACTTATATCAATTCGGGGATTGAGAAAGCGTCGGAAAATATTCCAGATTTTACTCATTTGAGGGTGCTGATCACGACTCTGAAGCTTGTTTGTCGCTTTTCCGAAGTTTTCGACTAATTTTGTTCAATGCTGCCCATCGGGAGGAAAATTCGAAGCCAAAACACAACTTTTGACGATTTCCTAAGCGCTACGGTAGAAGTAGTTCAAGTTGTTTCTCTAAGGATTATTTTTGGGTGCTGTGTTGGAAAGGGTTTGCCTTCTAAATGACATGGTACCAACCGTCACCCACAGCAAATCTCAAAATTACGACAAGCGGACTTCAGAATCGTGTTGAGCACCCTTAAAGGCAGTGTTCGCGATAAAAACCGTGTCTGATTTTTTGGTGGAGATCAGCAGCTGCGGGGCCTAGCGCAACCCTAACGTTGAAAAAACTAAGAAAAATGAGCTCGGAACGGTTCCCTACGGCCCCAAAGTTTGACACCCGTCAGCTCGTGACACCCCAGATGCACTTTCTACGCCCACCGACGTAAACAAATGAATGCTCGAGATTGTGAGATGAGCAATGGTTTCCAATCATTAACCCTGTTCTTCCCTTCTTTCTCAAATTCTCTCTTTACTCAGGTCAGCTCGCATACATCGGCTGCAAAAGACGCAAGTCAAGCCTCGGACAACTCGTCCACCATACTTCCCAAGCTCAATTTTTGAGGGACCATAACTCCGTTCCTAGAAGGTCTTGTATGATTGGAATCAGCACGGGACCGTCTTCAAGATATGCGGAGAAGCAGAAAAACGATTCCTGTCGTAAACACTGCCTTTAATGACACCGACGTAACCGTTCTTCGCAAATTCCGAATTTTTCTTAAGGACATCCTAAAAATTGGCTGATGGTGCCTGCCGCAGAATTTCTGTCTTTAAAGCCTGTGATATACTTGCGTCGCAGAGCCTTTCGCTGCACTCAGCGACAGACTCGATATTGGTCATATTGGAATTCGGACCAACCGCGGACCTGTCGCTGAGGGCAGCGACATGCTGTGCGACACAAGTAGGTGTGTCCGAATGAGACTGACCGACCATGCGGTCGTCGTACGTGGCAGGCGGCTGTCGCGTGCGCCGCTACCGGACGAGCATGCGAAACAACAGCGAGCCTTCTCCCGCAGCCTTTCACTAGGAACGGGGACGGTAGCAGCTGTCAGCAAGTAATCAATCAGCTCCGCAGCCTAGGGGCCAGCCGTTCGGACACTCTTCCGAGAGAGGCTCATGCCGAGAGAGGCTCATGCGACGGTCGGATGGTCGGCCAGTCTCATTCGGCCACACTTTATACCACTGGCCTTGAACCTGTCGCTGCCGCAGTGCGCTGCATAGCTACGAGCGGCAATGGCAGCGACGGGTGCCGGCACATGTGCAGTATGTCAGACCTCCGCGACACATCTTTGCGACGGACGCGCAGCAACTGTTAGTACGATGGCGGTCAATACCATTGCTATGATGCTGGTCCCGCCGCGTTTGCGCTGTGGTCCTGTTTGCATACCTTAGACCTTCATTCCTTGATGGTCCGTCCTCATCGGCGGTCTTCTCGATGTGGAGCACATTCGCTCCAGGTTTCCTTAGAGAGAGCAGCAGTCATCCAGTATGGTTAGCGTTTTTGTGTGAATGACTTGTTGAAAGTGTCCGCCCAACGTGTCGCAGGCAGTCCTTTTGACGTCACGCGGGTGCCAGTATGTGATCCTGGCACTCCATCTATCGTCGACTCTTCGTAGCACATGTCCTGCCCATTTGTGCTTCGCAGACTCAATATGGGATACTGCGTCTTGTATGCCAGATTGCTTCCGAAGTTCGGGGCTGCTCAGTTTTTTTTTTGCCATTGTTTCCATCGAATCGTTCCCCATAGGCACCTCTCCAATAGCCTGTGCGTTGTTCTCAGGGCAACAGAAGTTCCTTTAGGGCAACAGAAGTTCCTTTGGTGTAGGCTCACTTTTCGTTACCATAGCACATTGCAGGTAGCACCGTACAGTCAAACAGGTGAGCACGCAGCTTGCTATCCTGAATCTCGCTGGTCACTTCTCGGAATGTGCCCATAGCTACCCACGCTGCTCTTCTTCGTCGGTCAATCTCCTTCGACAGATCGTTTTTCATATTGAGTTCTCGTCCTATGTAGACATAGCTATCAACTCGATCCACTTCGTTTTCTCCCAGGTAGATTGGTCCGTCGTCGCACCACTGGTTAGTCATCGTCTGAGTTTTCCCCATTTTCCACTTGGAACATGGGGACGACTCAGACGATGGCCAGCGTACCCTGATAGACCTGGATGCATCAATCAAATCCCATATCAAAGGCAGCGTTCACGATGATCATCCTCTGTGACTTTCCACAGTGAAATAATAGGCGAGAAGGTATCTAGGCTCCTGGTTTCGAAAGAACGGTAGAAAACGAGTTAAGAGTGGCAAAATGGCGGCTGTAAACAAGCGTTTTGGTGTTCCAGAACCGCCCCGTGCTCTAGGTTCACCCCCTCGATTTGAGCAAAAGAACACTCGAGATCGTGAGACGACCGATGGTTTCCGATCAAAAGCCCAGTTCTTCCCTTCATTCTCGACTTCTCTCTTTACTCAGGTCAGCTCGCACACATCGGCTGCAAAAGAGGGAAGTTACAAGCCTCGAACAACTCGTCCACAATGCTTCCCTAGCTCAATTTTCGAGGGGCCATAACTTCATTTCCAGGGGGTCTTGTACGACTCCAGAGACATCATTGGAATCAGCATTTGACCGTCTTCATGATGGGTGGAAAAACAGAAAAACGATTTTTATCGTGAACACTGCCTTTATGTACATGTACACTTTTCGCTACTGAATTCATGCCTCATTGCGGCTCTTCAGCCTGGTACTTTCTGTGTAAGTGAGAGACATAAAGATTTGGTCCCCCTCCCCCCCCTCCTCCCGAAGAAAAATCACTGGACAATGCTACAAAATATCTACTATAAACCTCCGAAAAAGATCGGTATGGGACCTCACATTGGGTTGCGGTACCATTGTTAACCAGGCATGCCGCGCCCACTTTATCTCGCTCTTGCTGCGCTCTCCACTCCACCTCTTGCGCTGGAGACACAAAGAAAAAGAGGCTACTATTGTGCCATCGACTGGCATCTCTCGGATGATTGAGGTTTCGATGCATATGTTGGCAAACATCAGCCACGACCGCTCCGTATATGTGGATTCTGCAGCTGTAATCACAATTACACCTGTAAATGTATTCCCTGTAGAACAATGTCTTAGAATTCCCACATTATTTTTATTTCTGACTGATCAGGAACAAATCTGACGCTCGTTCTCTCATAGCACCATACAGAATTCTTCAACAAAGTTAGTGAACAACTGAATTCTTTGCTAGCGCTGCTGATTACACATGTGATAAAAAAAGCCAGAAATTCTATCAAAAGGGGATCTACCAAGCAAATGTGGTCTGGTGCTGAAAGAAACGTTTCAAGAGAAAAAGAGTAATAGAGAAGCGGAGTGGACAGTATACAAAACAAGTATAAATATTTCTCAAGAACCTATTCCCGTGGCTGAAACTTTCCAACTCGTGTAAACAGCCCGTTTTGCTATGCTTCACAGAAATACTCTCTGGTTTTGAGATTGACTTCTTTTTCTTCGGTTTCATTAGAAAATTCGTGCACTGAATACTTATTATTGAAAAGAAAATATGATGTCGGCCAATTCACTCAAACGATTTCATTTGTCCCAAACGAGATGGCAAGCCTAGAGTCTAAAGAAGCAGCGCGCCGCCGTCTGCGTCTCTAACATCATCAGCGACCTTCAGCACCTGGATCGATGTTAAAATTGTCTGAGACACTACAGAGACTGCAACCAAACAATGAACCACAGCGGTTTGTTCAATGAATTTAAAAATTTTAACCACAGAAATCGGTTCTCCAGAAATAATGCTAATCCTCTGTAGACTCGCCCAGTCCACTTTCCTAATGTTTCTTTTGGTTGGAGCGTTTCTGCTAGTGCCAAAGTGCTTGTGCTTGGAAAAACTCATTTCGCGAGAATTGTACACTTTTCTTGGTAATACGCAGTATTACCCACGAGAAATCTCCACGGTTACCCGATCGGTATTCTTTAATTTTTAAACAGTAAGTGACCAACTTCCTAACCAGTTCCCCTATCCCACCCCATCAAAAAAGCACGGCTGGCAATGTGTTTTAGCGATTTGATTTAGAAATCTAACATACATTTCGCTGTTATTTGCAGTTTCCTGTAACACTATAATATTGGTGTGATTTTGAGAACGATTTCTACATTTTCATGGTTGAATTCTTTGAAAAACAACCGCTCCGCATCGACGACTGCGAGTAGCGAGGAAAGAAAGGGTATATCAAAGATTCATTCGATAATTAGTAAGTAACCAACTTGTTTACCGGTTCCCTTATCCCACCCCATCAAAAAAGCACAGCCTACAATATCTTTCAGCGGATTGATTTAAGAATGGAATGTTCCAGAGATCCAGCCCTGTGTGCAAACCTTGTTGGCGGGAGCACTCAAGATTTGATCATGAAATAGAAAGTTTCTTCCAAATCACGTATCTTACATTCATTGCTTCCCTAGAGACTCCATCGAAATCCTTCCATTTCTGAGAGCTGTGTCTTTCACTTCTGTCTGGAATTCTGAGTGCTTCTCCCCTTCAAAACTTGGATAGCTCCCATCCCTGTACTGCACAGTAAAAAAAGCTGTAAATGACCCTTTCCGCGGAGACGCAGAGATAGCCAGTTTGCACTTTGGCCGGCCGAGAGAGTGCCAGGCCAACTGGCAGCGCCTTTCTTTTCGTCCTCTGCGCTCATCATACTGACTCGAACACCCCGCATGCCGAGTTGTCAATGCTCCGGAGACCCTCAAATTGTGGTAAGCACTCCAAATAACGCACCATGCAGTACGTTCAGACTAAAAAATCTTGGGAGATATGTTGTCATAAAAGTGTATAGGTTTCTTTCCCGGGAATAATTATTTGACCGATGTAATTTGTATCTACTACTATAATAAGTTTAAAATAAGTTAGGCAAGCGACTATTAATTCAGCATCAGTGCTCGAGACAATTAGGCAATTATGGTGATCAGTATATTGGCGTCATTATAACAAGGCTAATCTGTTAATATTGACAAATAAATAGTACTAGGTGATGCTTATGAATAGGCTGCAGCGACATAACAGGTTGATTAAGCCGTTTGCTGGCGATTAGTATTTTCATAATACTCCCAAGATTATAAATCTGCAGGAATGCAATTAGACTAGAATACGTTATCGTAAACATACGTACGTAGGTTGTTTGGTTCCTGCTATTAGTAAAACCTCAACTTTGAAAGCTATCATGTGTGGTTGGCAGTTTTAGGTTTCCAATAGGAGTTACAGCGGACCAGTGAATAGCTATTTTCTAATAGAGCTGGAAATGAATGTAAGGCGTGACGGGAAGAGTAAACCTTTGATTCCCCAACACAGATGACCGTAGAGAGCGATTAAAATATGTAGAAAAACCTTGATTGAAGTCCTCTGTGCAGCAAAATAAAGAAAAACTGCGGCACACGCGAGATGGGATGCCGCGTCATGTCATCTCAGCATCATAACTTGTCAACACATAGGAGTACTAACCTCTCTGAACTGTTGTTTATCCATATGAGTAAACAATATGATGTATAGGAAGAATGACGACAGAAGTTTTCGCAGATCACAGAGTTGTTAGTTGCGAAAGTATGCATTATGTTGTCCTAGAAGTTCGGAGAACTTCGGGTGCTTTATTTTGAACTTTTTGTTTCAACATATAGACATATTAATCGACTTGACTAAATGAGTATTTGGTCTTTGCGATGGCTTTTCGCCTGACATGGTCATTCCCCATCTTCACCGAGGTGTGCCGTCCTAGTAATGAGGCGTGTCCATTTGTCACGGTCCCCAGCCACAGTTTGAACACAATCCATTCATTGGTCGCCATCGCACTTCCTGCGAAGTGAAACACCGCCCCACAATTGCCTTTCAATGCCGAGTGATTACAAATCCTCCTTCACCACATCCGTCCAAAACTTTCACCGAAGTCCAGGCGGCCGTTTCCAGACAGGACTCGTAAGCATCCTTAGAGCGTGTTGAACAAGACGATCTAGCGGTCTTCTTATTTTGAGCCGAAAAAAAAAAATCAAGACGACCTTCCGTTGCCGCTTGAGATGGCGTTGGAAGATGTTGGCACCTCCCTCGTGCCAAGGGTTGATGTGAGGCATCGATTTCCTTCTAGAGATCTTCGCTGTGGCACATCCGCGGCCAGAAATAACCAAGCAAATGCCTGAACAGCTTCTTTTTCGTGCAAAGTAACCTCTCTATCTCCGACTTCGGTGCTGTCTACGTCTCCGATCCGTAAATCATGATAGGGCGATTAGCAGATAAGTGGACGGGCAACTTGACTTCGATTGCGGTAAGGGTAGACCACAAACACTTGGTTAGAGAAATCAATGCTTATGTAGCTTTCGCACATCGTTGTTGAATATCGCTTCATAACTACCATCGCCCTTCAGCGAACATCCTAAATAAACTTCCGTTGAAGGCCTCTGACTATGAGAGATTCACATATGCTTGCATCCATAACACGAAGACGAAGTCTATAGACTGCGGCATAACGTGGGCATGGATCCGAAAGAGACTTGGCGTTCACTGTTGAATGTTGGCGCAAAGTCGGTGCGATATGCTAAAACATAGGTGCACTGAGTATGCGTCAACCTCCAATGGGGAGCGCATAGTCTCTTCAGGATCCATGCCGATGTTCCTTCGAGGCGAAGTTCACAATCCTTTACGGTTTTGCGTTGTTTTCAGCGAATAACACAATGTCGTCGGGGTACTCCAGCGGTGGTACTCACGCGGCAGTGCTGTGTAGAAGTAAAGGCGTCGGAACGTTTGATGATAACCCTGCAAAGGCGAAAGATCGCTAACCGACAGCGCCCTCAGCCTACCCAGCTAATAGGCTGGGGCAGCTGACAATGAGACACAGCCCTGGTAGGATAAGATGGGCTCTCACGGGGTAATCATCAAACGTGCTGACGCCTTTACCCTTACCCAATGACACGCGTTGATGAAACCGGCCTCAGGTTGACAAGGGAGCATCCTGATGGTGTTAGGATCACATCCGCAGGAGACTGTTCTGCAACTCTACGCATGATGTCATCAACGGCGAAGTTGAAAAGAAAAGGTCCTGCAACGGCTCCTTGCCTTACTCCTGTTTTCGCCTCAAAAGCTCACGTAAATCCACGGGCGTACGAACTGCTGCTGTTGTTCTTTTGCTTATGTCTTCCATTAGTGGAACATACTTTTCCGGGACTCCATCGGCTCGCAGAGCGTTGTGCAATTGATCACGATTGGCCATCCACCTAAAGGGATGAGTTCCATCAGGTTGCTGTGACACCATTCTGACACTGTCTTCATTATCTTTGACAAACTGAAGACTTGCCCTCACTTTTCTTTTTATCAAGCATGTAAATCAATTGCTCAAAAAATATTGTAGATCACATAACGCGCCTATGTTAACAAATTTACCAAGTTGCTCAGAAAGACCGTCAGTACCTTCATCGTACCTTGTACATTATTTTTACTTAACCCATCCTCCACATCTTCATAAGAACGTTTCCAAAAATGTTCCGTGCCAGGACAGCCCTCGTAAAATTTGTTATGCGATTAGTCGAAAAAGCTAGATATTATATTCTATTCAAAAGATTACAGATTAAAAGGATGTTTAGAAGAAGGCAAAAGAAAGGAAATGCTGAAAAAATCAGCAAGTTGTGTACAACCCGCCTATTTCAGTCCGTCAACATGAAGGAGGACTGGAAACTTCTGAATATATTCATTGGAGGAAACGACATGTGTGGCTATTGTCATAATCAGGTTGGCTATGAACGACGTGTTTGCTTTTGAGTTTAGAGCTGAATCAGCGGTTGTTTGATAACCATTCAAGCAATTCAACCATTACATATCGAATACACGCGTCACCATCATTAAGAGTTTGTTGGCACCTATGATTAGTTGTGAGTCACGGGCTTTGAAGTAATACCATGACAACTTCCCTCTTTTTCGAACATCATGGCTCTATCATAATGCCCTCACGGGTGCAAAGTATATTGGTAGACAGAACAATGACTGAAAACTCCGAAAGATTAATTTTTAGAATGACTCTCCGGCCAAATGTGTGCGAGTATATCCAGGAGGCTATTCAAATAATCTATGATCATGTACCGCGTGTGATTGTCTCACTGACCACAATGTTACATCTCGAAATTCTCCGACAAACCGATACTGGACGATTCTTCTGCTCCGAATTGCATACGTTAGTTCCTTTTTTCGCTTCATTCAGTTTCTTGACAGCTGCTGGCTTCCACCAGACGCGGTCAGTCCGCATTCTTGCCGGGATGTGGTGTTGTACTAGTCAGCCTAGTCCATTTGTCACGGCCTGCAGCCATAATTTGAGCACGACCCATACATCTGTCACTAGTCCATTTCCTTTAGAGTGAACCGTCTTTCGATGCCATGTGACTTCAAATCCTCTTTCATCACATCCGTCTAGAAAATACGTCCAGGAGGCTGCTTACAGACAGGATTTGTACGCATTCTCTAAGCGCGTTGCACAAGACGATCTGACGCTCTTCTTAGTACGTGCCCAAGCAGTCAAAGTTGCCTTTCTTTGCCACTTGAGAAAGCGTCGGGAGACGCTGACACCTCCCTCGTGTACTGCATCAAATTCCTTGTAAAGGTCTTCGTTATGGCACAAACGGGGCCAGCAATAACCAAGCGAACGTCTAAACAGCTTCCTCTCCGTGCAATTCAACTTTACCACTTGCGACTTCAGTGCCAGTTGAGGACAACCGCTGTCGCAGAGGGCAGCTTGAAGGTTTTTGTGCTGGGCCCAAAGGAGTATGCAGAGTTCGAGCCGCACCGTTGCTCGCAGTGACGAATAGCGATGGGTAGTGCAATATCGATTACATTGAGCGACACGGGCGACCGACGCGGCGTGAAGGGCGACTAAGGGAGTACCGCAGCGTTTCGACGCCGCGCCGGCCCCAAGCCAGCAAGAGATCTGACAGCGATAATGCTTGAAAACACTCGTTAAAGGCATTGTTCACGACAAGAATCGTTTTTCTGCTTCTCCGCCTATTTTGAAGACGATCCCATGGTGATTCCAATGACGTTTTTGGAATCGTACAAGACCTTTTAGGAACGGAGTTATGGTCCCTCAAAAATTGAGCTAGGGAAGCATGGTGGACGAGTTGTCCGAGCCTTGTAACTTCCTCTTTTGCAGCCGTTGTATGCGAGCTGACCTGAGTGAAGAGAGCAGTTGAGAATAAAGGGAAGAACGGGGCTATTGATCGGTAACCATAGCTCATCTCACAATCTCGAGCATTCATTTTTTCACGTCGGTGGGCGTGAAAAGTGCATCTGGGGTGTGACGAGCTGGCGGAGGTCTAACTTTGGGGCCGTATGGGACCGTTCCGAGCTCATTTTTCTTAGTTTTTTCAACGTCAGAGTTGCGCTAGGCCCCGCAGCTGGCGATCTCCACCGAAAAATCAGACATGGTCTTTATCGTGGACAATGCCTTTAAGGCTGACGCTTGGTGACTAATCGCCTATCGCTGCAACTCTGCAGACTCCTTAACACTTGAGAGACCGCCTGCTCCGCGGCGAATTTCCACAGCCTACCGGTGCGCTCCACGGCTAACCGTTTCCGTGGGTGACATGTGTGGACACGCGTTCCGCTGGGAACCATTTTGATCGGAGCAGGCTTTCTTACTTGCACAACCAGTACTCCATTTCCACTCCAGCTCAGAGTACAGAGAGTGAATATAGAATTGAAGTGAGGCCATAGTAAAGCAATGATCCAACGCTTTCTTACCAGCCTGCATTGATTTTCGAAGGTATTTAAACTTTGCATTCACAAGGTGCTTTGAAACACTTTTCGCAATTTGTTGGGAGTGCTGGTCACGAAACAAACGTTTGTCTCTCAACTTCTAGAATTTTCTGCAGGTTACAGGTAATGGTCAGAACTGAGCCACGCGGAGCCAACCTAAAGTATTGAAAATTTGAAAAATGAACGAATTTCTACTACGAAATGTCCGATTGAACCTCATGGAGAACTTTCGGCGGACTCATAAACTTTAACCTGCAAAATTGTCCGATGTGACCGATGAAAATTCCAGCCAAAAACTCAAAATGGGAATCAGATTTATAATCACCCCCCCCCCAAATGACCACCTGAGCGAAGTCGCACCAAAACCTCAAACGTTTGTCAACGGATAACGAACGGCAGACAACAACGGTGCTTTTGAGAATTTAAAAATACACCATTTGATTGTTTTTTGAGGCCTCCAAATACACCCCCTAGCGAACTATCAACAAAATTTTGAGCATCGAACTATTCACAATTTTTCACCCCCCCCCCAAGTTATTTCCCTCTCGCAACTTAGCGAAATCTGAAACAAAGATGAATGATGGCTAACATACCGCAATCGACGGAAATTTAATTGGAAATGGATAAGTAAACACCGGAACCTTGTGCAGCAGCTCGAATGACCCTTGGGGTTAAGATAGCAAAATTTGAAACGATGACCACATACTGCAGTTATCTCGAATACTTGGCACTGCTATTCCGACAATCAACTAGATGTCATCAGTTACGTGGTGAGCATAATCTTAATAACCCTCTTTAACAAAGTTTGGGACAATTTCTTTCCGACCAAAGAAGCTCGAAAAATCGAAAAGTGCCATTTTCGGAGGTGGTAGTAAAATTACTAAGAACATCAAAAATGCTTGGCCACTGTGAATGTAAATGGTTTACATTATTAAGAACTTATTCGTGTTTGTAAAGGACTTCACGCATTAGAACTTCAAAAAATATTGAAAGTTTTATGGCGTGGGTGCGCAGTGTGGACACACGGTCTCTTAAGTGTTAAGTTATTTTGTTGCCTCCACCCCGTGGTCCCAGAATGATTATCTTTGATCTGCGTGCTTCAACATCGGCTTTTTGCAAGTGCGGATGATAGCTTCACTGTGACAAAAGATAAAGATGAAGACTTGGCGGTCTGAAATCCTACTGGTAGATGTCGCGCATTCGACTTAGCAATTGAGGAGGATCGAATGGTGACTGGCGAGGGTCAGCCGACTCTGAAGCCTTTGCATTTATCTCCCCAGAGGAATCTGGTACCAATTTTCCTACCTTGAAGGAATAGAAGGTTTGGTTGACTTTGGACAAAGATCGAAGCCGAACGTGAGCAGCGGAGCCAGAGCCTCCTGCCACTACGCCACAGTGGCGCTCCATTCCGAAAAGGACAGTAATTGAGCCATTTTTAGGACGCCACGGAATCTCACTGGTAACGATTTCAGAAACACTAGTGAGATAAAGCAAATGACAAAGGCAGAATTCAAAAGCCTGAACGATATTGCGACTGTTTGCCACGGTGGCTCCAACTCCACTTCCTAATGCATAAGTGCCTTCAAAGATCAGTGCTTAATCCACCTGAGAGTGGCGCACAATTCACAAACTTTCTCTTGGTCAACCGACAAGAACTTCTCAAAATGAGATAAGGCTCGGCCATTGTGCAGAGGACATAGTGGTCGAGTAGGCGTGTTCCGTCACTGAGGAGGAGCGAGCAGTGGATGGAGTGTGCTAGACAAGTCGATCGTTTTCCCAGGACTTGGGGCGGAGCATCGCTGCACAAAACGGGGATGTTGATCGGATTTACAGCGCGGTTGGGGCAAAGGAGCAGTCCGGCTGGCATACGTGACGCGGATGACCAAAAATCGCTGCGTTCACGTCGTCGTTTGGGAGCGTTAACTGACCGCCAACTACTTTTTCTGAGGGGCCCTCGGTTCACGCGCTCCAACGGCGACTTCAACGCAGCGGTTTTTCGTCGCGCGCGTCACTTGTGCACCTGTGATGCCACTGTGCTCAGCCCCTCATAGTGTGCCAACGCTACCCTCACTATAAGTATGCTCTGTCCCTAACGAGATGGCACGCGAGGAGTACAGATAAAAGCGCTCCCTCTACGTCTCTGGCATTTTTGGATTACGGTAAGACGTCGCGTGCGCAAATACGTAGCATGTCTTGCCGAAATTCAGAAAACAGATGATTTTGTGCCCTCCGATCTGTTGTCCATATCCTGAAACACTTTTCCTGCCACCTCAAGAAGAATATCTGTATCGAGAGTGAGTATGACGAGCATTTTGAGCGAAAACAACGCAGAAGAGTAATGAAGTATGTGAAAAAGGAACTAGAACGTGAAAAACTCGTGGAATCCTGTTTTTGGAATGCGGTAGGACATCCTACGTATTTGCGTACGCGACGTCTTACCGTAACCAAAAAATATCAGGGACTCAGAGAGAGCGCTGCTTCTTTGGGCTGTCCCCTTGCCATCTCGTTTGGGACAGGGTATAGCAAACGGTCTATGCGTTGAAACTTGTGCTGAAGGTAGCGTTGAACCTTTATATGAGCCTCGTTTCATTGATGAATCCAGCACATGCGCCAGGATGAACACAAAGAAAAAAACATTTTTTTCAAAACAGTATAACGCTTTTTGAAGGTCGTCTGATGCTTGGATGTAGAAAGTGCAGCAATACGCCTGAGTGTGAAACAGTATGGAAATAAATGAATTGCTCAGTGAAACCATAAAAGGACCCATAATAAGGGTTGGGAATCACTTAATGGGGGCTCTCATGTTACCTATGGGTCAGAAAACGCAGTAAACATAGATTCAATCGAGCATAATACACGGAAGAAACGGCAATTCCTATATAGAGAAACTATCTTATCTGAAGCTTGGAATAATGTGTGAGATGCATATTGTTCTGAATATGATCGTTCTTGAACTTCCCTTTCGGCTGCTTATTGTTTACCTTTGCAAATATCAGCGCTGCCATCAGGGCAAACTGAATACCTTCTCAGGTCAGGTAATCAACACGTGACAAAAATTCATTTCGTTTCATCTGTACAAATCATTCTTAAACTTCATTTCCTGGTAGAACATTCATTTGAACCTGACTTTTGATATATGGAGTTGGAAGTAGGGCATAAACACGTAGGTCAATTAGTACCTCGTGGCATCGAGTTGCACTAATATTTATTATCATTGAACAGTAAACAAGGTAATTGTAGTGCTGTCTTACGTATTTTCAGAAGCGATCAGTAGTTCAATTATTTTTCCCACTGTATTTCCCTTCTAGTACAACTAGACGTCATGGGCGGCATGCATGAACTATTATGAGGAGGGCAGGGAGCCGCTGCGCGTGATAAGCGCGATGCGTCGGAACAGAGGTGACCCAAAGCGTATGGCGTCCCCATTGCATAGAGACTCAATCTCACTACGCACGGCGGAGTCCCCGCCTAATTGCATTCCTTTCAGTTTTGATCGGGCTCAAATTTTTATATTTTTTGTTTTTCCTTGATAGTTATTTTAATTTTGAATAGAAAATATTCATTTGACCGTAATATTTTGTAAAACTTGAGCTGTTTCAATTATGGAGGCAATTATGGAGGAAATCGAAAAAATGTAGTTAGGCGGAAAATTCGCCATGCGTAGTTGGCCTGCGAAATTCTGCTTATCTGGAAATTTTCGCTACGGATCCAAAGTACACTCAATACACAGTGAACAGCAGTTACAGACATAGTTCTGCCTAGTGCAAAGGTATCAATCCCATGGAACTCACAATAAGAAACTGAACCACTTCTGAAAGAATAATTCATTCTGTTAACTGTATTATTGGGCTGATGCATAATTATGGAACGTTTTTAAAAAAAATTTTATTCAACAAAAACAATAACAATATTTGATCAAAACATGTTTAAAAGCAGTGTTCACGATAATTTTCGATTTTGAGATTAATAGCTAAATCGATTGTTTGGCGCCAGGTAGAACATAAATGACGCAGGAATCGAGAAAAACGCACTAGAAGGTCACGGAATCCTTTACTCTCACCCCACCTCTTTACTCTCACAGGAACTGTTCGTTGTGACAATGAAATCATTTGTGGGCCCGTCCTTTACAATTATTTGCTTTCTGTTGCGCCGTTGTTTTCTTCTGACCCTAAATAGTTTTTTTTGGCCGAGATTATTCTTCCATTTTCGACTGATCCCATTTTTTCTGCGGCGACAACCACCGTGAACATGTTCATACAACTGGATAACTAGTCCAGGCCAGAGATTAATGTCACTGAAGTATGACGTTTTAGTGCGTTTCTCGCCGTTTCTTCGTAATTTCTGTAATACTCGGTGGCCAACGCTTCGTTTTGAGTGAAAAACTCGGGAACGAAATTCATCGTGAACACTGCCTTCAAATGATCATTCGAGAGCATAGTCACCATCCACTTTAAGAACCGCTTCCCAATTGCTTGGCAGTCGGTCGATTCCACGTGCGAAGAGGTCACGATTCTCGGAGGCAATCCACGCTTTGACATCAGCCACCAAGTCATCCAAGTCGTCGTAGAATTTGTTTGTTTGCAAGTTTTTCAAAGAGCGATTGACATGATGGTCCGTTTGTGCTTCTTTAGGTGAGTGCGGCGGATGTGTGAGCAGATCTTATCCCTTATTAGCGATGGATTCGATTACATGGCGCTCAACATGTGGACGGGCGTTATCGTGATGGAACACGATGTGGTTTTTTGCGCGGTCTTTTCGCCTCGATTGCAGTTTAAAGGCAGTGTTCACGATAGAAATCGTTTTTCTGTTTTTTTGCTTATCTTGAAAACAGCCCCATGCTGATTCCAATGATATCTCTGAAATTGCACAAGACCTCCAGGGAACGGAGTTATGGTCCCTCAGATATTGAGCTAAGGAAACATGGTGGACGAGTTGTCCGAAGCTTGTAACTTCCTTCTTTTGCAGCCAATGTAAGCAAGCTGACCTGAGTAAAGAGAGAAGTTGAGAATGAAGGGAAGAACGGGGCTATTGATCGGAGACCATCGCTCATCTCACAATCTCGAGCCTTCCTTTGTTCACGTCGGTGGGCGTGGAAAGTGCATCTGGGGTGTGACGAGCCGACGGGTGTCCAACCTTGGGGCCGTAGGGGACCGTTCCGAGCTCATTTTTCTCAGTTTTTTCAACGTCAGGGTTCCGCTAGGCCCCGCAGCTGCCGATCTCCGCCAAAAAATCAGACATGGTTTTTATCGTAGACACTGCCTTTAAAGGCAGTGTTCACGATGAAAATCGTGTTTATGTTTTTTCGCCTATCTTGAAAACGGCCCCATGCTGATTCCAATGGTGTCTCTGGAATCCCACAAGACCTTCTGTGAACGCAGGTATGATCCCTCAAAGATTGAGCTATGGAAACTTGGTGGACAGAGTTGTCCGAGGCTTGTAACTTCCGTCTTTTGCAGCCGTTTATGCGAGCTGACCTGAGTAAGAGAGAAGCTGAAAGTGAAGGGAAGAACGAGTCTAATGATTAAAAATCATCGCTCATCTCACGATCTCGAGCATTCATTTGTTCACGTCGGTGGGCGTGTGATGCGCTTTTGGGGTTTTCAATGCGCTCAAAGTTGCAACTTCGTGCTTTTTTGGGGCTCTACACTGGCTCGTTTTCATGCGTTCTTTCGACGTTAACGTTACAGAGAGTGTCCCTCACTACCCAATTCTAGTGGAATTTCGAAAACTTTTTTCATCGTGAACACTGCCTTTAAGGCGATCAAGCTAAGCCAGGTAGACGCCGCTGTTGATGTCGAATTGCCGCTTGCCTTTTCTGTCAGGGATTCTCCATTGTTGCCTTTCATCTCCGTAGTTAAACCAATAACAAATGCCATTTGCATTGATTTCCCAATGAATGATTCCGCTTCTGTCCCACCACCCACATCACATGGTCGTCTTACAGTGCACGTCTGGGTATTCCTTTGGGAGGGGGGGGGGGGAGAGACACCTGGCGAAAAGCAGATCTTCTTTCTTTGAACGCTTTAGAAGAGAAGCCATGACTCATCCCCGAATGACAAGATTCTTTAAAAATAGTGTTTCTTCGTTTCGCTGCAGTAAATCGGTGAAAATTCGAAAGCGTTCAGCTTTTTTGTTGTCGGAAAGCTCGTGGGGCACCCATTCGATCAATTTCTATACCTTCAAAAGCTTCTTCAAGCGTCGAACGATCGTTGATTATTTGACATTAAAGTCTTCAGCCAGTATTCGCGTTGTCAGTCTTTCGTCCTCTTCCACGGCTGTCAGAAGCGCTTGATCATAAAAATCCGATGGCCGACCTCTTCCTTCTTCATCCTTCAAAATAGTGTCACCTGATTTGAAGCGAATAAACCACTTCCGTACTGCACTATCAGTAACTGTTCCTTCGCCAAAAAGTTCGCTGAGATCGCGAAATGACTAGGCTACGGTCCATCCACTCTCGTAGTGGTAGAGCATAATATGGCGAGTATGAGTTAGATTTTTAAGACACATTTTTTTAACTAAATATTGAGGATTATTTTATATGATTGTTGAGGACGAAACGTCAATTTTTACGAAAGAAAAACGCGTTAATAAAAACGTTCCATAATTATGCGCCAACCCAATACTTGACTATGCTGGAAGGAAGCAGGTTATTGTCACAAACATACTATGTGTATAAATCGGTAGCGGAAGGGCCTTTGTGCCTTTTCCATAACAAACTCTTCAAACTTAGTCAATTTAAAAAATCTCTCGATAGTTTTGGAGTTTTTAAATCGAGAATAATGTGCTGGTTGCTCTAATGTGTACGGTTTTCAGTCAAGAATGCGGTTGTGAGAGCGACAAGGGATACAACGACACATTCTTGGCAAATGTAAGTGCATATCCTTTTATTAACATGTTTGAAGAAGGTGTTTTCACCAGTAGCGGTAGGAAGTAGAAAGTACATATACTAGTGTATAGAAGGAGATTAGCGACGTGAGATCATCTAGACAGCAATATGTCAACCTTGAAGCAGACGATTGTCATTAATTATGCAGTTCGCAGGCCATAGATCACATAGTATTACTTCTTTTAGACCAATATGCTTATCGGAGCATAATGAAACATAACATGAGAACAGAGTCGTAGTGATTGAAAGTCGTCCTGTTTAATTGCAATGGTTAGACGCATTCAGGGTGACATTTAAAGGGTGCATACAACGTTTGCTACTCTTTTTCGCGCCTGACAGGTACATAACTCGCCTAGACAGACGATTTTGGGGAGAATTCGGGTTTTATTAGAGTGTTAGCAATACTATTATGGAACCTCCACTACGATACCGGACAGATTTTTTCAGAGACGGCGTTTTGCAGCGTTTTGGCGCGCACAAAGCGGCGCATCGCGGTAACTTGCTTGAAAGTAGTACAATTTCAATTTTGAAATTATTTTCGTTTAATTTCAAGAAGCCCTTTACAATAGAATCACCAAGGGATAAATTCAACTTCGGAAGTTTATCGAAAATTGCATATTTCCACCTGGAGTCCCTCATTATGAACTGATTATACGGTCTTGGTAGTATACTTATGTCGTGTCGAGTCATCGAGTCATGGTATCGACTGAAACAGTCGACATCGAGTCATTCGACTACTCGATTATTTGAAATTTTGAAAAACTGAATTAGTCGGAAACTCGATTACTCGAAATTCCTGAAAATCGAGTTATTCGAAAACTCGATTATTCGAAATTTTCAAAAATCGACTTAGTCGCAGACTCGATTATTCGATAGACCCGAACAGTCGAATAAATTCGATAGTCGACTGTTTCGAGTCAAAGAAGTTCTCCTTCAGTTGAACTGTTTCGAAATACAGTTGCAGACCATGCACCTCATTTGCCGCCAGTTGTTATTTGCTCGTAGTTCTCGAATAGTTGCTCATGACCATTTTTTCGTTTATTGCCGGCATTGATTTACGCCAAAATTCCTCAATCCTCAGGTGTGAGCATACCGATAAACTCATCAGAGATAACAAGATGGTCGCGTGAGCCTGGAAATTAATACATGACGGTTAATTATTTCACCTTGCTCGAGAAAAAAGTCATGCAAGAGTCTTGAATGCATAGGGACCAGCGGAACGTCGCAGTGCAACCGAAACTTTTGGTTTTCAAATTTGTTTTTGATGCGTGGCCTTATCCTCCTTTCTCTTAGAAAAAAGGTGGGAGATCCAGAAAACTAACAGCTTCTATTGTGGCAACAGAAGCACAGCTTCGCAGATACGGAGGACAAGCTGCACTCTCCGTCGAAAAAATCGGGCAAGAAGACGAAAAAGGCCATGAAGGCAAAAAGACGAGGAAAACGGCTAAAGTCTAGCCGAAGAGGCCGAATATGATGACGGAGAATCCACTATGAGTTTGGATGATCTAGAGGCAGACTACGACTTGCCCTGGCTTATTATTGTTACACTCAGCTCCGGCTTTTTTCATGATTATCGTCTCCTAAGATTAATTCTGATTGTTCATCCATTAAATGATCTCGTTGAACCGTATTTCTTCCCTATAGTGAAATTTGTTTGGTTCTCTAAAGCTTTTAGGATTTGTTCGATGGATATTGCTAATCGACATTAATACATGAGTATTGGTTCCGGCCGTCTTACTGTGTGAAGATGGCGTTTTTCATTGCCAGATATACTTTTAATCAATGTCTTGAAGCAGTAGAATGTGGTATGCTCAAAATAGTCGAGATATGTAAGGTGCTTCAGAAACTCAATTGTTGAAAATTGGAAAAATTGAGTTAGTTAAAAACATGACTATTCGATTATTCGAAAAATCGAGTCAATTCGACAACTCGATTATTCGAAATTTTGAAAAATCGATATAGTCGAAAACTCGATTATTCGGAATTTTTGATAATCGGCTTAGTCGAAAACTCGATTATTCGAAATTTTCAAAAATCGACTTAGTCTAAAACTCGATTATTCGAAAAAATTGTCGAGTCGCCGAAGTATACTTGGTAGCAGAACTCTGTCTTGTTTTCACCTGTGGTCGATGGTAATTTAGAAAACAAATTTACACTTTTTGGTTCGAATTGCAAAGTCGAGAAGATTTTTACCACATACCGGTAAATTCGCCTAAATGAGAGGAGCATGAAAATTCACCGAAAAATTTGGTTCGTCAATTTTGAAGTGAGCTATGGCGATACGGCGCTTTGTGCTCAAGCGCCTCGAAACGTCGTTTTTGCAGAAAAATTTGCTCGGTACTGTGGGCAGGATTCGTACCGAGCAATTTCTAGCCAAAATTAAATGTCGTGAAAAAAAGGCTTTTTTGTACGTTCGCGGTTCAGCAGCCCCGTCTAACAACTTGCTTCATCTTGAGGTTGGAATTGATGGCGGGCGGGTACGCCGAAATATAACTACGCTTTCATGGCCAGATCTGCATTCTCACTAACAAGGGAACCGTTATAAGTCATAGTAACCATTACAAATGAAATGTACTTTTCTAGAACCATTTTAGAGCGAAAAATCCGAATATACCCATCGCAGCTGCCTAGACCACTCTGAAGGAAGCTATGACCGTTGTTAAAGGCAGTGTTCACGATGAAAATCGTTTCTCTGTTTTTCCGCCTATCTTGAAAACGGCCCCATGCTGATTCCAATGGTGTCTCTGAAATCATACAAGACCTTCTGTGAACGCAGGTATGGTCCCTCAAAGATTGAGCTATGGAAACATGGTGGACGAGTTGTCCGAGGCTTGTAACTTCCGTCTTTTGCAGCCGATCTATGCGAGCTGACCTGAGTAAAGAGAGAAGCTGAGAATGAAGGGAAGAACGGGGCTAATGATTGAAAATCATCGCTCATCTCACGATCTCGAGCATTCATTTGTTCACGTCGGTGAGCGTGTGATGCGCTTTTGGGGTTTTCAATGCGCTCGAAGTTGCAACTTCGGGCTCTTTTGGGGCTCTTCCTGGCTCGTTTTCATGCGTTCTTTCGACGTTAACGTTACAGAGTGTCCCTCCACTACCCAATCCTAGTGGAATTTCGAAAACTTTTTTCATCGTGAACACTGCCTTTAAAGGCAAGGTCCGGTCAGATTTTGACACTACTGAAATTTGAGTTAAATAGATTGGGCTGGCCTAGCTGAACATCGTCTGAACGTTTCACGAACTCTGAGTCCTTAGTTCTGGAGAAAACAGTCCCAAAGTCAGGGATTACGGTATTCACAGCATGATAATCATGGGTGGAATGACCGATAATTACACAGCACTTTTGAAGAATGCGTGGACAACCGCTAAAATATGGACGATGGCCACACTTTTCTGACCATTCTGGATCATCGGCTAACGGAATTGGCTGGAATATCTTGATGAAGACCGGTTTTCACGCAGTTATCGCATATTCCTTGCGACTACCTGTAGCAAGAGCACCGATTAAGTGGGAAATCTCAAAATCGAATTTCTGCCCGGACCCTGCCTTTAAAGCTTCGCGGCAAGGTAAGGGTACCTATATCCTCCATGGAATTTTTTAGCGTGTTTTTAAATTTCCCCGGATTCTGCTAAAAACATGTATGTAGGGATAATCTGGGGTGCTGAACACGAATCTGGGGTTCGCTTGCCGAAATTTCAAGGTTTACTGTAGGTTAAGGTAGGTAACATGCCAATTAGGGAGCAAAACCTACCTTAAAAGTTTGAGAATCGACAAACGGACATCGAATTCGTATTCAGCACACCAAATAACCCCCACATAGAAACTTTGAGACAAATCTGAGACTTTGACCAAACTACCGTGTACCCACCGTAATCTACCGTAAGCTTTCGAAAATCGATAAACTGACATAAGATTTGTGTTCAGCACTCCAGATAACCCCCACAAGAACGATTTTGGCCATATCTGTCGCCACATTCCGAAAATCGTCAGAAGTCGATTTTGCCGTCAATGTTTTCTGCCGGTGAGAAGCTTTGAACAAATTTAGTCGAAAACTTTGGAAAATCGACAAATGATTCTCAGATTCGTGATCAACACCCCAAATAACCCCCCAGGGCAAATTGTAAGTCAAATCTGGAATATTTTTCTAGAACGCTTCAAGAGCCCTCTAATTGGTATCAATAAACGCCCAACCGAAAATCCGTACAAGTCCAAAATGCTTTCAGTCTGGACAAAGTTTGGAAAATGTTCCTCCACCCCAACTTTGCCTAGTGGGGTAGTTTTGGGCACTGAACACGATTATGAGGTCCGTTTCCGAATTTTCGCGAAAACAATGCGCTTTTCAAAGGGTACAATAGGTACGAAAATCAGAGAAAAAACGCCTATAACTTCTTTCAAAGTGGGTCTAGGCAGCTGCGATGGGCATATACGGACTTTTCGTCCGAAAATGGTTCTAGCAAAGTGCATTACGTTTGGAATGGTTACTATGGCTTATAGTGGTTCCCTTGTAAGGGAACTCAACAATAATTTTCATCGCAAACCTTGCCGTTAAATAGAGAAATTTCAAAAAAGAGAAGCTTTCTGCTTCGGAAGTATCTGTTTCCTAGCTGTTTCGCTCTTTCCGCTCTTTTAACCTAGAAAAGTCCGCTTTCCCTTGATGCAGGTGATCTCCTTAGTACAAAAAAAATTTCATTCATGATGAATGACGATAAAGGTGCCATGTACCTTCCTGGAACGCGGCGTATGGTCGTGGCATTAGAACTTGCTGCTGCTCTGTGCTCCATATGAGAGTTCACGTCATTCTTGTAAGGGTTGTTCCTCTCATGAACGCTCATCATGCCGTGTCAACTTCGTCAGGCACATACACGTCATGTTGCTATTTGTGCTATGGAAACTTTGTTGATGGATGTTACTTAGTACATAGGATACGGAATATGGGATGCGTGAATTTTTCGTAAGACATCTTTACCATTCTATCATCTATAGAGTTCGAGGCCGCTTTTCAAGATAAAATGCAATGAGCATCAAGCTCAAAAGCTTAGCAAACTGTCTGTTGCTAAAGATGTTGTGCAGAATGATGCACCATGCAAGCCATACATTTTTTTCGCACATCGATCTTCCGGGTGTTCTCGTTGTGGCTCTGTTGAACTGATGTGTAGGAGATACATTCCGTCTGTGTTCATCCGTATTGGTGCGATACTACTATTCATGGAAAAGCCCTGATTCTGGCCGATCAAGTGGGATCAATCTGTATATGAACTTGTGTATGGTCCCGGCTAGACAAGATGTGGAGTGCGGTGACATATGGCTCTTCGCAGTCGATCCTTGCTCATCCGTCACCACCATCCTCTAGACGAGTTTTTTAAGCTCGTGGAGATACATTAGCCGTAGATCTGTGGTGACTTCAGTGCAGCTCAAAACGGCGCACTTTGCACGCACGCATTTCCTGCGGTGAGTACGTGATTTTATGTGTTACAATCATGAGCCCAAACAGCTCAATGACGTATAGGCCATAATCAGTTTCCTGGTTGTCTGGAAGTGCCCAAATACGGAACTAATACGTGGGAGAGAAAATGTACAGGCTCTCACAAGGGGAGGTCAGTTTATCGCTTTTTGACAGCTCACGGTAGATTACTGTGGGTATACGGTTGTTTGACCAAAATCTCAGATTTGACTCAAAATTTTTATGCGGTGTTATTCGGGGGACTGAATACGAATTTTATGTTCATTCGTCGATTTCCCATTCACTAAGGTAGGTTTACCCCCCTAAATAGGCTGGTACCTCCTGTAACCTGCAGTAAACCTTGGGATTCGGACAATCGTGCCCCAGCTTCGTGTTCAGTGCTTTAGATTACTTCTAAATACAGGTTTTGAGCAAAATTCAAAAATTTCTCTGAAACGCCCTGAAAATTTTCTTGAAGACAGTGTTCACGATGATTTTCGTTCCCGAGTTTTCCACTAAAAACAATGCGTTGGCCACCAAGTGTTATCAAAATTACGAAGAAACGGCGAGAAACGCACTATATCGTCTTATTTCAGAGATAATTTTCTCTGGACTGGACTAGTTGTCCGGTTGTAAGAACATATTCATTGTGGCTGTCACCGGGGAAAAATGGGGCTAACCCAAAATGGAAGAATATTTTAGGCAAAACAGTATTATTTAGGGTCCGAAGGAGAGAGCAGAGCAACACAAAATAGAGAATTGCAAAGAAAGGTCCACAAACGATTTTAGTGTCACATCAAACAGTTCCTGTGATACTTAACAGGTGGGGTGATACATAAAGACTTCGTGTGAAGGTCATAGTCGGACTTCACGTCCAAGAATGAATGCCGATCAGGAATCTGAGATCCACTTGTCAATTTTCAAGAGTGTTAAGCATTTTTCGCTCAAAGTTTCCCATCGGGGAAATTTTGAGGACCAAACACGACCTTCGATGATTTCCGGAATGCTAGGGTATTTTTGACTCCAAATTCTTCTGTGGGGGTTATCTGGGACTGTGAACAAAAAAAGTTGACGTCGGATTGACGATTCTCGATAAATTACTGTGAGTTATGGTGGGTACACGGTTGTTTGGTCAAAGTCTAAGATTTGGCTCACAACTTCTCTGTCAAGGTTGTGAAAGTGATTTGGGGGTGATCAACTCGAATCCAATTGTCGGTTTTTGAAAGATTGAGGTAGGCTGCGCAACTGAAGTGACATTATTGACGCCGTAACCAGCAGTGAACATCGGATTATCAATAAACGTCCCTTCAAAGCATCCTAAAATATATATACTCATAAACGAATTTTAAGCCAAAAAATGTTTACGAAAAAAAATATTTCATGACACCCGTAGCTATTTCATGCTGCACTTGTCTGAGAAGAAGCGGATATGCACAGCACTAGAGCTCCAACAGGCAGGTCGCTCGAGGGAACCGATTGAAGCACAGATTCAAGAGAATCTTAGGGAGCATATTGAAACAAGGCTCGTGGAAGGACTTACAGTCGGCACGGACCGCACTGATACTTTGCATTCTTTGTTTTGCGTTAGCACGAATTTGTGCACCCATGTATGTTATAACATATGAGCACCAAGTTTGCGCCAACGCACAACAAGGAACGCGATCCGTGCCAACTGTACATGAACTTGTGTATTGGCCCGAGTAGACAAGATGTGGAACGCTGTGACGTGTGGATCTGTCGCAGTCGATCCTTATTCATTCGTCACCACCGTCATTTTGTCGAGTTTTTAAGCCGTATGTTTGATGATATTTTCGAAAAAAAAACGCAATTCGTCTGGATGCATAATTCGCAGATCTGTGATGACTTCAGTGCAGTCCAAAACGGCCCACTTTGCACGTACATACACATCTCATGCTCGGAGTGATCGTTTTATGTGTTACTATTATGAACACAAGCAACTCAATGACGTATTGGCCCTAATCGGTTTCCTGTTTGTTTCGAAGTGCCCCAAATACGGAGTAAATAGAAGGGAGAGGAGATGCAAAGGTCCTTACAAAGGGAGGATTCTTGGACAAAGTGACCATTTGAGACAAATTATACGTTTCTAAGATTATTTTGTGACCTAGGATTGAATAGGATTTTCTTCCATGAATGCAAAACGGCTTTCTGAACGGAGTTATAGGCGTTTATCCCGATTTACCATTGTTCGTTCATCGCTCCCCTGATTTCAATCACGTGCTTCTCATTATTTTCAGGAAAAATGATTCAGAATTCCCCATGGGAGTTTTCTTGAGATACTGACCACGAATCTGAGATCCACTTGTCGATTTTCGAGAATGCTTAAAGGCAAGGTCCAGTCGAATTTCAACACTACCGGAATTCGGACACCGTCTGGACGTTTCAGGAACCATAAATCCTCACTTCCGCGGAAAACAACCTTGAAGTCAGGGATTAGGTATTCACAGCATGGTAATCTTCGCCAGAATGGTTGACACTTTTACAACAGTTCTGAAGATTGCTTGGACGATGGCTAAAACACGGACTATTGAGATATTGGTTGACGGATTGCTGGAATAACTTGCAGGAGATAGTTTTTTTCCGGCAGTTTTCGCACGTTCCTTGGGACTACTTGTAGCACAGGCTTCTAAACAGTGGGAAATCTCGCAATCGAAATTATGCTCAAACCCTGCCTTCAAGATAAGTATTTCGTTCAGAGCTCCCCAGAGTGAAATGATTTTGAGGACGAAACGTGACTTTTCAAGACTTCCAAATTGCTGGTATATTTTTGGCTCTAGTTTCCTCTGTAGGAATCATTTTAGAGGGTGAACGAAAAATTGAGGTCGGATCGCCGATTTTCGATAAATCACGACATGTTACAGTGGATACGAGGTTGACCTCCATTTGTTAAAAAAAGTAAGGCTAAACACACTGTAAAGTTGAATTCGTATTTCGCACCAAAATCGGTTTTTCTGCATTTGGAGACATCGTCACTGTCATTTAAAAGTTTTTCTGCATGTGGAGTTTGTCCCATTACTGTTTTTCATGCTTTCTGACGACAGCATCAACATTCTAGAAAAAAGTGGTAGATGATGGCTGGGGAGAACTGGTGGTGGATGCTTATCTTTTACCCCTTCCAACCTCATTACCCTATGTACGTTTTTGCCGCGCCAAAGTTACGCAAAGCTTTGAAACGCCCATATCTACGTTCAGAGGAGCGCTTCGCAGGTACGGAGGGAATATTTGTATTCTGTGTCAGAAAATGCTAATAGAAACGCGCAATTTATATTGAATGGTCTCTTTGTCCATTTAACTTTTCCTTGCCAGTAAGAATTTTCGGTTGAAGTGTCTGAAGCAGAAAATGATAATCAATTAATTAGAGTGAGACTTTGGTTCTGAACCATTTGAAAAAAAAACGGAACCTCAATGGAGTTTAGAAGGTATAACCTAAAATATGGAGAATGAAGGAACATTGTTAACCTTTGCCGTTCTAGGCCTGCGAAGACTACTCCACCCGTGAACTCGCCCTTGGTAACTCCGGAATCTTCGACAAGGATGATTTTACACTTGTTGTTCAACCGTTCTTCAAAGATCTTGTCACTCCACCGATGAAGGTCAGTGCGTTGATTGTGGATCACCGATGAGTGAAAGGCAGCATACACGCTCGTAAACGTGATCAAGATAACTATGGAGATTGAATCGTTTGGCTCAGGGCACAACGCCTACGCATTTTGAAACGTCAAAAACGACCCACAGTGCAGCTGCACGAGTAAGAAATTGGCTCCGCCTTGTATTTCTCCGCCCCTTGCAATTGCCGTCCTCCTCCAAAACAGGGGATCTGGGCCACTCTAACCGTCGTCGATGTATGTGATTTACTTACTACACTCACCTTACCACCCGCAAACGGCGCTGATGGTGTGAATGGCCCAAAACCCTTGTTTTGGAGGAGAAATCAAATACATGGGGTGGGCAAATACAGGGACGGGGCCAACCTATCACTTATGTACTGTGATTGTGGGTCGTCTTTGACGCTTCAAAATGCGTAGGTGTTGTGTTCTGTGCCAAACCATTGCATGCCCGTAGTTATCTCAACCACGTTTACGAGTGTGTGCTGCCTTCAAGGATCTTCAGTAAAATTTAAATTTAGGATGGAAAAATCAACACGAAGTTCTTCGCACCTGACTGCTTCCACTTCTCGCAGTGGGGTCACGGTATTGTTTCCACTTGGTTGTGGAAGAATATTCTGGAGCCGGTCGGCAACAAGACCACTGCTGGAGACTTAACGAATCCGGCTATACCACTAGCCTGCCCCGATCCGGTGAGAGAAACGTTACTCTGCGGGATTTAGCCGTCTGTTTCATGGCTGTACTTTCTATGCCAGCACTCGAACAGTAACTCCGGGTGGGCCGAGGGTCAATGGCGGCCCGAACACCGCCCACGCCGTGATCCAGCCGTCGTCAGCCGGGAACATCCCGACGTAGAGACTCGCGGATTTAATAGAGGGGCTGCGAACGCCACTGGTCATCCTACATTAGTGTTAGGCAGTGATAGCCCTGAATAACCAAAACTTCGAAAGAGTGGTAAAAACGATTGGCGCTATTGGCTGGCACCAAGCTGGTGGACGGCGTTTCTAGATGTCTCTAACGCGACTTAACTAGCCGCGCTGACGCACACAAGGTTTCCGTCCCTCATTCGCGGGAAGACCATAGCCATCAACAATTGTGCCGTCCAATAGTGACCCTTCCCTTTACCCTGTTTTCTCTGTCTCTTCGTGTTTTGGCTCCTAGGGACTATCACTTAGTATCAGAGGGTTGACAGCGGCGCGGCGCGACGTTAACTTTCAGGCGTCGTTTATACTTCCAGCGCGGGGCGGGGCGGTGAAGAGTAATCCTATAATATTGGTGACGAGGCGCCGTACGATCAATATTATAGGTTCGCGCCGCTCACCAGCGGAAGAATGAACGACGCCTCATATGTGTGTCGACGAGCGGCGCGTTATTGAGCGATGTCCACAGACAACATATAGGCCGGGATCATACTTCCCGCGACCAGCGACATCGTCAGTATACTTCGTTCATATCGATTTCCGGTCGATTGGAATGCCAGCATTGTGTCGCGTCGCTCTTCGCTGGAGGTATGATCCCAGCCTTAGGCTTAGTGCATACTTGCGACAGCCCTAATCGCGGCTGCTATTTCCACGTCTTGTGAAGGGGTCTGCAGAGTTGCAGAGACCGGCGAGTGGTCGCCGAGCGTCAGCCTTGATGCGGCGACAGAAAAGTTTCAAAACATTATCGACGCGGCGTCGGTTGCCTCTCGCTGGTAGTGATGTAGGGCCGTGGCGGCGTCAATACACTCTGCGGTGCCCCCTCGTCGCCCTTCACGCCGCGTCGGTCGCCATCGTCGCCAAATGTAAACGATATTGCATCACCCAGTGCTGTTCGTCGCTGCGAGCAACGCCGCGACTTCAGCTCTGTGGACCCCTTGACGAATACGCGCGATTGATGGATGCGCAGCTATCGATCAAGGGCAATCGCTACAAGAAGTGTGTGGTCATTTTCGCAATTATGATGAACATTATGATGATGGACAGCTTCATGAAACAGGGTGTTATTGGCAATGTTGAAATATTTTCGGAATATTTTTTCTTTCAGAAATGCCCATTCATAAGAACGAACCTCAACAGTCAGGACTGCAGCAAATATATGACTCCTAGCAAATAGTTCCAAATTTTTGATTCAAGTACAGTTACATCACATGGCACTGAGTCTGTTTTGAGCTATATATGAGTCATCGTGTTTTGCTAGAGTTGTGTGGAGTTTTTTTTGTCATCTGGCTTATGTTGCAATGCGTGCGTGTCGATCGATTTCTTCGCAGCTAAGCGCTTTGCGATCATCAACTTAGCACCTGGTGTTAACATAGCTTATCGCATTGATTGCTGCAGGGGATCAATCAAAAAGGGCCGTCAGATACATGTGTACATACCTTAGTAATACAACGATCTCTCGAGATATGTAGTCTAGTGCAAGCATGTGCAGTATGGCCGCATCGCAATACGCGCCACCTGACAAAACTACTCGGGCAATGTCACCGTTCTTTGTGCGCTTTGTCTGACTGAGGTACAAATTGTTTTAATTGCTGCATAAAAGTTGCATTCTGTGGATATTGTTTTACGTTTCTGCAATGAGTCGTTCTCCCCACTCATTCTTTTTTCGCCTCATTCTTCTTTTATTTCTGTCTCCATTAGATTCTGGAACATACGAGGGGATCACGAGGCTTTATTTTATGGATTTGAGTGTACAAGAACTCAGCATTCTATATTCTAACTCGCAGACAGAACTGAATTAGTCCCAATATTCGATAATGGTGAAGTCAGTCCGTATGATAGGCCGGAATTATACTTCCCGCGACCACCGACAGCGACAGTGCATATCGGGCATATCGATTTTCGGTCGATATTGGTGGTAAACATTGCATCGCGTCGCTCGTCGCGGGAAGTATGATCCCGGCCATACTGTCGCTCACACGGGCGGCGCGCGTGTTCCCTGAGAAAATTTGCCGCGTCAGTGCCAGAAAAGTACCGCGACCCTCAACTGCGCCGCCATAGTTCCGCGATTGTACCGCAGCGACTCCGCGGTATAACCGCGCTGGCTCTGCGACTATGCAGCAACAAACCCGCGAGGAGTACGGTGTACTGTCCCGTGTGGTGAAACGAAACTGTCGCCGTTTGAATCGCCTAAATTTGAAGCACATTCCGTGTTCTTTGAGCTCAAAAACGGCGGTAACCTCTGTCTTTATCAGACAGAGGACGTAACAACAGGTGCGTATTTCTGTTCCTAAGCCCCTTTAGTTGTATTCTAATCCCGAAATATTTTCATAGAACTTAGGCGCGTGGCACTACCGCGTCGCCGCTACGGCTCCGCGGTGGTGCCACCGCGGCTTTGCGATAGTGCCGCCTTGGTGCCTGAAGGCGCCGAAGCGGCATTATCGCGGAGCCGCAGCGGCGATTACTCTCAGAGTTGAGCGACCGTAAATAAGGCATTTCCGGATGTGAAAGCTAGTTGGCAGGAGTATTAGACAAATATTGAGTAATATTGTAGCCAGGTGTCTGTAGCTGTGTGGAGGCTCGTGCAAGAAATTCCTTCGCGACGACCGCGTAATGCTCACGCCAACCGCGTGGGCTGACCATATGATTGACACAGATTTTGGCTCACTCAATTGCTCCTAAGTAGGTCACTTGCGAAGGCTGTATGCTCGAGAATAATTGCGGTATCCTGGGTTCCAAAAAAAATTTAATCAGGTACAAAATGATGGGAAAAGTTGGAAGTATAAAGAATATTGGTGAACATACGTAGCAGTGAAAGAGTCAGACGCTTTTCAACTACTCAGACAATCTGGCGTTTGAACCGCGAAAAAGTTGTGTTTCGGCCGCGAGATGGGCGACATCCGTAGAAAATTTCCTGCGCGGTCTGCACGCCACTTAGCGCGATTGGTACGCGGTTGGTACGCATTGCAACGCTGCCGGTAAGCATTGGCAAACACTGCCACGCGCTCAATATGAACGCTTCTCCAAGCATTGCACGCGGCTAGAGCGTATACTCACGCAGCGTTCATACGCTACTTCATTGAAATAGCGCGCTATCGGCTAGCATTTAGGCTCAAAAGCAGAGTTCGTGATGGAAAGGCACGTTTTCATCATGAAAAATAGTTTTGACCACGTCGGCGTCTTCACGGTGTTCACGGACTCTTGAGCGGGGTCAGTACGAAATGCCTTTTTGCCCGCGATCGGTGCGGTACCGGCACGCGGTCAGTACGAAACGGGACTTTTTGTTTGCGGTTGGTACGTCCCGCTGTCTGAGTACAATATTCAAAAAAATGGACTTTCGATTCTCGTATTTGATATCACGGAATTTTTCGGAAGAAAAAGTGCGTTGTTTGATCCGTTTGGAAAACTGCACGGCTGAGATAATTTTTCGTGTGTGGCTTGTTGCGAAATTATTGACTAGTTGGAGTCTCCATCTTCGATTTTCATAGAATGATTGGCCGCAATAAGCCGTACGGCGCACAAGCCTTCGATTGATAGTCACCTGCGTGCGGTTGCGTGTGACGTATATCTTTCGCTCACTACGGCCACAACTAAATTTCAAAAAAATTGCACCTTCCACTTGTTAAAGAAAGGCCAAATGTCAATAATCGTACTTAATCGGTAAACGATTATTCCATAACGCAAAACCACGTACATCATTTTGTTATTTAAGCAGAGTTCGAAGATCATTGAATTCTGTCGTGTTCTGGTTTTTAAAGCGATTGTTGATAAAGAGTTTCCCAAGAATCAGCCCTTGAGAGGAAAATCTGGAAGGAGTTTGATTATGGATGCAGCCCTCTGGGTAGACCACCCTTATTATTAGTGTGAGCGAACCACGTTATTTGTTCCACCAAAAGTGCAGTTTCATTATAGGGGTGGCGTATATTTTTCGGTTAGCTTTCATGGAATTGTTGTTGTTTTTTTTTGTGTGGGCGATCCTGGTTCCAGCTGTGAAGAAATACTCATGACTAAAGCCATGAGGCTGCTCGTATTTCAGGTTGAAGGGTTCAAGTTCAAGTATGAGTGCACTTTCACCGCCCACCGCGTTGTGTGACGGTTAGGGTTGTTTCACATATGGAAGAGATGGGTTCCACCGAATCAAACTTGAAGGTGCAGCACACACAAAAATACTTTTTAAACTCTCTGCTCATCTCTCAGAACCCCTTTTTCTCTCTTCCTTTCTAATTGTAGCTAGTAATGCTGAAGGAACATTACCACAGTTTGAACTCCCCACACCCTCTCGTTTTAGAAGAGCAATACAATACATCGAAACCGCAACACGGTCAACTAAATTGCAACGTTTCGAGAAGAGTAAATAAGTTTCGAACGATATATCTCATCTTTTAAACATAAAATGTAGCAATAGAAACAATACAAAATTATAAGGTGCTCCAGAAATGGCTGTTTAGGCGCTTTTTCTTACACTTCAACTAATGGTATTTCTGAGAGGGTCCACATCTGTTGTTGCGTTCGGTCTTCCGGCTGACCACGAGGTTTGTATTACAAACCTACATACATATGATCAAAGCATTGACCTAAGTCTAGGATAGGTCAATGCTTTGATCATATGTAGGTTTGTAAGATCCTTTTCGCGGTGGAGAAGTTGATTTTCGAAAAACTTGTCCCACCGGTGGGACATGTGGTCGTGAATGGGTTAAAGGCACAGTCCGACTTCAGGATCGTTTTTCTGTTCTTTTCTGCTTATCTCGAGAACGGTACCACTCTGATTCCAATGATGTCTCTCGAGTCGTTCGAGAACTCCTGGGAACGGAGTTATGACCCCTCAAAATTCGAGCTGCGGAAACATGATGGACAAGTTGTCCGAGGCTTGTAACCTCCTTCATTAGCAACCGATGTCGTTCAGAAATCGTTTTTATCGCAAACACTGCCTTTAATTCATTGTTCAGGATTCCGAATAGCCCCCAGAAAAAGTTTTGCGCCAAATCCGAAGCAATTTCTCTGAAAGCCTTGAAAATTGCCGGATTGGTTTATTGTGCTTATCTGGGTCAAATTCCGGTCCGCAATTGCGTCTCGACACGCTTTGCGGGCGCACCCTCCCTAGTCAGAAGAGCTTCCAGAGCCGCAGCCGCCGATCTGCTGACTCTAGATGGGTTTGGAAACTGGAAACTAACAAAAATTAGAGAAAATTGAATAAAAAAGCAACATCGAGTTGGCTTTGGCGCTGGAAACCCGACTGACTCGAGCGCGTGCGGCCGCAAAGCGTGTCGAGACGCAATTGCGGACCGGAATTTGGCCCAGATAAGCACTATACCTTTACCTTTCCGCCAAAGTGAGGAAACTTGTTATAACTCGGTTCTAAGAGGCCTTTAGACACTACGAACTTACAGTTGACCGCAATGTTAAAAGGACATGGTGCGGTTGTGGACTCGCACTAAATTACGGTAGAATCTGGCACTTTGCCAGATTTCGTCATCGATCGGCGCCAACCGTCGTCTCTCTGCTCACGAGAATATCAGCTGTGGCGCCGATCGATGACGAAATCTGGCAAAGTGCCAGATTCTACCGTAGTTTTAGTGCGAGCCCGCAACCGCACCATGTCCTTTTAACATTGCTGTCAACTGTAGATTCGAAAACGTCATTGGGAGCACATTATCTGATATGAATTCTGAGGAAAACGGGGTGTCCGACTAGTTGTCATTTCCTAGAACTTTTGATAAGTGGACTTTTAATGGACGAGTTGTCTCGCAAACAGGTCTTTTTCCCTGGCAATCAATACTCATAATTGGGAGAACTACATATTTATGTAGCTTGGGGAGTGAGTCCAAAAAGAAAAATAAATGTTTTTCGGAATCACTTGCCGCGAGGCTGTATGAGTTCGGAATTCCGTCTAAAGAGGTGTGACTCATGGTTCCCTCAGGGAAGCGTGGCCTTTGGTTTCTGTCCGTACCTTGCATACGTGAAGGAACCAGAGTATCGGCTGGTTTAATGCATATGGAGACCGTTTTATATCATGAGCAAATCTCAAAATTCATGCCTGAGGGTTCACTGTGCTTGCAATGTCTTGGATGATGTATTCAACCTCTTCATGTAATAATCACCTGCTACCATGTACATATATTTCTGAGGGCTTACTGTGCTTTTATAGACTCAGATGATGTAGTCGATCTCGTCATGTAATAATTGAATCACCTGCTACCCACCAAACTCATGTACATATATGCACGTTGGCCAACCATGCTAAATCACATCAAATTACAATCTCAAAAAGTTAGCTTCCAAGTTTGGTAGCAGCACATGCGACCAACGTCATTGTGCTGGTTTTTGCAATATTTCGCCTGTCACCAATAGCAACAATTGCCTTCCACTATTACCTAAATATGTTATTTCCCACAATAAGACAAAAACCAGAATGCCTGAGTTAAAACGGTAGCAGGTGCGGACATTTCACCATCGAGAATCATATTTGCAAGGTGGAGCTCTAGTTAGAGAAAATCTAACTTTTTTTGATCGAAATGAGAATTCGGGAGGCCGTAGAAAGTTTGGCACAGAATGAAAAGTTGAGGAATCGTAATTTTTTTCTGGAAATTCGCTTCCTTACCAAGAAAGAGTTTCGTTTGAAATTCACCATTAGGGAGGACCGCAACTTCGCTCAGAATTGAGATTTATTGTGTTTTTTTTTTCTTCTAGGATTATCTAAGAATAAGCAGTATTGTCGTGTACATATACTTCGAAAATAAAACAGTGATGTTCAGAGTTGGCGAAGGGTCAGTGAGGAGCAGTTTTGCAGAGGGTGTCCTGAGTTGAAGTTGATCATAGCTCTGCATAACGATTTATATAATGATATCAATCTGAATGTTCAACCCATTCACGACCACGTGTCCCACCGGTGGGACACGCTTTCCGAAAATCGATTTCTGTGCCACTAGGACGAATTTCCAAACTTTCTCATGTTCAATGTACCAGGTTGTTCAATAAGTTTTGTCGTTCGATAAGAAAAACACAATTTTATGATTCAAAATACACTTTATTAGTCAGTATAATCTCCCTGAACATTAATACACTTGCTCCAACGATCCTCCAATCTGTGGATCCAATCCCTCAAGTGAGAATCCGGAAGGTCTGCAAAATACGCTTCAACGGCCGTTATGACCTCTTCATTTGATGAAAAACGCTTGCCACGCATGAATTTTTTGAGTTCTGGAAACAAGTGGAAGTCGCTTGGGGCCCAGTCTGGTGAATACGGTGGATGCTCCAAATAATTCCAACTTTAATTCATGGATTTTAGCCATTGTCAAAATGCTCTTGTGACACGTTGCATTGTCCTGATGGAAAAGAAATAGTTTTTGTAAACCAGGTCTTTTTTCACGATTTTTTTCTCCAACTGGTCCAAAAGGTTGCAATAATATTCAGAAACAATTGTTTTACCAGTTTGCAAGTAATCCACAAACAAAATTTCTTTCGCATCCCCAAAAACTGATGCCATAACCTTCTTGGCCGATTTCCAGACACGAACTCGTTTCGAAGCCGAACAACCAGGTTCACACCACTCCTTAGCCTCTTGTTTTGACTCAGGATCATGGTGACAGACCCAAGTCCTATCCATTGTGATGAATCAATGCACAAAATCCTATTTTATTTTTTGAAACGCTCCAAATGTTGCTGAGAAACTCGCATTCGAATGTGTTTTTGTTCCATTGTTAGCGAATGCGGCACCCATTGTGCACACAGCTTTCCAAAACCCCAAATTGCACTTAAAATATGGCTCACTGCCTAGTGAGATGTGCAGAGCCTTTACTAAATCTCTCTCAGTCAATCGACGATCGTACAAAACCATATACTGTATTTTGGCTATGATTTCTGGTGTTGATGCGCTTTTTGGACGTCCTTCACGTGGATCGTCTTCAAGTCTTGTACGACCACGTTTAAATTCAGCAACTCATCTTTCTACTGTTCTAATTGTAGGTGAACAATCATTATACATTTTTAACATTCGTTCGTGATTTTCTTCTGGTGCTACGCCTTTCAAAAATAAGAATTTTATCACTGCACGATATTCAATTTTCCCATTGCTGTGACACGACGACACTAAATGGCTTGTAAACAAAGAATGAATTGACAGATTGAAATGAAACTTCACATACGTTTATATGAAGAGTGTACCAACAAAACAAAAAAAATTGGGCTAGTAGTATCGCCCTCTTTTATCGAACGACAAAACCTATTGAACAACCTGGTAAACGCTTGGTTGCAAATCACGGGAAGCAACACGTTAGCTTAGCGACGCGAAGTTTTTTTAGTGTTTTCGAATATGAGTTTGTTTGCAGAGGAATTGAACTAACTGTGTTAACGTAAAAGATAATACTTTTCAAGCTATGCTAAATTTCACCAACTCTTGATAAAAAATTTGAACAACGACCGATGGCTGTTGAACAGTAAGTTCCCTTAATATCGTAAAGATAACGGGAAGTAATTGGACTGCATGCGATAAGTGAAAAAGCTGTGAAGACCATGCTGACACTCCGCGGTGGGTTCCTTTTTGCTCAGATGGAAATTTTCAGAGAAAAGTACGAATAAAACTCTCTCAAGTGAAGATGCTTGCTTGATTTCGTTACAGATTCGAGTATGGAAGCTAACACAATACTTTCTCACTAACGACTGTTAGCAGTGGCTTCATTATACAAAAACTCGTTGATGTTGAGAGCCTAAAGAAAAACCAGTCAAGTCTAATATAAGTTTCAGGCTCTAATTTGAACTTCTTGCTTAGTGTAGAATCTCCTCCTATTTCTTTCCGCCGATGACTTATCACAGACGTAGGGAAGGCTGGCGGAACGGGCCAAGGACTTAAATTCGGGCGAAGAATCTACACCCCGGATAGAGATCTAAATCAGTACCAAGTTTTGTTTCGGAGGAGTATTTTCGAAGTTGGTTTATTACAATTTCCAAGCGAAATTCTGCACTTCCAAATGCGAATTCCATAGCGAGTGACATTGACGAAAGGTCTCCGCGGAAACCTCCATCCCAATGGAAGACGTTGGGCTAGAATTTTAGAAGCGAATTTATGTGTGCCTCTCATGATGCGTAACGTTTATTTCCAGATTTTCGACTTTCAAATGAGACAGCTGTCGCGTCATATTCGGTTTGAAAGCGTTGAGAAACTCTTACATTTTTTTCTGATTACTTTCTGGTACTTTTCCTTAGCACGCTTTGCCATGCTCTAGCGAGTTGGATAAAACGAGGGAAAAGCGGAGAAATTTGGGGGGAACGTTACGTAACCAAGCAGCTCATACTTGTTATTCTGTAGTTTTGTTATTTGGTGTTTTTTGGGATCACCATTATTTTGTCTAAATACCTGACCATGGTTCATTGCAGGTTTCTTCTTACTTTCTCTGCTCGGCACATGTTCAGCTCGTTCGCAACCGTTTTCAAAGTGAGCAGTATCAACTTGAGGCTAATAACGCCCTAAAAGTCATATTTAAAACTTTGTTATTTCATTTTGAACCCTAGCAAGTTGTATGTTTTTGGTTTGCCTGCTCATTCAGATCCTAAGTAGCTTTTGAATCCGTAAAAAAAATTGGTTCTGAAGGGCCCTGTTCAAAAAGGACGCTGAAGACGCGAAAACATGTCCCCGCGGGCTTTCTGAACAAGTCCTACAAGCGGTCACGTAGTTGGCACTAACAATCTAAACTGACCAATTTCAGCTATGCGCTCTCAGACATTGGGGTACCTGGTTACAAATGTGATGCGGATCTGATGAAAGCCAGTAAGTCGGTGCCGACAAATGTGAATTCTGTCCGACCGGCTGACGTCAAAGTTGTGATGGCCCTTGGAGATTCACTTACGGTACGTAATAGTCGCTCACTGAATAAAAAAAAACTCACAACATTCAACCGGATTAAAAAAAGGCGTGTGCGGGTTTAGCTGGCGATAAAATCATTGGACTGCCCCTACACATAATTTTTCTTTAAACTGCTGATTTGTTTATTTCTAACAGTTTCGGAGGAATTTTTGGTCCTGCACTTAATAGAGAACGTAGAAGAATTTCAACATACATTCAGAATGGGCAGTTGACAACGAATACGGAAAAGAATACCTGCTGCCCCTTGCTTGCTGGCCGCAACGCGACCGCGCGCGATTATTCAAATCCTGTAACGGTTGTGAACACATATTTATATGAAATTGAAAAAATAATTACATTGAGTATGTAGGATGGTTGCATAATCGAACAAAAATAGGTAATAAATAATTCAATGAAGGATTAGGTGGATAAAGAATTATTTTTCAAAAAATTTAATTAAGGAACTATTTACTGGAAAGAAATAAGTGACAACATAAACATGTACTGTGCTTCTCTGGGCCGAATTTCGGTCCGCGATTGCGTCTCGACACGCTTTGCTGCCGCACGCGCTTGAGCCAGTCGAGATTCCAGCTACAAAGCCGACTCGATGTGGCTTTTTTATACAGTTTTCTCCAATTTCGTTTAGTTTCCAGTTTCCAAAACCCACCTAGAGTCAAAAGATCGGCGGCTGCTGCGCTGGAAACTCTTCCGACTCGAAGGCGCGCGGCCGCAAACCGTGTCTAGACGCTATTGCGGACCGGAATTTGGCCCAGAGAAGCACAGTAGTAACAAAATGGTATGGTAAGTAAATGAATAACTGATGGATAAATGAATAAACTATTTATTGAAAACTAGTTGTATATTAAATTAATTTATAAAAAGGGGTTAATTGTAGAATGGATTGTTAACAAAATGGATTAATAAGTACATAAAGAACGAACAAATAGCATAAGTGTGTGGTAAAGTTATGAAATATGCAGACGTACGTACTATATATATACGGCTATCGTGACAGCAAACATCAGTTACGCCTTCATGTTCGCGATTATTACTATTCACTGCGTATTCCGAAACTTTTTCCTTTAGGTTCATGCTGTAGCATACGTACGTAAATATAGATAGTTTGGGAGCTGTACGTGCAGTTGCACTTTTCTGCAGGAAAAACAAGAGCAAGGCGTATAATCAAAGTGTGCATCAAATTTTACGAAAATGACTTTCCAAAGAATCTATCAAGTGCTTGCATATACTCGCGTTCTTTTCTAGGAGTAGTGGACCAACCGTTGACTATACGATCGATCACGGCGCGTCCACTCCGAAGGTCCGCAGCCAGGCGATCATCCCTAGACAGGACTATATATGCTCTGTTTCGGAGCCAGAGTTACTCTGTTTGTGCGGAGCTAGTGTAGAGGAAGCGAGAAAACGTGAAGAGAAGGAGATGCAGCATACACGCGCAGACGCACCCGATGAACGGAAATGAATTTTACTTCGAAACAGAGGTTACGTAGTATACGATATTATGAACTCAGAAAATGTCATGGTATATTCACTGTGAGTACGTATGTCTTTCCTGGAACTTGTAGTGCTAAACAAAATAACGAAATCCACGAAGTAGATAACAATAGTGGAAATGCTCTACAAAACCCATAATTTTCAAAAAAAAACAATTTCACTATCGAACGAACCGCATGTGGACATTGCGATCAGAAACCTTGAACTTCTGACTACAGCTGGTATTTCCGTACCCAAAAATACTTGTAAAACTGGGGACAAACATTAAGCATCTCATACTTCTTTTGTAGGGGTTCATTCCCTTCATAAGTACGAGTTTTAAAGGCCACTGAACTATTGGCAGTGGAGCGCGCCAGCACATTGCACCGATTACTCATGGAGCGCTCCATCCCTGAAGTGTTGAAAAAAAAAACCTAAAATACTCAATCCTCACACCCTAGACCAGTTTTGGTGTATTTTGTGCTGCGAAATTTCAAAGGTCAAAAATGGCTTCGCGCTTCGAACTTCTCAGGTTTATTTTTTTCGATGACAACCTTGAAAACTGCCTGCTTCCTAGTAAATTTCTTGACCCAACTGACAATACCTCTCCGTAACTCAATTAAAAGCTCTTTCCCTCGGACATATGTCGTCCCATAATGATGCGGAACGGTTAAAGGTGGTGTTCACGATAAAAAAATACATGTTCTAGTTTTCCATGTTTTCGAGTAGACAAGTTTAGGATAACAGGGAAAAGTCTCATAAAACTCTGGAATACCGGAGAAAAAACTGTATGACAGAGCTCTTCCTTATTTTATTACGCCAGTTGATGTGTTTTGCGCACTGCGGACAAAACGTCGAACCAAACGTTGCAAATGGTTTACAGTTTGGAAATTTTCGTATAAGTGACTTTGTTCTCTGTTTCGTGTACCAAAAGCTCTTTGCAAATATTTCGGTTGAATGCCCATGTTTGGATATTAGAATTTTGCGGAATAAAGAGTATTTGAAAATGCGGCAACTGCTCTTTTGGTGAAACGAACGTTGGACAACTGTTATATGGCGTGGGCCGAGTGATCTAATGGATCGGCTGGTGCACGAAATTTTCACCCATTTCCTGACCGTTTTTAGTCGTCCTTCCCCCTTACTGTTCTTAGAGAGACCCCAGACTCACGTTCCTGCCAAAAAACGGGAACTTCTTCACCGTGAACACTGCCTTTGAACACGTTTTTCATGTTTTCTGAATAAATCTTCAAAGTAAAGAAAAAACAATCGAAACCTACTAAGGCCTTAATAGTAGGCGGCAACCTTGACATTCAAAAAATATGTTTGTATTCGGGCAGCGGAAAAAATCAGGGCGTACAATACCCGCGCTAAGTTTTGTAAAAACGGGGAGCATTTGCCAAACTTAGCAAATAAACGTCCGATGCTTGTAACTTTTTTGAACCAAGACTTTTTGAATTCTGAAAACGCTATCATATTTACAGCTCAAATCCCCACCCAAGAATGCTCTTTTTGGAGAAAACCTAAACAGGCAGCAGCGACCGTTTATCCATACGTGTTCCACCACACTGTTTTGCCAGTGGAGGTGTTCTACGAGTTTTATCATGTATCAACGTACCAACTTCATGCGTATTCGGCATGATAAACGATGTGGATAAACGGTCGCTGCTGCCTGTTTAGGAGGCCCCCTCTTTTTGGACCAAAATTTACTATAATCGCTCTATTGTTTTAATTAAATTGTTTTTGTGGTCGTTTCTCACAAACGTCGCACGCGTAGAAACTTTGAATAGTAATTGTACAAGTAGCACGAGAGTAATCTCGATGTTTCCTTTGTGAATTAGATGCAGGTGGGACAATCTCGAGATATATGCAGTTGGGATTTTTGAACTCCTTTATCTGAGGTTTTGGGGTCCTCGCAAAACAAGCCCGACTTTTCAGGATGTCCCCAAACGTATTTAATGAAGTTTTTTCAAATTTTGAACTGCAAACGTCTGAAGACTATCCCATCTACATCTATTTCATCAAGAAAACATAGAGATTGCTCTTCTATTACTTGCACAATTGCTACTCAACGTTTCGCCGCACTTTGCCGCGAGCGACGTTTTTGAAAAACGGCCGCAAAAAAATTCCCCTCAAAAACGTTTTTTTGCCAAGTTTAGCAAATGCTCCCCGTTTTTACAAAACTTAGCGCAGGTGCTGTACCCTTAATAGGAAAATAAATATTATAGTATGATATGCATGCAGTAGGTGTACAGCGTTTGTAGTGGTCAAAATATAAAGTTGAGATGAAATCAGTTGGAGCAGGAGGTGTCAGACGCTAGTGGTCATTATCGTGCATGACACAGTATGTATTTGTTGGGGCGAGGCGTCGTGCCTGCTGCATTTGGATAGGCCCATTAATTTACGAACATTGTTTGACGCTTGTTCAGCAATGCTGAGATCATGACGCGTTGTTGATACGAGCCGCACCTCACACACGTGTATTCGTGTTTGTCCGTGGCGGCCCTAGATCATACTCATTTGGTGGAGATTTAATTGGAAACCGAGAGCGTTAAACGTGGCCTCCGAGGGAGAAAAAAAAGTTGCGCCGCTGGATGACCAGTGACGTCGGACAACGGCATTGGTGATGGTCACAGGCTGTAAAATGTTCGAGTAAACAAGTTTGTTCGCCCTAGAATCGGGTGAGATTGGCATTCCTCGTCATCCAAGGCTGTATCATGTTGGCCTCTAATCTATGCATTGTTTGGGAAGATTTCTCCTTCACACGCACGCTTGGATTGATATGGTATGTATGTGTGACAAAAAACAGAAATCTGAACATCAGACTGTCAAGTTCATGAGTGTGACCCTTAAAAAGCATCTTTTTGTTTTCAATAGTTCTCCGAAATGAATCGTAGGCATCGTTTGCTCCAAAAAAAAAGCCGTGTTCTATTTTGTCAAATTTTTATGCAGGTGAGCTCTCGAGGTACAGAATAATAGCGCATGAGCCCCGTAACTGTATCAACTCTCGGGAAGAAAACTAGTTTCAACCCATTCACGGCCACGTGTCTCACCGGTGGGGCACGCGTTGACTACCGCTTCGGACTGCGTGTCACACCAGTGGGACACGCTTCTCAGAAATCGATTTCTCCGCCACAAGGACAATATTCCAAAGTTTCTCATGTTCAATGCATTTACTAATTCTAGACTCTACTATGGACGTCGCGGTCCGTCGGCAGCTCTACTATAGCACAATTTTTAAACTTTCGTGAAAATAGCTGGTTCTCAGAAAGTAAAAAATCTCCGAAAAAATATTTTTCGGGCGCAATACCAGTTCTCTTTTCTTTTACTGCCCTGTCCTAGCTTTTTAAGCGGGAACCTTTAGTTAAAATCACACTCTGTTCACCTGGAAACGCGTTACTATGATGACCACACCTACCATAACCCCGAAACATCGGTTTTCTTAAATTAAAACCTTTTTACCCTCCATGACTAAACCTAAACAATACAAAACCTTAAAACGGATAGCGGGACTCTGAATTGCATTTAGAAAAAAACTCTTATATTTTCAAAAATATTGCCGAGACTCTCCCGCTAATGCCCGCGACTATACCGTGATCTCGGACCGTCCTGCGACTCCGCCGCAACCCTGGACCCCTCCGCGACTCTGCCGCGACTCCTCCGCGACTTCTTCGTGGGTCAGTCCTCCGCAATTCTACCGCGACTCCCCCGGGACCCTTCCGCGACCTTACCGCGATTTGATCAATGTAGAATCGTTCGCGGTTATGCTCCCGCATGTTCCCCGCGACTCCTTCGGATCAGCGCAGCAGGCGCAGAGCCAGAGGAATCACGAGGGAGTCTTGGCGATAATACTCAAAGTAGGGTAATATCCCCGGAGCAGTTGGGGCAAAATAATATCGCTACCTGACCTTGCCCTGAATTCAGGCAGTTGTTTTTTTCTGATAGAAAGAGTGCTATGTGCGAAAATTTTGGTACAATGTTTACTTCAATGACAGGTACTTGAAAAATGAAAATCGATTTTTGTTGGCGTGTCATTCGAGCTCACGTGTCCCACTGGGACGCGGTCAAGGGTGTGCGTAATTACGATTTACGATTTACGATTTTACGATTTACGGTGTTTTTTGAACTCGTTATTACGGTTGACGATTTACGACATTTTGAACCGTAAATCGTAATTTTTCGAAAATAAAAATACATGCAATGGAAGTTGATAACAAGATATCTCTAATTGACCTGCTCCAATCCCACTTTGCGTATACTAATATTTTTGGTAAGGAAATGGGACCAACCCAGGCGTGTGACTACAACACGATACCATTATCATTCTTTGACGCGATTCTATCATTTCAAAGAGGGACAGGTGCTATGTGGGAAGGGGGGACCACAGTTGTATCGCACATGGCCACGCCCATTTTTCCGTGCCGTAATGACTGTCCTGATTTTGGCAGGGGAGGGAAACCCGGGGTAGGTGCTCAAATTTAGTGCGGCACAGTAAAATGGGCGTGGCCAAATCCATCGCGCCATAGTGCCCCCCCCCCTTCCCACATAGCACCGAGGGACACACGGTCGGAGTTTGAGGCGCTGGATAACCGATCCGCGTTGCGTGTCGCGCACGTCTCACTAGCTGCAGCCTACGACGAAATGCAGTCTGAAAGCACTCTTCACGAGGAACTTTTTCATGAAGATTAACTGTTATGGTTCGTACAACTGGATTAGCGCCAAAACATCAAGCGAAGCAGTCTGAGCTATCCGAAAATTGCTTCAAATGCTTCTCTTGGCCCGCCTTTCGAGTAGATTGCGTCTACTCTGAGTCGACAAAAAATCAACAAGAGGGGCATCCTTTTTTACCCAAGAAGTTTAACTCTCAAAATCGTTGCCTCCCGTTAGCTTCTCTTCGTCCGCGGCAAGCGGACACTCAGAAAAAGCGTGAGCGCTAGTTTAAACGCTCATCTTCGCCCTTTTTCTTTATCTCTCACAAATGCGAACGTTTGTTGGGGCGCCTTGGCTACATTCCTCCACTGTGGGAGCTAAACTACACAAAGCGGCAAAATTTAAAAACCATAAAGCTATTAATCTGCAAGGTATTTAGTATAGTTGTGCCCTCCGATATTCGAATTGTTTCGAATAATTTGGATTTGTGCGCCAATATCAAAATGTATTTGAACAGTCATGATTTTCCAGCATTGCTCTAGGAGGGATGTTTCCAAAATTGATAGAGAAGTGGGCTTCCACTCTTCCATAAACCTGCAGCTATGCGTTATTTGCATTTTTATTCGAATATCGAATAGTTTCGAATGGATATCGGATCAGTACAGTGAAGAGCCAGGATCCTGCTCTCTCATTAATTATTGGAACACTTATAGTAGATTACAGCTAAGAATCAAGAAAAGTTCGGATACATGCTGGCCTTGATGAGAAAATGGGAGTTATTCGATTATTCGGTATTCGAATAGCACAAGTATAGTATTTGGAAGATATAGGAAAAAATAACTTGCGCTGGGCGACCGATACTGAGCTCTAGATAATGCAGAGTTGCCACGGGTCGGACTGATACTATGCGATCTCTATTGAAGGTTGGCGCAAGTTCGGTTCCATATTTTTCGACGTACGTGCACCGAGTTTGAGCCAACCTTCAGTAGTGAACTCGAAGTACATATCAGTGCGATCCTTACCGAATGTATATTCGGTGTTGCGATTCCGCCTGCAAAAGAGAGTAGTTCTCAAACTTAGCTGTGGGAAATCGCTCAGATACGGTAATTTTGGCTCGTTTTAATGCTTACAACGACGTTGGCGTTTCGGGAGAGGAATTAAGAGTATAAATGTGATTCTTTTGCCCAGCAGGTACTCGGACAGCTGAATCGGGCCGGCGGATTTTTTAGGACCTGGGAAGAAGTTGTGGAATGAGTGATAAGGGAAAGCAGAGAAATACGAGTAAGGTGGTCTCATTAAAGGTATGGTATACCTTTACGAGACACGGTCGCTTCGCTCTGCGCAACGACAGCGACCGCTTGTCGTGGAGCTTCCGCCTTCCAAACCTGTCGCTACCGTGCGCTGAGCAGCAACCGGCTTCGGTTCACTCGCAGTATGTCAGCCCTCCGCGACATTTCGCTGCGGCTCACGCGCAATAACTGCTCCTACGACAACCGCTGCCGTTGCTCCGATGCGGGTCTCGCCGTGATTTGTGCTTAGTTTCATACCTGTCGCTCATGACAGCGACAACGTGTACCATACCCCTCAAACATGGTTAGCTGTCAAATACTGAACGCAATCTAATATGTATGTGCTTAAAACGTGCAACGATGGACAATAGGACGGTAGGTACATAGTTTCTCTTGTTTCACCATAGTAAATATTTTTAGTGGTTATTGTTATTATTTGCTGTTTACGATTTACGATTTACGGTTTACGAGTTACGATGGTTTTGTCGTAATTACGAATTACGATTTACGAAAGTTGAAATTTTACTTACGCACACCCCTGGACGCGGTATACGCTAACGCAATATTTCACGTGGTCTTAACGTGCAGTCACCCACGATTAGGCGTTTTCGTGAATGGGTTAAAAATCCTAACGAATTGCCTACCCACCCACACAGTCCATTTCAGTATTTCGAGCAAAGAAGTTCTTAACGTTACAAGTATTTTTGCTCTGGATTTTCATTAGGTCGTGAACTCGATCCGTCTTTCTTTTAGCAGAAATCACTGAAAAGTAAAAAGCTTCCTATGCAAGTTTGAATGTGGGAATTTCTAATACCGGGTCGTAGTAAGCCTGTCATGGCGCTTCTGCTCCTCCCGATAGATCGCGCTCGACTACTGACAGAGATCCGACCTCGTTTGACGAAATTTTGTACCTTCGACCCGTCCCCGTATCTTCACAATACTGCCAACGGCGACGGGAAAAATGCTATTGTGCGATTGCGTACTTCAACTAACATACTGTAGGTTGCGCCATAAACGACGGCAAAGTTGCAATATTCTCGTAAAATCCGAAGGAAAATACTAGAAAAATTGAGAAGCGATAAGTTTTGCCCCAACATACACATTATCAATGCCCCAAAGTCTTTGTCTTAAAGGCATCCTTCGTGCTGGAAATCATTTTTCATTTTTCAGGCTCAATTTTATGATTGAGCCCGGTAGACCACACTGGTAAACTTTGGCGCGTCAACAACATTGGGCAATGAGGTTGGAAGGCGTCAAAGATGAAGATCCGCCACCAATTCTCATCAGTCATCTAGCACTTTTTCCTAGAATGTTGGTGCGACCGTAAGACAACATGAAAAATAGTTACGGCACGAACTCCACATGCAGAAAATCTCCAAAAATGACAGTGACGAGGCCTCCAAAAGCAGAAAAACCTAGGAAAGGATTCTGGCGCGAAACTCAAATTCGTATTTACAAGGTGTTCTGATTGACTTTTCTTCACAAATGAAGGTTTTTCATGGGCACCTTCGACATTTTCCTTCACTAGAGAGGCCAAGCTTCACAAAAACATGAAAAAATGCTATACGGTTTTCTGCGCTTACGATGCCTTTAAATACGCGCAGTAATAACAAGAAAAAAATGAAAAATTACAAAAAAATGGGAATAACAGAGAGAAATCTTTTTTTCTTGTTATTCCTGCGTGTATCTATGATGAAGACTTTAGGTGTACACATGGATAATGCCTGTGTTGGAGTAGGTAGAAGCTCAGCGTTTCCCAACGTTCAAATGTTTTTTCTACGAATTTCAGGGGAAAAAATTACACATTTACTGTCGTTGATGGCGCAGCCTACACTGTGCTTGTGGAAATTCTACCGGCCCCTCTTTCGAATCTGCGCCCCCCCCCCCATTCGGTATCATAGGGTACACGTCAAACAGGGTATGGCGCACGTCACGAGCCGCATTTATTTGTATGATAGTTATGTCATATCCACTAGATTAACTATTCACACAGAATCAGTTTTAGGTTCATAAGATCATCTGCGAGGGTGAACCCGTATTGCTACAATAGACTACAAATGAACCAAAATGAACACAACGCTTTTTTTTCAGAAACGTGATACTGTAGCTTTTTGAAAACTGAAAATGGCATGCAGATTTGCATGCGATATCTCAGAGAACCGCCATTTGTGTTGATATCTACGAGAATTGACTCGAAGGCAGTGGGAACCCGGTAACATGCTGAAGTTATAGTACACCCCAGACTGTGACGGTGCCCAAATTAGGACCTAGTTAGAGCACACAGCAGGAAATCTTCCCAAAGTCGAAAAACGAATCTATGTTCAGTACACGGCACCACGAAACTGTGCAGCATCAACCTACTCAGAGAGTAGGTGCGGGCGGATCGCTGGCTTTTGGCGGGCGGATCGACATCCCCCCGCCATACGCCCGCCAATAGCCAGCGATCCGCCCGCCAGTGGCCAGCGATCCGCCCACCAGTAGCCAGCGATCCCCCCGCCAGTAGCCAACGATCCGCCCGCCAGTAGCCAGTGATCCGCCCGCAAGTAACCAGCGACCCGCCCGGCAGTAGCCAGCGATCCGCCCGCCAGTAGCCAGTGATCCACCCTCGATGCCACATGTTGGTTTCCGATGGTTCCCACCACGGTCTCCGTGTGCGGGATCACCCCCCCCCCCAGCCGTGGGGACCATCCCCTCAGCTCCCAAAAATTATTCTTCGGCTTCTGAGTGATCCTTCAAAGGTGACTTGAAGTCACCTCTCAGGATCGGCCTCGAAATGCCGAGTGAGCATTCAGTGCGATGGAACGCCTTTTATACCATTCGGTTTGTTTACTATGAGCATGATACTGATAACAGAAAAGAACTCGTCAATGATTAATCATTAACAAGTTTCACCGTGTGAAATTTGAGCGGGCGGATCGCTGGCTGTCAAAGCAGTGGCGGGCAGATCGCTGGCTATCAAAGCCCTGGCGGGCGGATCGCTGGCAGGCTGTGGACGGATCGCTGCATCCATTAGCTTAGCGGGTGGATCGCTGGCTATCAAAGCCCTGGCGGGTGGATCACTGGCAGGCTGCGGGCGGATCGCCGCTTCAGAGCTTGCCGGCGATCCGCCTGCTAGCGTGATCAACTTTCCCATGTGCCCCTATACGCCCGCCAAAACGCAGCGATCCGCCCGCCGAGGCCACGATAAGCAGCGATCTGCCCGCAACTTGCCGACGTGCCGCCCGGGGAGGCCTTGATTGCCAGCGGTCAGTCCGCACCTACTGTCTGTGTAGATTGAACTTGAGCACAGTGTTTCCGTGGATAACTCGAAAGTGAAATATCCCCAGCCGTGTTCATTTATAGCATGAGACTGAGCATGAAACCTCCAGTTTTTCACCGATCAAACTTGTTAGAAATACCCGACGCGACGACAGCTCGACACGCACGCCGGCCGGATGGGCGGACATTTGCAATCCGGCGCACTTTAAATGGCATTTCGCCTACCTCAACAGTCAGCAAATTCTGGATGAGCGGCGGACAGACACTGTACTCATGGCTAGCATCCCTAATGAATATCACGCAGAGGTTTTGAGCAACATCCGAAAGACTTTCGAATCACCCTTAAAAATTTCCCTGTATGTGCCTGTGGTCGACGAGATTGCCCTTATCTTTTTGCAGAGCCCCAAAAACATCGTTAACTTCGTGAGAGGTGTCCGTAGCAAATCCGTGTGAAAATTCGAAGTGACGTGCCAGAGTTGACCAGACAGCATTGATTATCTTGAAAATACCGACTGGAATCAGCCATGCGAGATTCCCCAGCCAGGTACACTTCTCGGCTATTGAAGACTCACGGTAAGATACGGCATGTTCAACTTAGTGATTATTGTTTTCTAAAGTCTGACTGGATCAATAATTTGATGTAAATCCGTGGTTTTGCAACCTCAAGAAAAAACATTTAATTTTCATCCGCGGCTGGCGCAGCGGTAACGTGCGCTGGCCATCTAATCGACTCAGGCCGAGGGAAGAGCGCAGCTGATCAGCTTATCATACCGCCAGCCGCTGGTGAGATTTAAACCGCCCGCGCCAGCCGCGGGTGAGAGTTGAACGCGTTTTCTTGAGGAGACAAGCCACTGACTTAACTGTAAATCTCACCTAACAAAAGGGATGTATTATAACTTGCTCGTATTCTCGAACTTATGACAGGAGCTGCATCCACTAACGATGAACTTACTGTTTAGCAGTAATCTGGTTACCTGAATAGATGTATCGAGTATGAGGATTTGCAGAGAAGCTGGTTCCACTTTTGTTTTGAAGTCAGTTTTACCGTTAGAAAACCGCAGTCCAGTTTTCAGTTTTAGTTTTCAGTTTTTTTTTGAGCCGGTACGTCCACGATGTAAAAAATTGTATCGGAGAGTTCTCACAAAATCTTCAAATTTTGAAGGAAGAGTTGTTTAAAAAAATTAGAAATATTCATTTATGCCTGTTTTGTGGATTTTATGCAATTCGCAAAATTGAATTCTCGGAAGAAGTTTTGCGCTTCGAACCTCTTAAGCAAGTGACTTTGTTAAAAGGCAGTGGTCACGATGAAAAACGTTATTGAAAAAAACTACAAAAATCAACTTAGATCAAAAACAGCTAAAAAATTATGAAGGTAGCGCGGTGAAAAACGGGCTACAATGAGAGTTTCTAGGGCCCAAAGAAGCCAGTTCGTGCACACGTGCACAGCGCCGTCAGTCTCATGCCGAGTAGTCAAAAATCATCGACACTCAGAGGAAGAAATAAATGCAAATTTACGTAATGAAAATAGTTGACCAATGAAAGCAAGCACTTCAGTCAATGTTTTTGACTAGTTGAGCCTGAAGGATAATGTTCACTGATTGAAATTCATTTTCAAGCCATCTGATGTTCTTGATATCAGAGATCATCGCTGCCGATGATGTGGAGTGGGCTCGTCCACCATCGAAAGACAAGAACTTTCGGGCTTCTAATTTGGCTCAAAACCGTGGTTTTTTCGCAATTTTTCCTTTTAGGTCCTACTACTCGAGACCCAGAAAAGGTGTTAGAGAGAAAAAGACGACAAGCATATTTGATCGCGACCACTGCCTTTAACGTTTTTTTTTAGTGAAATATGTTTGAAATTAAGATGGTTTTTTGATCATGTTTGGATGTTACAGTCAGTCGATATTAAGTGTATTGAATTCTTTGGCAACTATTCCTTTGGCTGGACAACTGTTTCACTACGTAGGCTGAGTGATACGGAGGGTCGGCTGTTCCACCCGATTCTAGCTTACTTCTCGATCGTTTTTCGGCATTCCTTCTTCGTTACCTATCTGAAACGAGCCTTTTGCTTACGTTCCTGAAAAAAGCAAGGAACTTTTCCATCGTGAACACTGCCTTCAGCCGAGTGGTTTATTCTCTGAGATTTCAGGCCCAGTCCCATTGTTAGGGATTATTTCGTTGCTCATTAAACGTCACTAATGCCCATCCCCGTTTAGCAAAGGATAAAAATGAAAGCGGGTGGAAGCATTTCAATTTCCAGATATGTTAGGAAACATTCTGTGCAAAATTAACCTATGTTGATGCCTAACAATTTCGTGTTGCCGAGAATTGAACATGAATTGGTCTCTCGGTTTTAGGATGATTTTCTGCTTTAAGGTCTCACCAGATCTTAATAAGGACACTGTTGCACTCTGGGGTGCGCTATAATTTCAGCTTGTTACCGGATTCCCACCGCCCTCGAGGCGCGAATTCTCCTACATCGCTGTCAACACAAATGATGCATCTCTGATTTATCGCACGCAAATCTGCCTGCCGTTCTCCAGTTTTTCCAAAGCTACGGTAGCACGTTCTAGAAAAACAGTGCGTTCATAATGGTTCATTTATAGTCTATTATTATATTATAGTAGTACGGGTTCACCCTCGCAGATGATCTGATAAACCTAAAACGAACTCTATTTGAATAGTTAATCTAGTGGCTTCCTAGCCGGGAATATCCCTTGTAGATAAGATATAATCATCGTACAAACAAGAACGAGTCTTGACGTGAGCCCTTCGCGGTTTGACGTCTGCTGTGTGATACGGAATGGGGGTAGAGATTTGAAAGAGGGGCCGGCGGGGTGGGTTGGGAGTGGTATAACGAAAAAAGTCAGCGAATACATCCGTTAGAGTTGAGTTTATATTGTGTGTACAGAATGGTTGTGAAGATTTTTTTCTTGCGGTCGGTGGTATAGAATTCATCTGAAGACCAGAATCGCGTCGTATCGGATTCTCGGATATGGCCGATTTCGCAAAACTGACTCATCGGATAAAAAGGATACTGGCACAGAAAATTCTGTTCAAAGGCAGTGCCCACAATAGAAATCGTTTTCGAGTTTCCACCAGAAAACGAAGGTTTAGAGTCTAACTGTTCCATCAGTGAGGAAAGAATCATGAAAAACGGTACGAAACATTCAAAATCAGCTCTTCTTCTTGAAAGCCACATTTCAACGGTGGATCAGTTGCGCTGGCATCGGCCTTAAAGGCAGTGTTCACGATGATTTTCGTCCCCGAGTTTTCTACATAAAACAATGCGTTGGCCCCCAGGTATTACTAAAATTACGAAGAAACGGCGAGAAACGCATTAAAACGTCGCATTTCAGTGACATTATTTCAAAGCATGGACTAGTTGTCCGATTGGATGAACATGTTCACGGTGGTCGTCACCGGTAAAAAATGGAGCTAATCAAAAATGGAAGAATATTTCAGGCAAAACGGGATTAGTTAGGGCTCTAAGGAAAGAACGGATCAATAGATAGTAGAGAATTGCAAAAGACGGGTCCACAAAACATTTCGTTGTCGCAACAAACACTTCCTGTGATACTTAAGAGGCGGGGTGATACTTAAGTATTTCGAGCACTTCTAGTGCGTTTTTCTCAGCTTCAACGTCATTTTAGTTTCACCCGGGGGCCACCTAATCAATATAGCGAATAATCTCAAAATTGAAGATTATCGTGAACACTGCCTTTAAGTGGACAGCGTGCAAATGCGCCCCAATGCTAAAACTCAGCCGCGCCCGCGCTGCAATGTTAATGTAGAAGCGGACCAAACTGTTCCTCGGAAAACTCGACCGCGAGCGGAAGGGCTAGCGCGAGCGGACCTCGGAGCCGTATGCATCTCTTTCGAAATCGTTTTCGTTCGTTCTTTCGACCCCAGTGCTCCAACGAGACCCTGAACTTTCGATTTCCGACCGAAAACCGAGGACGAAATCTATCGTGGACATTGCCTTTAATGGGTCCTATCCGTAACAAAAATTTTCCACCGAAACGGACGTCAGATATTCGATTGGACAATCTGATCCCACCGTAAAATCAACAGATTTACCCCAGGTTTCCAGTCGAATACGGCCACTTTAGATTGTTTTTTAAGCTTCCAACGAGGTGTTCTCTGGTTCCAAGCCTGATTTACTCTGTTCCCCCGCGCGCTTTTGAGGACCGAGGGTAGAGACAACGAGAAATTGTGGGGAGAAGGAGACGCAGAATACGCACGCAGGCGCACGCGACGGACGGAAATAAATCACACTCGGAAACAGAGGATACAGAGTGTAGGAGTCTATCGGCTTTGCTATCTCAACCATTTGTCGCTAATATTCGCTGTTTCAACCGCGCGCGGGGAAACTCGTGCAATTTCACCCGGTAACAAAGACAACCGTAATTGCTCCATTTGCATGCAGTTTTCGCTAGCTTTTTCGTGAGTTCTCCGTACTGCTAGTTCCAAACATTAGATTTATGCCATAAAATCGATCTCATTTTCAAGCTTGTCAGCTGCTTTTAAAAACAGTGTCCACGATAAAAATTGTTTTTGGGTTTTCATCAGGAAACGAGGAATTAGGATCTGACTGTTCCATCAGTGAAGGAAGAATACTGAAAAACGGTGCGGTACATCTACAATTAAACTCTGGTACCGCCGTAGTGACCTGTTGATTTCAATTATCACAGCGCGGAGCGGTGGCTTTTTCGTCGGAACCTCCTTATCACTAGTTATATTTCACCGAGGCCCACCGCTCCGCTGCTGGTATTGATCGAAATCAACAGGTCACTACGGCGGTACCAGAGTTTAGCTCTTCTTCTTGAAAGCCACATTTCAACGGAGGATTAGTTGAGTGGGTATGGGCCCTCCCAAATGCGCCCCAATGCTAAATATCAGCCGCGCTCGCGTTCCAATGCTAATGTAGAAGCGGACCAAACTGTTCCCCGGAAAACTCGATCGCGAGCGGAATGGCTAGCGCGAGCGGACTTCGGAGCCGTATGGAGCTCTTTCGGGCTCGTTTTCGTTCGTTCTTTCGACCCCAGTGCTCCAACGAGACCCTGAACTTTCGATTTCCGGGCAAAAACTGAGGACGAAATTCATCGTAGACATTGCCTTTAAGGGCACAGTACACCCTCAGACATGAGTTTTGTAATTTTTATATGATTTTGTAGAATACCCCTCCTGAAAATTTTGTGCCAAGTGTGAGATCTCAATTCCCCTAAATAGGCGAGAGATAAGTGACCACTACAGGCCACACCTCCTACCAGATTTCCGAACTCGATAGCGGCTAGATTGATGAATGAATTACCAACGAGTTTTTGTTCTTCAATCCACTACCGGACTCTCTCCTTATCCTGGCTCGCTCCCGCGCAACGATGGCGGGTTAAGACGAATAAAGGCCTGAGGCATGAGCATCTTTAAGGAACCATAACTCTGTTCATAGGGGGTCTTGAACGATTTCAGAGATACCATTGTGATCAGCGTGTGACTCTCTCCAAGAACAGTTTAAAAACTGGAAAAATTTATTGGGTGTTCTGTGCCTTTAAAGGCACTATGCAACCTCAGACTCGTTTTTCTGTTTTTCCACTTTTCTTGAAAACGGTCCCACGCTGATTTCAATGATATCTCCGGTATAGTTCGAGGTTTCCTGGAAACGGAGTTATGGCCCCTCAAAAATGGAGCTACGACAGCGTACTGGACGAGTAGTCCGAGGCCTGTAACTTCTGTCATTTGCAACCGATGCATACGAGCCGACCTGAACAAAAAGAGAAGTTGAGAATGAAGGGAAGAATGGGGCGATTGATTAGAAACTATCGCTCATCTTGCCACTGTTGAGCTGCTCAGAGAGTCGGAGCGTTTTAATCGGCCACGATAGGCTTTCGATTCGACTACAAAGCGGTTGGACGAGGAACGAGCCACAATGCCCATGATTGAACACGTTGATCAATCGCTTCAGAACTGACCCGGCGCATATCAGCCGCACAGCACGTATATAAGGGGCCTGATCCCAGAGGGAGCCCGCCTTTCCGGGCTGCTCCTGGAAGGTGACTACGAGTCACTTTCTGGACTTTTTTTAAACCGTTACGGAGTCTCCCCCACTGTCCTCAGCGAGGGGAGGTCCCTCTCTGTCGACCTTGGCGAGGGTGATGTCCCTGTCGCGGACTGCTGTGGGGGTGATACCCTGCCGCGGGCCGTGACTTGGACCGTATCCTTGTTGGGGGAGACCCGTTCCCATCAAAGGGGTGGGGGCTAGCCCCCAGCGCCACGTAGTCCTATTGAACTGGCCACGTGCTGCTGCGTGGGAAACGGGGGCGCGGCAAGGGTTTTGTCCCTCTGCGCCACGTAGTCTTATCGAACAGGCCAAGTGCTGAGGCGTGGAAAATAGGGTGCGGCAAAAGTTTTGCCTCGCTGCGCCACGTAGTCCTATCAAACAGGCCACGTGCTCCTCGGAGCAGCACGTGCTGCTGCGAAAGTTCCTTTCAACTCGACTAGCTACCCGATTAGAAAGCCTATTGTGGCCGAATCGGACCCCCGACTCTCTGAGTGAGCAGATCGTAAAAGGGGAGTGCCAAAGTGGCTTCCTCATGTGGGCACCCCACGGTGGCTTCCTCATATACCTCGCTTATTCGGAGGAATTGAGAGCTCGCACTTGACAGGTGCTATACAGGGTGGGTCTACTTCACAAATATTTGGAATTCTCAGATTTCGTTTCTGAGTTCGGACTGTGCCTTCAAGCCCCGTTAATAGCTGGTCGACACCGCCGCTATCTCAAATCGCTCAATGCCGCGACTTGAGATCGCTTCGTCTAGCGACTTGAAATCGCTGGGGCGGACGCGATTTCGCGTGTAAGAAAAACGGACGATTGCGAACGATGCCGCGGCAAGAAGAAAAACATTTTCTCATTTTTTGCCACTTTTACATTAATTGTTCTGGGAATGTGTTGCGTCTAGGCTTAAAATACGTTAGGTCTGCAATGTTTTAGACTTAAAGGCATCGTACGCGCAAAAAACCGTATCTCATTTTTTCATGTTTTTGCACAGGCAATTCTCTGACATACAGAATAAGAGTGGAAAGGCTCCACAAAACCATCGACTTTTGCGAAAAAACTCATTTTCAAATGTTTCGAATTATTCACTTCCCACCCCTCCGTCGATTTCGGTGTGTCTGGTGCAATACGTCGGAAGTTTTTCTCGCAAACTCAGACACTCGAGGGGGGCAAGCCTCGTTCATTTTTGCTCAAGGGGGCCAGCCTTGAACCGTAATTGACGGCGGAGACTTGCGGGGGACGGCGCTCCGACCACAGTTGAGCCAGCCCTCAGCGCCGCGACGCGTTCATTGTTCTTGGGGCAGTTTTTCTGCCGTGGAGCGCAAAATCTCACTTCAAGTTTTCGTAATCCGCGCTGCTTTTCAGCATTCTGATTCTTTTGTGTTCGATGTTTCTATTGCTGAGTCTGTTTTTAACCCCTTCTTTCGATCATATAGACCATCCATTTAGGGAGATTTCATGGCGTGGAACAGAATTATGAGATCCCTTTTTGGTTTCTGGTTTGTCCGCGAAGATTTATCTCTTCAAGGAGCCCCGGGTTAAGGTTTGGACGTGACTAATCAGAAATTCCCTCCATCTAGAAATAGGAAAATCATTTAACAAGTTGCTCCCTATGGCTTTTCGTTTGATCGGTGGCTTCCGTTTACCTTAGGCTTCTAACATTTCATTACAGGAGTTCGTTTGCTTTCTCATCGCAATTTTTTCGCAGCGCCGAGATATACGATGACCACAACTGTAATATGGTGACTTAGTGCTCACTGGCATGGTTTCTCTTAATTTTGTTTGCTATGGAAACTCATTCCATAGGTCGGTTTGGTTGATTTGCGTCATGGTGAGAAAGCCGTAAGAACGACCCGCCGTACCTCCTGGGAATTCGGGGAAAAGGTACCAGTCCATCGACAGGTATTTTAGCGCTTCTCCACAGCACTTAGCAGGTTGCCTAAGATTGATTTTCAGGCGCCACTTGAGCGATTGCGGTTGCGACATCGTTACATCAGTACACAACTGGACTGCTTGAAAGGTAGATTTTCCTGTGCTGAAAACAGTTGAGCAGTCAGCTAAGTTTGGAACTATCAACATTACAGTTTCCCGAAAGTTCAAAAGAGCAATATGAAAACACGAACGAGGAGCCAAGCATATTTGCCTTATCACTATTTTCTGCTAAATATTGTTGATGTGTTGTTGACATTATTTTCCTATTTTGTGAATTTGCTACCCTGTTGATTATCTTTTGTACGGGTATCTAGACCTCAGTAGTTCCAATTCTAGTGTAATCACTTTATCACGCGGGTCGGTGTTCACAGATTTTCCCGTTGCTTGACGATTTTTTAATGCAAATTGAAATTGGTCAACAAAAAGTACCTCAAAAGAAATTAAAACGAAAACGTGTAAGTCGCCTCACAACTTTGTATTTACGTCTCTGATCATTCAAGTATAGTGAAATGAAGATTATTACAATTACTGAAGCTTAAATAAATTTTCATAGTTTTCAAGTGCTTTACTAGTCTAATTAGGGAGGAAATTGTCCTGAATGGCGAGGAAGCGACGAGAACGGAGCAAATCCTAGGGTACCAAAAATATTGGCTTTGGGATGACCCGCGTAACCACTGCGGGTGAGAACCGGGGTAGGACGGTCCCGCCGCGAAGAGACGATGGGGGCGCCAGCCTCGTTCCACTGGCACGCCAGCCTTGTCATGGAAGGAAGGCTGGCGTCCTGGTGGAAGTGGGGCTCGCCCCCCTCGAGTATCTGAGAACGTCGGATGTGTTTTTTGCTTCAAACTTATTAGGTGGGTGAATTCCTCTTGCCTCTTGTTCACTGGGACTTATTCTAAAAAAGAAGTATCCTTTGGGCAAGTTTGAATAAGAGAATTTCCCGAATGAAAAATTTTAAATGCTGAATCATCTGCGCCTGTGATGGCGCTTCTGTTCCTTGTGCTAGATGGTTGGTGAAAATTGGTGGCGGATCGCCATTTTGAACCACTCCAACTTCAGAACCTTATGTTTTTGACGCGCAAAACTTCACCAACGTGGTCCGCCGGGGATCAATCATGAAATTGAGCTTGAAAAATGGAAATCGGTTTTCAGCGCGAACGATGCCTTTAAAAATGGTTCCGAACGAGATGATGTAGAACAGTTTGCACAAAACAGCTGAAAACTACAACTAAAATTCAGTAAGTAGTGGAAGCCCTGCATGCTACGTGATTCAACAGAAACCACTTAAGCTTCTTAGGATTTTTTGATACCTTTCATCATAAATGTATCTTATTTGCTGGTTCTTGCACTTCGCATCCCGTTGATTCTGTTGCAAGAGTGTGAGGTCCGCAATTGGGCGCCGAATACCGTACATCGTGACGACAGATTGCGGGATAGTCGTTTCGACTAGACGAATCGCAGCCATAGAAGCGACGCCACTAGTCGAAGCGACTCAAAGGCAGTGGTCGCGAACAAATATGGTTGTCTTCTTTTCCTCTCTAAACCCTTATCTGGGTTTAGAGCAGTAGGACCTATAAGAGAAAATCGCGAAAAAAACGTTGTTTGGGGCCGAATCTGAAGCCTGAACTTTCTTGTCTTTTGATAGTGGACGAGCCCACTCCACATCATCGGCATCGATGACCTCTTATATCAAGAACATCGGCGGGCTTGAAATTAAATTTCAATCAATGAGCATTACTCATCTAGTCAGAAACATTGACTGGAGTGCTTTCTTTCATTGCTCAACTGTTTTTATTACGTAAATTTGCATTTCTTTCTTCCTCTGAATGTCGATGATTTTCGACTGCTCGGCATGAGACAGCGATCTTTTTGAGCGGCGCTGTGCACGTGTGCGAGAATTGGAATCTTTGGGCCCTAGAAACTTTGAGTGTAGCCCATTTTTCACCGCGCTACCTTCATAGTTTTTAAGCTGTTTTCGATCTGAGCTGATTTTTGTTGTTTTTTTTTTCGATAAAGTTTTTCATCATGGCCTTTAAGAAAATCGAGCAAGTCGCTCCGACCACCTATGAAATACACCAGCCAACTGTTCCGACCCGTCGCGACTCAGTGCACAAATTGTTACCGCGATGGGTTTTTGTAACTGTTGGTAGTATCGCGATTCGTCGAAGCGACCTACTATGAAAGGGGCTTTGCCGAAGTGCTCTTTCCAAAAATCCGACAACGGCGCACTTCACCACCCCATTATTGGCTACACTTCCAAAATGCCGTTCAGAGAAACCTTGCTCACCTGTGGAGGGAAAGTTTGAGTTCTATCCCAAAACTAGTGGTAGAAATGTTTGTTTCTTTTGAAGTGACCACTTTGTCCATACGTAGTATACGTAGTATAGCCTTGACCGGTTGTAGATTTTCTTTTTTTTATTCACGACCCAAAAGCATTGGGTCATAGACAATCGTGTGCCTGGGGGATGGGGAAAAACCATAAACCCGTGGTTATATATCATACCACGACTTCGCATCGCAATGTGAATTTCACAGTTTCGGTAGTGGGTAATGTACCTCGAGGTGTGTTTACCCAGGGGTACAATTATAGGTATTTTTGCCCTTCGTATTGCGTATTCGTCTTTCAAATCTGCTTAGATTTCTACTCTGATAGAGTGAAAAATTAAAAGCGTTGAAGTTAAAGGCATCGTACGCGCTGAAAACCACTCACCATTTTTTCGGTTCAAATGATTCCCTGGGCCCACCTAAGAACGTAGGGAGAGTTTGTTCGGTTAGAAACGCCTTATTGTGAAGATAATTGAGGTTGAGTGTCTCGAATTCCGTCAAAAGAGGCCGACCCTCCGTCAGGCGACTGAAACAATAAGCTGTTAGCCATCATATAAGTAAATTTTTAACATTTGATACAGTGCATTTGAGGGAAATTGATGGAACTAAACAAACGATTACGTGAAAATTGACTTTTCGACACACATCGATTAACCTTTCCTTCTCAACAAATCACTTGGAAAAAAAAGAGAGATAAACTTCACTTGATCGTGAAACCGTCGGTCAAAACAGCTATCTCTAACGATCGACTCTTCCTTTGTCAAAAGTCGATTGAGATATTTTGGGTCTAAATTTTCAGTGGATTTGTCGCGGTTTTTTCAACGTAGCTGTTATATAGGGAAATATAGCTCTCATTATATAAGGGAAAGTCGAGAACGAAATCCATCGTGAACGATGCCTTTAAATTGGTGTAGCAGACATGTGCCGTATTCTGCACAGATATTGAGCCAGTGGGAGCTGGAATTAAAGGCAAATGAATGAAAGTTATTTTTCTGGCGGACCGTTCTTTATGATTTACATCGCGCTGCAGAATTTATGGTAGCTGAAGCTGTGGAAAATAATCTCAACCATTTTTAGTAAACTATGCGTATGATAAATCTGACTAACACAAAATATGGTTTGTTGCATAAATTTAAAAAAAACCAATTAGTGTGTACAGGAGTTGAAGGAAGTTCCGACTGTTGTTGTTGATCAAAGAAAAAGCTCACGCTTGTATCGAGGTCGGCTATTGAATAATATGACGATTTTCTGTTTTTCACTTCGTCTTTAGTGTTGGGGATAAATAAGCGGGTAAACAATGCGAGCCTGGGAGACTATCTGGAGGATTGTGGTTGAGAAGAATTAGAAATTTGGCTGAAGCTCTGCAAACTGTTCGCAGTTTAATTGTGTTGGGAATCTACATAAGATCACAGTCTTATATCTTGTTCATAGTGCAATGTCAACTATGTACGAGGCAAGTTAAGATGAAAATTCCACGCCTCTGTTACGCACCAGGCGTGTCTAACAAGGGAACCACAATAAGCCATAGTGACCATTCCAAATGAAATGTGCTTTTCTAGAACCATTCCCGGACGAAAAGTCCGAATATGCCCATCGCAGCTGCCTAGACCCACTCTGAAAAAAGTTATAGGCATTTTTTCTCTGATTTTCGTACTTAGTGTACCCTCCGAAAAGCTCATTAAATTTGCGAAAATCCGGAAACGGACCTCATAATCGTGTTCAGCGCCCAAAACTACTCCAATAAGCAAAGTGAGGTTGAAGGAAGTACTGATTTTCGGTTGGGCGTTTATTTATACCAATTAGAGGGCTCTCGAAGCGTTTTAGAAAAATATTCCAGATTTGACTTAAAATTTGCTCTGAGGGGTTATTTGGGGCGCTGATCACGAATCTGAGACTCATTTATCGATTTTCCGAAGTTTTCGACTGTATTCGTTCACAGATTCCCATCGGGGGAGAATTTGATGGCAAATCGCGACTTTTGACGGTTTCCGGAGTGCTTCTGTAGAATATGCCCAAGTTATTTCTCTGGGGGTTATTTGGAGTGCTGAACACGAATCTGATGTCGGTTTATCGATTTTCGGCAGTTTACGGTTGATTACGGTGGGTATACGGTAGTTTGGTCAAAGTCTCGGATATGTCTCAAACTTTCTATTTGGGGGTTATTTGGGGTGCTGAATACGAATTCGATGTCCATTTGTCGTTTTTCGGAATATTGAGGTAGGTTTTGCCTCTTAGATGGCATGTTACCCACCGTAATCTACAGTAAACCTGAAAATTTGGGCAAGCAAACCCCAGATTCGTGTTCAGCACCCCCAGATTAACTCTACATACATGTCTCTAGCAAAATCAGGAGCAAAATTTAAAAACACCCTAAAAATTCCATGGGGGTGCTCTTACCTTGCCGCGAAGCTTTAGAAAACGCTCATAACTTTTTTCAGAGTGGGTCTAGGGAGCTGCGATGGGCATATTCGGACTTTTCGTCCGAAAATGGTTCTAGAAAAGTACATTTCATTTAGAATGGTCACTATGACTTATTGTGGTTCCCTTATAAGTGATCTGAAAATGCTGCCAAGGATGAGCTTTAGGCCGCAAATGGAGCTGGTGCCGAGGATCCATTAGCTGTCACGTTGCAGTACAGAGGCCTCGCTTTTCAAGCTGGTGGAGATAAATCTTTGGATGAACATGCGACGATTCCAAGTATGTACAATACCGGTCATATTTTTGCGCATTAGGCGGGAAAAAATGCAAAAATGCATTTTTCGTGTCTTTTTATCATAACACTGTTCGGAATGGTTCATTTGAGATTTTACAATTTATAATCGTAAAAAACATCGTGAGTTCAATGCTAGCTCACCTAAAACGGGTAAGCTGCTCTGACTAGAGACTGTTTTATCCGTGCTCCGATGATTTCGAAAACCATGATTTTGTTGCTGCAGGCGCGTGACGGTATATAGATAAATTATCCGCGCACGAAGTTTTCTAAATGCCCCGATGAATTCCAAGAGAGGGTGCTCCCTTTGCTTTCCGAAAAGGTCATCAGGGATTCGTTTGTGTGTTCAGAAAATGCTTACGGGTCTGGTCAGAAATTTATCTCGGGATTTTGGGCGCCACTCACGAATCTCGGGTCAGTTTTGTCGCCACACCTGTCCCATCCTGATCGGGCTTCGCCCTGGCGTTTCGCGCACTCGATTGATTGTGTCAGGCCTGCATGCTCAGAGAGAAGGAACCTTCGATGCTGATTTTAAGTATCCCTTCCTACTCCTCGAAGGAACACTTTGAACAGATGCACTTTAAGGGCATGGAAATTAACGTTTTCATCTAGATACTATAGTTGTACAATTTCGAAAAAAATGTCGAACGAACGAAAATCGAAATTTTTTCTTTCGAAATACATATTTTCGAACGAACGAAAAAATGAAAAAAATTTCGAACGAACGAATTTCGAAAAACTTTCGAAATTTCGGAGGTCAAACGAACGAAATCCGAAACTAATCGAAATTTCGATTTTTTCGAAATATTTTCGAACGAACGAAAAAATGAAAAAAATTTCCAACGAACGAATTTCGGAAAACTTTCGAAATTTCGGAGGTCAAACGAACGAAATTCGAAACTAATCGAAATTTCGATTTTTTTTTCGAAATTCGTCGAAAGTTTCGAAATTTTTTTCGAAATTTGTTCGAAAGTGTTCCGAACGAACGAATTTCGAAAAAATTTAGGAAAATCGGATTTCGAACGAACGAAAATTGAAAAAATTTCGTTCGAAACAATTTCGTACGAACGAAATTGGAAAAAATTCGTTCGACGAAATTTCCAGCGAACGAAATATGAAAAAAATTTCGTCCGACGAAACTTCGAAAAAACGGAATTTTAAAAAATTTCGTTCGACAAACTTTCAAACGAACGAAAACGAGCGAAAAAATTTCGAAAAATCCTTCGAAAATTTCGTTCGTGTGCAACTACATATACTAGATACATATATGACCGGGCTGCTGCTGGTAAGGCAGCGTTCAGAGCTTTCGCGAGGCGATGCGACGCTTGATGTCAGTGCGACGCGAAAATCGAGTCGCGTAGGAATTCAGGTGTGAACGCTGTGCGAACGCTGGGCGATGACGCGCATTCCGCGTAAATAAACAGCAGCAATTTTTAACAAGAGTAAGCAACAGTTTTTTCGTGTTTGCTTGAAGGCGAGAGGTTCTAAATATGCTCTTTTTATGATTTTCATTGTGAGATATGGATGTGTTAATAAAAAAATCTTGTCTGTCGCGTTGCAATGCAACGCGACGCGATCGCCGCGGAACCATCATCATTTGTGCGTCGATTTCGATGTATCGCGCCACTCCACTGTGAACACCTAGCGACGACGCGAAGCGACGCGGCTTAATCAATACGTAGGCTAATTATAATTTCGCTCCTCGCCGGTAATAAACTCTGAACTCCGCCTTAGCCTTTCGCTGCCGCTAGCTACCATGGCAAGCCTGCTATTAGTCAATTTTAACACCTCACCAATTGCGGACCTCGCGCAGAAACCAGCGGTAGCGAAACGCCTATGCATAACTAGGAGCTAACTCCACTGTTATCTGCCTGTCTAGATATTCTGAAAAAGTACAATCCGAATATCTTCGGCTACTCTGTTGGTATTGGCTCGCCAAATGTATGGGAAGTGGCCTACCTGAACGTTGCCATGCCTGGAGCAAACGCAAAAGATCTGCCTGGGCAGGCCAGACAACTCGTTGGATTGCTGCAGGCGCATCCAGAAGTGAGTGATTGCTCTCTTATTGGTATATATAGATAGTGTGACATGTTAATGACAATGACCAACTTTTCAGTCGGTGAATATGAAACGCGATTGGAAGCTTCTCAACATCTTTATTGGTGGAAACGATATGTGTGGATACTGTCGACATCCGGTACGATATACTTCCGTGAGGAGGCTAGAGATGAAACTTATTATCTGCAACACATGCCGCTGATAACAAACTCAGACAAACCATCGCTCGGAGCGACACCGGTTCCTCCCAATTATGACGTCATCGCCCGGACAGCGGCCGAGGGCGAACAGGCACCGCGGTCCCTGTCCGGTGCCAGTTCGCCCCTCGGCCGCTGTCCGGTCGCTCTCGGGGCGACAGCGTTGCCAACTCCAGAGATAGTGATAAACTGTGGGACCCCAGTGGCAGTGCGCCGGACGCCAGGTAAAGTGTGCGGGGCCCCATTAACAGTGCGCCTGACGCCGGACAAAGTATACGGGACCCAATCGGCGGTGCGCCGGACGCCGGATAAAGTGTGCGGGACCCCACTGACAGTGCGACGGACGCCGGACCAAGTATACGAGACCCAAGTGGCGGTGCGCCGGACACCGGACAAAGTGTATGCCACCACAGTGGGAGTCCCCGGACGCGGATAAAGTGTGCGGGACCCCACTCACAATTCGCCGGAAGCCGGGCAAAGTATACGGGACCCAATTGGCGGTGCGCCGGACCCCGGATAAAATGTGCGGGACCCAAATGGGAATACGTCAGACGCCGTAAAACGTAAGCGGGACCCAAGAGGGAGTGCGTCAGACGCCATAGAAAATGTGCGGGACCCAAATGGAAATACATCAGACACCGTGAAAAAGTTTGCAGGATGTCATGAAGTGTTTGCAGACCAATCCGAGCCGTCACGGCGCCCCTTGCACAATCGGTATCTATTTTTTCCTTGTCTTTTCGCTTTTTCTGACTACTCAGGCAGGCATATCGGATCACCTGGCGAATTCCTGTCTTCTTTCACCTTCCCGAATACAGCCACTGCGATTTCCCCAAGCTTAACTCCGTTACCCATCATCGGAGGGACCCATCATCCGAGTTGAAGAGTGTGTGGTGCAGTGGCAAACATGAAAAAACATGGTAAAGCGAATAATCACGTCCTAATGTGTTTATCACATGCACAGCTGGTATAAAATGTGCCTCATCTCACTCGACTCCTCATTCGGCATTCTGATGCCGGCCCTGGAAGGTGACTTGGAGTCCCTCACCGGAGGCCAGCAAATTTTTGGACACTGAGGGGAGACCGGATCCTCACAGCTGGGGGGGGGGGGGTTCGCTGCAGTACGCAGGGAGGGTGGTTCCTCACCGCACACCTAGGCGAAGGTTACGCCCTTGTTGCGCACTGAGGCTTCGTGGACCGCGACATTCCTGCATCTCTCGAGAAGAGGCGGATATAGTGAAAAACTAGGGGGATATTTCGAAAATCGCCCGGACAGCCACCGCAATGCCAAGTGCGACTGAATATCGCTCCGAGTGGGACTGCGGTCGCCCGGAGAGCGGGTGCTGTGGCCCGAGTAAATGGCTAAATTTCGCTCAGAGCGGAGAGACAGCGTCTCTCGAGTCGCTCTCCGGTCCCGCTCCGAGGAATGGTTTGCCTGAGAAGGCGTAGACTATCTAAAGGCAGTGATCACGATGAATATAATATTCGAGTTCGACTCAAAAATGGAAATATTCGGTTGTGAGCTATCGAATGGTGAAGAATTAGCGAAGAAAACTTTCAGAATAAGATAAAATTGCGGTCTCTAACGTACGTACAGGTTAAGGGTGCGGGCGAGTTTACGCGCATTGCTAGTTCCCGCCAAGCGCGCACTGATGGTGAATTGTGCGCGAATCGATCTGGGTGGATGTTACGAACTTGCTTGACGATTTGCCATCCAAAGTGTGCTGGTCAGAACGCTCGTCAGAACGGGAGGCGGGGCGGGATAAGCAGGCGTACTGGGCTAATGAAATCTCCACTTAGCGGACGTTTTCATCGATTTCTGGCCCGCTTTCGCTGCTTTCTTTGACCCTATTCCCTCCTGCATCTGCCAGCGTAGTGTTTCACACTGAAAACGCAAAAAAGAGGTTCATCGTGAACACTGCCTTCAAATCGATGTCCCGTGTCATAAATGTTGAACATTTAGTCCTACGCCCCGGACATTTGTACGCAGCAAATCAAGGACGCTATTCAAATCGTATACGACAATGTGCCGAGAGTTATTGTGTCTCTGACCGTAATGCTGCAGCTCCAGGTGCTGAGGCAGACTGATAAGGGTCACCTTTTCTGTCAACGACTGCACAAGTAAATTTCTTTCACACTTTAACTGATTTCAACATGTTTTTAAACATTACTCACGACTTTTTAGGGATGAATGTGGATGTGAAAGCAATACAACCTTCACTGATGCGGACATCAAGAATGTCAGTCGTTAACTGTACTACCTATGTTTGTCATATTGGCCTTTCGTCGCCTATAGTCGAGCGAATGTACTATAGACGCGATCGTTTGTGGCTGTCGTGTGAATATCGCGACATCACCGTTCAGTGGGGTTTCGATCGCAAGTGAGGATCTACCGCCGCAGCCCCGTTCATTCACTCACGCTAATTTTGGCGGAAAGCCTCTATTGTTTGTGTCAAAACCAAATTCCCTTCACTCAGCACGCGTGCGCGCGCGGGGCAGCTTCTTGTCTCTAGTCCTCACTCCACACACGCACGTAAGGGAACGATGGGATTATAATTTTACACAGCGTGTACTCAGTAGTTGAGCAGCAGCTCAGAAAAGCATGGGGTACACATAGGCATAAGATGGCGCTTTGGGAGCAGGTCAGCTGTACGCTTCTATCGATGGCCTTCGGCAGCCCCAGCGGCTGAATCTTACACTCCCTACGGACCAACCGCCTTCCTACGATGTTCTGCAATCGAGACTTTCCCTGTGAAGCACAGACGGAAAAAGAATCAGCATTCAGGCTTGTGTTGAGTATGCTAATGACGAGATGGCTCTGGGATCATCTGGAGTGTTTGACAAAGACGATTTCACGTTGGTTGTGCAGCCATTCTTCAGAGACATTGACCAGCCTCCAATGAAGGTATGTTGCAGATTTTTATAGGTTGCTTCGATATGATAGTCCTTAGGTGCCAAAGCTCGAAAAAGAGGACGAAAACGGGGAGGAGCGAGGGACCGCTATTGGGTGGCACCTATGTTGTTAGCTACCGCGTCTTTGCTCATCAGTAGAAAGAGAAGTCGTACGCGACAGAGCTTGGAGTGTCAGAGATAAAGATAAACGCTGTCCACCAGCATTGGCGCCCCACAAGAGCGAATCCTCAATCGCTCCCGCCGCGAAGCGGCGATAGAGGTTTTGTTTTGGTTTCACATGTTAATTTCGCCCACCCTTCCGTGTTTTGGCACCTTAGAACTATAACCTTTGATCTGGAAATCCACGAGCTGATTAGTGATGTTTCTATGATATTGTATGGAGCGCGCACTCTTCCGTGTGCGGCACGCATTGACCAATATTATGGGGAATCCTGTAACTAGCGTGTCCTAACGGAATAATCAATGCATGTCGCTCACGCACGCGCGCATTAGCTGCACGTGATCTATGTCGACGCCATCACCGATCGACAGCGCTGCACGAAGCCGTCACGCTTTGCTTCCTCCCTTAGTTTGTAGGGCATCAGTAGCGTGCGCAAAGATCAATGCTCGATGACGCGTGTACAGTCTTAGTCGCAAACAAATTCCTATACGCGCAGCGGAATGTTTTGCAGATTATACTATTGCTACGGAACAACGCGGCAAAATGCGACACTATTTTATCGACCACGCGCTGATGCATCTCGGTGCTGCAGCATGTTCAAACTTCCTCCGTTTGGTTGGTTAATGACGCTCATGGCATCGCGTGTTAGACCACTGATAGCGAAAGCGCTCTATCTGGGTGGGGCGCGAATCGCGGTTAACACTCAGCGGCTGCATTGTCCCGCTGCGATTACTTAGGCGATGCGACCTCCCTCACCTTAACGCGAAGAAACTATATATAATTGACGCTTTAATCGCCCGCTACCTGTGGGCGACGTCTACGTCTTGGGTAACATCACTGTTCCATCGCTCTCACTGCTCTCAACGCGTTTGAGGTATGAGCAGAGATGCAGCAAAACGCCGTGTTCATACAATATGGCATCGTTTGTACTTCCACCACCGAAGTGCTGTTCTGTGAGGGGTCGTTTATACTTGCGCCGCAGAGTGGCGCGGCACAGTGCATTTCTGTAATATTGATCACGCGGCGCGGCACGATCGATATTAGGGGTCGTTTATACTCCCGCCGCCGAGCGGCGCGGCACAGTGCATTTTTGTGATATTGATCACGCGGCGCGCCACGACCGATATTGCAGGATTGCACTGTGTCGCGCCGCTCGGCGGCGGGAGTATAAACGACCCCTTATAGGATTGCCCTTCGCCGCCCCGCTCGGCGGCGGGAGTATAAATGACACCTATGACAGTTCAGCATGGGAACGCGCCGCGCTGTGATTTAACACTGCTCAGGCCCTCCGAACTTCCTCAGCGACGCCGAGAGTTGTCGGATTCCAACAGCGACGCCGAGAGCAATTCATTTCGCAGTTTTTCGACTGAATAGATTTAGTTTGCGTTGGGCAAAACCTCGATCCTCTGAAGGTCAAGTCACAAGTGCAACCTTTTTTGGGCGTCAAACCTTTAAAAAATTGATGGTGACCTTTTTGCAGGCGTAGGCGCAGTTTGCTTCCCGAACAATTTTTCTTTTGATACCAATTGGCGATGAGGTGTTAGGTATCCGGTGTGTAGCGACAGGCTTCGACTGTCTGCGGTATGTCGGCCCTCCGCGCCACGTCGATGGGACGGACACGCGACAACTGTTCCTACGACTTCCGATGCCGTTGTTCCAATGCGGGTTCCGCCGCGATTTGGGCTAGAATACATGCCTGTCGCTCATGACCGCGATAAAGTATGCCATACCTCTTTCGTCCGCTGCGCCGTTCCAAAGACGAAATATAAATTGTATTTCGCTGACGCGGTAGGCGATAGTGCTAGAGTGATAACGTATTGACACAGCGTCGCTCAAATTCAGAACGCGACAAAATAGTGCAGTGTCATGTTCGCTTCTTTGAAGTCAAATGTTCGGGAGTAACAAGATCTTAAAGGCAGTGTTCACGATAAGAATCGTTTTTCTGTTTTTTTTTCCTATCTTGAAGACGGTCTCATGCTGATTCCAATGATGTTTTTGGAATCGTACAGGACCTTCTAGGAACGGAGTTATGGTCCCTCAAAAACTGAGCTAAGGAAACATGGTGGACGAGTTGTCCGAGGCTTTTAACTTCCGTCTTTTGCAGCCGATGTATTCCAGCTGACCTGAGTAAGGAGAGAACTTGAGAAGGAAGGGAAGAACGTGGCTAATGACTGGAAATCATCGCTCATCTCACGATCTCGAGCTTTCAATTGTTCACGTCGGTGGGCGTGGAAAGTGCATCTGGGGGTGAAGAGCTGACGGGTGTCCAACTTTGGGCCCGTAGAGGACCGTTCCGAGCTCATTTTTATTAGTTTTTTCAACGTTAGTGTTGCGCTAGGCCCTGCAGCTGCCGATCTCCACTAAAAAAACAGTCATGGTTTTTATCGTGGACACTGCCTTTAAATTAGCCAGCTATTGCAATAATTTAACCAGTCATGACATATTTTCATTTTTTTCGGTTTTCAGGATGGTAAAATTGACATGGAATTTTTCGCTCCGGACTGTTTCCATTTCTCGCAGTATGGTCATGCTCTCGTGACGACTTGGCTGTGGAAGAATATTCTGGAACCCGTTGGAAGCAAAACCACTCAGGGCTCGATTTCCGATCCAGCACTGCCACTGGCTTGTCCCGACCCGGTACGCTTTTACCATTTTTCTTCTGCAAAATATGTGAATTTCCTCGGATAAATTGTGAGAAATCTGCTCTTTCACTCGACGCATTGTCGCGTGCGCGATAACGCGATACACTAATCGATTATCGATTGAATGTCTTATCTACAACTAGACCGCCTCCAACACGTTTTGTTTGTTGATGTTTTTTCCGAGAGCAATAAGATCACACAACTTACCTAGTTTTCTTATTGTTATTTTTTTCAGAAATGCCCGTTCATTCGAACCAACAAGAATAGTGCGGAGTGCAGCAAGTATATCACACCTGTAGCTGCTTAAGTTTTCTTGAAGATCATATGATATTCCGAGAAAATAAAAATATCAGAGTTGATGCACTGTTTTATTTTTTTCTAGAGTTATGGTGGGAAGCCAATTTCGAGATTTCGCCAAACTTTTCCGCGCTCGTATAAGCCAACAATCCTTCACTCGTCGTGTTGGTGTATACTTCGACGCAGCGGTGAACAGTTATGACCGATATCTCACTTTTCGATCATTCGATGGTCTATGGTTTTTTGCCTGGCGAATTTTGTCTCCAGATGAAGAAAGCCTCGATATGTTTACGCTAACCGCTTTAAAAATTTTCCGCGGTCCGATTTCTGTTTTACGATTTCCGGAATGGTACTGATCCTTGTGTTCTTAGACTCTATAAGATTACGATGAATTTTGGCCTTCGGATCTCCGGAAAACAACTCAACGTAAATTTTGGAGTTACTTACAACACTAATTTTCCCGATTTTCCAATTTTGAGTGAATTTCAACTCTCCGACTTCTGTTTATCGAAATTCGTTCTACAGGGCACAAAATCGGGAACACCACTAGAAATGAAATTTTTCTGCCTTCCGATTTCCAAATGCTTTTGAAGCTCTGATTTCCGTTCTACGACATTCTAAATTCGAATGATCTCTCCGATTTTCGCTTTTCGACTTTCTGGTTTTTGACGATTTTCGCTCTTTTATTCACGTTTCCTGGAAATCGCCCTGAATTGAGCAGAAAGTCAGAAATATCTTTGAGATTTCCACAGATTTTCGACGGGATTTGGTGTTCCAAAATCCGTTTTTCAACTTGCGAAATGAATTTCCGATTTCCGATTATCGTCAGGCTTCAAAATTCCGTTTACCGAAATAAAGCTTCAAAATCCTGCAGAAAATTTGAGATGTCTTCGAATTTTTATTTTTTTGAGTTTCCCGATTTCCGGCGTTCTTTTTTTGCTTTCGAGAAATATAAGATCTTTCTAATTTCGCTCTTTGGCTTCACGATCTCCTATGTTTTATGGCCGAACCAACCATTTCCGTTTTTCGAAAAAAAAAACTAAAGGCAGTGTTCACGATAAAAGTAGTTTTTCTGTTTTTCCGCCTATCTTGAAAACGGTCCCATGCTGATTTCAATGATGTCCCTGGAATCGTACAAGACCCCTGGAAACGGAGTTATGATCCCTCAAAACTCAGCTAGGGAAGCATTGTGGACGAGTTGCCCGAGGCTTGTAACTCCCGTTTTTTGCAGCTAATGTGTGTGAGCTGACCTGAGTAAAGAGAGACGTTGAGAATGAAGGGAAGAACGGGGCCATTGATGGGAAACCATCGCTCATTTAACCATGAATTCAGGGAAACTGTTATAATACGTGGGCGGAGTGGCGCAATGGGTTGGCTGGCCCACAAGGTTTTCACCCACTTACCGGCCATTTTTCGTCGCACTTCCGTTCTTAATATTTTCAGAGTGACCCAAAGCTTACGTTTTAGCAAAAAAAAACGTGCAACTTTTTCTTCCTGAACACTGCCTTTGAAGATTTGGCGCAAACTCGAAGATAGCTACAAGATGACAACGTTTCGATTTCCCGACTTCCGACGGTTCATTAAAGGCAGGGTTCTCGATAGAATCGGTTGTTGTGCTATACCCATGGAATGGTAGATCTGACCATCAAAGAAGGAAAAGTAAGTAAAAAGTTGGAGAAGAAGCGCTCAGGAGCAAGTTATTGCTTGGTGTCCTCCCGCCCCCAATTATCGAGATTTGGCTAAAACCCTGTTTTGTCAACTTTTATTTCACTTTTAAAGTAATTTCTGAACATTTCTGGAGACTACTGATTACTTCAACAGCAAAAAAAAAGTCGGATAAGCAAGCAATAATGAAAATTGCGTTAATTAGGGGGCCGGCCGACACCGGTAATTAGCCGTTATGCTTTGTTTTTGAGCGTTTTTCCCGCGAATTTCCGGGTTTTTTCACTTATTTTCACTTTTGTGATGGCCAAATCTACATTCTTATGGAGAGAGCTCAAAAGTTGTTTTTATCGCGAACCCTGCCTTTAAGATCTGAATCCCATTTCCGTGACCGATAATGTCTTTCCGAATTTCGGTTTTTGACCTCCCATTACCCAATGATGCCGGCTTTCCGATTTCTGTTTCCCGATATTTATCTCACAACTCGGTAAAATGCAATTTTTAGAACTCTGCATGTCCAATAGTTTTTGACATTCCAATTTCCCTTTTCTTAACTGCGCTTCGATCTGTGTTCCCTGGAGAAAGCTTTTCTTTCTAAATTTCTCCTCGTCCTTATTCATTGGCCCAACCGCTGAAAATGTATTTTGACTATGTTTCTGACTCCAGAGCCTCTATCCTATTTTTAATTGTATTTTTGAAGCGAAGAAATTTTCACATTGCATCGATGAAGAATTTTCTCATAAAGCGTACGAACCGAGTAGAAAAACCGAAATCGCGAACAAGTTCTCAGCTTCTGAACGGGTTCTGCAGACGTTGTGTTTATTCCTTTTTTTAGACATCGGAAGTGCAAAGTCCACAATCTCCTCCAGCAGACGGGAACTGGAACGGTTCTATGTTCAATTGTTCAGTTAGACTTTTTATTGGTAGCTAGCATTCGCTTTTACTTCCAGGCTATCAAGGCGTAACTGGGACGTAAATACATGGAATGGAAAGCATTTAGACAAAGTCTTGTTTAGTAATGGCATTCACCCCTAGACTTTGAACAAGGTCAAGTAGTCAGATGTATACATAATTGTTCATGAGGAATTTCGTTCTAATCTAGAAAGTGAAAATTCTTTTTAAATCTCATGCTTTTTTCGAGAAATTTGTCCATTTGAAAAGTTCAGTAAGGCGAATAGTGCTCCGTTCACTGCACTTTGAAGGCAGCAGTCACGCTCAAAAATGATATCAATTTTATGGATTGAACTGAAGGTCTGAAGCTGTTAGTATTCAGAAATAACAAAAAAGACGAAAACAAATCGACGGAAATTAAGATATAACGGTACGTTCTATATTGGCCCAGAAATGGACGAGTTGTACGGCACTGGCTTAAATAGCGGAGCTAGCAACAAATTTGTTTGGATAACGACGCTAATGTACTCGTACGGCCCTTTCTGGAACGCTTACGCCGTTAGAAGCCTAAAAAGTAACCTAAAGTGGCCGCAATCGAGCATTGAATACCTGTATGGAGGGGCGGAGCCCGTATCGATGGGCGGAGAAAGGATGATTTCGTGACTGACTACGGCTCAAATACGGTCATTCAGACTCGTTTTTAACGCTTGCAACTTCGTGAGGGCTCTTCTAGGGCCTGCACGACCCCACTAATGTAGTTATTTCAACAACTTTTTCGAGCGTGTCTGCTGCCTTTAAGAGGTACATATTCGCGCAAGATTGTTTGACAGTGTTCACATTGTTCGAATCTTATTAGTTTACTCAATTATATATATATATATGAGCTTATTTGTTTATTTAAGTAATTATTCATTCATTCATTCATGTTGTTATTTTCTTCTATATTTTTTGCTTAGTTTTTTTGTTTCTTCGGACCAAAATGTTTATCATTATCGAATGAATGAATAAATCGTTGAATCGTAATGACTAATTTCTGACCTTTACCGTTTGCAGTCTGCAGTTATACCCAAAATTATGCGCACCATTTCGGGTTAGCATTCCTATAGGAATGATGCCGGAATTTCCCGGGAATTTTGTAAAACGATTATAAAGCACACGATCAGCTAATGGTGGGGTCTTGCTTCCACCAACTTTGATTATGTGTGATGTGAATGGGACTTTGAAAGGTGACAGATAACACTACTTTACACTAAACATTACAGAGCCACGCCAATGCCTATGTATATAGTAGTTCGGCTATTTTCATCTGGATGGAAATGTGTTTAATGGGTGTTGGATGCCTCCCTATTGTATATGTACTATGGTTGAAACGGGAAATTTCGTGTCGTGTTTTTAAGAATAGTGCGGGAACTTATGATAAGCGTTTCAAGTGAGCATAAAGCAGACGAACAAAAAAAATCTGGGCCTTCTCGGCTATGTATTGGCATTCGAAAGGCTCATTTGAAAGACGTTAACTATTAGTACTAAGCCGCAATCACTACGGGGCTGTGCAAGTCACCAACTATAGGGTGTGTTTTGCATGTGGTGACAAAATTTTCTAATCTTACCGCGCCTGTGTATGGATGTCACTAATCACCTTGTATAGCCTGTTCCTTTAAACAAACCTCTTCTTAAAAATGCACAAAATTTGGGGGCGCAGAATGATTTTTGAAACAAATAGTGAGTAAAGCCTGAAAGAATCCCGATTTCTGTGGTAGAGACAATCTCCAAGACGGCTTCGGTAATTGATCCTCTTTCCCACATGTGACCGTGAAGAACTGATCCCTTGAGGTCATTTTGAAGCAGCGGTTATCTGCTCAGAAACGTGCATTAGCCACCCTCCAACCTACACAACCTAGGGAAGAATGCGTTTTCTCGCGATTTTTCTGCCCTTTCTTCATAGCTCCATCAAACTGGGGTCTTCGTGGATAAAAAAAGAAACTGCCAGAATCGCCTCATCAATGTATACACAATGATATTGAAATTTTGTTGATAGCCTCAAAGATGAGCTACAGGTATCGTCGGTCACTGTATGGGGGGTATCCGCGAGGCTGCTGTGATGGCTTTATCATGAAAGTATGTAGAGCGGTCGTTTCTAAGAAAACGCAATTGTAGAAATGGAGAAACAGCCGCTCCGCTCCCAAGATAGCGAGATAATAGATTCAACGCGGCTACTTGAAGATAAGATACAAATCATATGTTGCTTTACGGAAAAACACACGTTTTTTCTCGTCAGGATGCTCAGTTCCGTTCTTACGAGTTAAAACGTGTCCTGGAACTGTACTTCATAGGCTTTGGTGAGTTACAGCTGGTGCATAAATCTCTGTATATATTGTAGTGAAATCTTATCCTGGTGTGGCTGAAGCCAACATAGATGATGAATACCTACCTATCTAGCTCTGGATTCACAAAGGAAAAAGGAAAATCCAATTATCTGAGCGACTGGGATTTAGTAAAAGTAGGAATACGGGAAACCAAACACTTAAGATTTTCGATTGAACTAAATGATGAAATACCGAAATAATCCTAGTTCTCAGAAAAAGTCAGTTTCTCAATAAAAAGAATAACTCAATTCTCCAATCACATCAAAAACTTGGAATAGCGAGAATTTAAAAGTTGCGATCTAATCAAATATTGAATAAAACTGAAGTTTTATGGGCTTGGCCATTCCCATCGCCGTCGACGTTTGTTGGTGACACAATAAGTACAATAACTCTCCGTGACATAGATTCCTTAAGAATTGAATGCTAAAAACCACATTGAATCAATTAATCAAAAATCGTAAATTTGAAATTGGAATCGCGAAAAACCAAGTATTTGAATAATCGAACACTCCTCATTTCTAAATGGTTTAATGAACTAAATAATTTTAACCAGCATTCTAATCAGAAACTCAGAACAGCAAATAACCTTAAATTTTGACTGAATTAGAAGATCAAATGCATATTCAGTTGCGAAGTCTTGTGAGTATGAGGTTTTAGTTTAATTAATATTTGGGTACTTCTTTCGGTTTTTTTCTACTTTCAAAACTGTAATTCTGAAAATCCTTTCAGAAAAATAATATTATGACTAAAAAAGTTTCCTAGTGATGTTTTCTTTGAAAACATTCAGAATTCCAATTTTTTCAGGTTTTTTTTAGGAAACTCGGAGGAAATTCGCCAGCTATTTCTCGAACACATTCATACAAACTCGCGCAAGGCAGGAGTTTCGCGGCAAGATCGAGGCAAAATCGGGGAAAGCAGACGTTTCGCGGCCAGATCTATGCAATTCTATGAAAAAATTCGGGGAGGGATGAGATTCTCGATTGAAGACAATGGTTTTACGTGATAAATCTGAGCAAACTGTTTTTTAAAGGCACTGTTCGCGATTGAAATCACTTTTCTGTATTTTTGCCTATCTTGAAACCGGTCCCATTCTGATTCCAAAGATCTCTCTGGAATCTTACAAGATCTTCTGGGAATGGAGTTATGGTCCTTCAAAAATTGAGCTAAGGAAACATGGTGGACGAGTAGTTCGAGGCTTGTAACTTCCGCCTTTTGCAGCCGATGTATGCGAGCTGACCTGAGTAAAGAGAGAAGTTGAGAATGAAGGGAAGAATTGGGATATTGATCGGAAACCATAGCTCATCTCATGATTTCGAGTGTTCCTTTGTTCACGTCGAGGGGCGGAAAGGGCCGGACTTTCCCAAAGCGGTGGGGTTTGCCCACTTTTCGAAGCCGTTTTGCGGCTCCTGGGTAGCTTTTCGTCCCGTTTTTTAGACGCTGTTCTGCTTCTGAGAACCACGAGAAGCGTTCGTCATGAAAAAATCGAGTATGAAGTTCAGTGCCTTCAAGGCAAAATTAAAATGAAAAGTTGGTTATTTGATTCCCATTGTGCAGTTTTATTTTTGCGATTTCTGTTCACCATGTATTCTTCACATTCCACATTTTATGTCCAAAAAAGAACTTTCATACAAACCTTGATAAGTACATAATAAAGTGGCTTCCCGAATGTAGATGTATTTATAACCAAGGAAGGGGAGTGATTAAAGGCAGTGGTCGCGATGGAAAACGTTATCGAAAAAAACTACAAAAATCAGCTTAGATCGAAAACAGCTGAGAAACTGCGAAGGTAGCGCGGTGAAAAACGGGCTAGAATTAGAGTTTCTAGGGCCCAAAGATGCCAGTTCGTGCACACGTGCACAGCGTCGACCAAAAAGATCGCAGTCTCATGCCGAGCAGTCAAAAATCATCGACGTTCGGAGGAAGAAGTAAGTGCAAATTTACTTAATAAAAACAGTTGAACAATGAAAGCAAACACTCCAGTCAACGTTTTTGACTAGATGTGTAAATAAATCCAAAGGTTCATTGATTAAAATTCAATTTCAGGCCAGCTGATGTTCTTGATATAAGAGGTCATCGATGCCGATGGTGTGGAGTGGACTCGTCCACTATCAAAAGACAAGAAAGTTCAGGCTTCAAATTTGGCCTAAAACAGTGGTTTTTCGCGATTTTTTCTTATAAGTCCTACTACTGAGACCCAGAAAAGGGTTTGGAAAGAAAAAAGACGACAAGCATATTTGATCGCGACCACTGCCTTTAAACATATTTTGAGCCAATCCTCCATCATCGATTGGATTTCGTCTGGATGACATTTCCGTGTGGCTTCTATGGTGAGAAGGATTACTTTCATAACACGATGTTTGATCAATTCTTCCAAACATCTAAGACCGCTTGATTAGGCCGCTATTCTCACAGGCTTACACCTCGCCACAAATACATATGTGCATACATAGTTGGCAATCTTCCAACACTTGGCAACTTCCTTCTGACCAATAGACTCCCTTATCTTCATATTTCTTGCAATGTCATCTCTTATCTGTTACGTCAGTTAGCAAGATGTAGTGATGTCACTTGGCACATTCGTGTACACACATGCATGTTGCTGATTTTATCCCAGAGATTTTGTTTTGATGAGAAATGGTGTTTATCCGTGATGGACGTTATAATGATGACAAATATGCAGAGGATTTACGCAGCTAACTAAACATACATATTTACCCCAATTCCAAAAACAATTTCAAACGTTCTATTGAAACGTTTGACGACGTAATTGCCGAATGCAGTGACTTGCTGGAGCTTTCTCAAGTACTCAGCAAAGGTTTCAAACCGACTTACCAACCCTGAAACAACGTCAAAAATAATTCGAGATCGGGAAAAATCGTGGCCTAGTAGGTACAGTTTACCGCACTTTTAAAAGGATTTGGTGCGGCTGCGGTCGATACACCAGAACTACGATGGAAACCTGGCACCTTGTCAGATTTCGTCATCGATCGACAGCACAGCTGATATTTTGGGTGAGTTACTTTTTTTCTATTTTTCACGTTTGTTTCTGCTTTAATTTTATTTCTGACTCGTTTAATACTGCGAATAGAGGCTTTTCTTAGTGCGTGAAGGGGGTTATTCGTTTGATGGACCTTTGAAGTGTTTGTTTAACAAAATTCTACTTAAAGAAATGAAAAAAAACAGCAAAAACCCTTCACGCAATAAGAACTCCTGTTTGCTATATTAATAGAACCAGAAAGAAAAAAAAAGAAGAACAAGCCAGAAAAACAAAACAAAAACTGTACCTCACCCAGAATATTAGCTGCGGTGTCGAACGATGACGAAATCCGGCAAAGTGCCAGGTTTCAACCGCAGCTCTAGTGTGTCGACCGCAGCCGCACCATGTCCTTTTAACATTGCGGTAAACTGTATTCCAGATTCGGCATTGCATTTTGGAACTTGTTCCGACTTCGGAAGGCCAGAAACTGTTGAAAATTAAGAGGTCAGTGCTTCGCTCATCTCCAGCAGAATCGAACTCGGCCATAGGCGACGACGGTGGCACTTCATACCACTACACTGCGTGCGCTCAATTATACAAAACTATAAAGGCGTGAAGGCAGAATAAGTATATAATGATGCGAGATTCGACTTCTGAAAAAAAATAGGAAGGAAAAAATAAATTAGGAAGGGATCGCAGTAAATTTTCTTCCGTTCCTTCAAAATCCGGTGAGCAAAAGTAAGTGAAGGAGCTATTTCCGTAAAGAAACTTCAAAGTTACTCTTCAGCAACTTCAGATTTCAAATCGAACTGTGTATAATTGATTTTAGTCACTTTGAATCTACTATTTGGTGTTTTTTAACTTCTTTTACGCTAAGGTTATAGACTCACAAGGGGAGTGTTTAGAGTGGTGAACGCATCCGCGAAAACGACCGGTTCCGTTAGTATCTCTTGTGGCTCAATAGTAAAAATGCGCAGTATCCCGCCCCGAGCTGCAGTCCGAAGAAATTATGAGCATTTTTCAAGCTTCGCGAAAAGGCAAGGGTACACTATGCAAGGCCTACAGTACAGGCTATAAATCGGCGAAATTCACATGGTTCCTACGCGTGCTGATGCGGAGCGGAGGTTAGAGACAGTGAGAGAGCGCAGGGCAGACGGAGGCCCAGGCGTCGCGCGCGCCGCTCGCCCCTCGAATGATGTTTTTACGACGTTTTATAGAGAGTACATAAACTAGGCAGGTATTGAAGTTTCAAAAAAATCGTATGTTGCTAAAAACCCGTATGTAGAAGTAATGTAGGGTGGTGAACACAAATTTGGAGTTCGTTTGTCGAAATTCTGAGGTTTACTGTAGGTTACGGTAGGTGCCATGTTATTTAGGGGGCAAAGCCTACCTAAGTATTTCGAGAATTGACAAACAGAAGTCAGATTCGTATTCTCCACCCCGATTAACCTCCGTATACAAGTTTTGAGTAAAATCTGACACTTTGACCGAATTACCGTTTAGCCACCGTTATCTACCGTGATCTGTCAGAAAGCGATAAAAGAACCTCAGATTCGTGCTCAGCACTCAAAATAAGTTATAGAGAAACATTTTGAGCCATTTCTACCTTAGCGTTCCAGAAATCGTCAGAAGTCGCGACTTGTCATCAAATTTTCGCCCAATTGGAAGCTTCGAACGAATATAGCCGAAAACTTCGGAAAATCGGCATTTACCAGTCTAATTTTTTCACTTGTCAGCATTTTCACTTCCCAGTGGGACGCGCCATGCAACCGACTTCAAAATTTTCGAGCGCACGAATTTACAATTGTTTACAATAGTTTGTTTCACTTTCGACACTCTAACTTATCACTTATCTCACTTAAAGGCAGTGTTCACGATAATCTTCGATTTTGAGATTAATCGCTAAATCGATTGTTTGGCTCCCGAGTAGAAGTGAAACGACGAAGAAACCGAGAAAAACGCACCAGAAGGGCACGAAAGTCTCAAGTATCAGCCCGCCTCTCAAGTATCAATGGAACCGCTCCCTGTGCCAACGAAATCTTTTGTGGACCCGTCTCTTGCAATTCTCCATTCTGTGTTGCTCCGTTCTTTCCTTCGGGCTCTAACTATTACTGTTTTGCCCAAAATATTCTTCCATTTTCGATTAGTCCCATTTTTTACCGGTGACAACCACCGCGAACATGTTCATCCAACCGGACAACTAGTTCAGGCCATAAAATAATGTCACTGAAATAAGACGAATTAGTGCGTTTCTAACCGTTTCTTCGTGATTTTGCGAACACTTGGTTGCTAACGCATTGTTTTGAGTGAGAAACTTGGAAACGAGAATCATCGTGAAAACTGCCTTTAAATGACCTTGGAAATTGCAGTTACTTTTTTCAAACTATGTTTGTTAGAAGAATTTCAAAACAAAATAATGAACCGATTCTGGAAAAATGAAAATATAATGTTGTCTGAGCTTCAAGGCAGAGCGAAAAAAATCAAAGGAAGCCCCGGAGAATGTTTGTGAAAATTCAAAATCTTCTGTTTGTGGAAAGCTATCATGTGTGCGTGTACATATTGGACCTATAGCCGTAGGCAGTAATTGTAATTAGAAGAATGCGAAACGCGACTATTCGGTTTATTAGAAAATTTCAATCTTCACTTTACTCGAATTTTTTCGATTTATGCAGTTATTTATATTTCTCAGTGCGCGTGTACTATCGTTCTCGGAGTCAAATTCCGGTCCGCAAAATTGCGAACTACGGCTGTTGCGTCATGCGACACGTGATAATCCTGCTGGAAGAAAAGTGAATCGTGCCGGGACCATGTGGTCCCAGCACGATTATCACGTGTCGCATGATGCAACAGCCGTAGTCCGCAAATGCGGCCCGGAATTCGGCTCCGAGAACGACATTGAGGCCCGCTGCACACGGTTATTCGAATTATTCATTTATTTGGAGTGTTCTAAAAATAAGATATTCGGATAATTCATCCATCAAAAGTGTCTTATGCATTGATAGATAAATGCATATTTTGAAAATTATCTGCTTGCTTGTACAGTACCGAGCAAATTTTTTGCAAAAAAAACGTTTTGCGGCGTTTTTTGCGCTCACAAAGCGCCGCATCGTCATAACTCAACTCCGAAATTGAAGGGAGTTTTTCAGGTAGTTTTCGTGTTCCTCTCAGAGAGGAGAATGCAATGGTTTGTGTAGAAAGTTTTTTTGTCTTTGGTTTTTTGTTGAAAAATGCGTATTTCCTTCTAAAATTCACTTCGACCGCAGGTCAAATCGTGCCGGATTTCTGCTATTATGACCGTCTGATCAGTTCATAATGAGGGTTTTAGAGGTGCAAATGGCGGCGCTTTGTGAGCGCAAAAAACGTCGCAAAACGCTTTTTTTTGCAAAAAAAATTTGCTCGGTACTGTATCACAAATTAAAGGAAAAAAATCCAAAAACCAATTTTGCAGAAAAAAAAAGATAAGAACTTGACAAATTTCGTTAAGCATCATAAGATAAGATACCGTCTATAATACTCTACTCTGGAGATGGAGGCTCTAAATTTGGTGCGGGTTGAAAATTTGATAAAAAGTGTCATTTCTGTAATTTTTCGATGAATGCAAAGTTCACCTCATTGAAGAAATTCCGTGAACACGTTTTTTGGTGCTGAATTTAGTGTTGTTATTAACAGGGCGCTAACGTTCTGCAAAAGTTTTTATGGCACCGATGGATAGAGGGAAGAGAACGAGAAAAATTCGAAGATTTTTGGTACCCAAGACTTTCTCTACATTTTGGTCTAAAATTTGAAACAGGTCAAGATTTTCGAGTAGTAGTAAAGGTTTCCAGACGATAAGGATTGAGCTTATGAACCGTATACTACAATTGGTCTGAAGATTTCACAAAGGCAGGGAAAATTAGCTGGCCTAAATTTGATGTAGGACTTTCTCAAAATAGTCGTTGGAAATTGTTTTCGAAGGAATTTAGTTCTCCATGTTTTTTTATCAGGTGAATGGAATTTGGAAATACCGCTCCCCAATTATATCGGATGAATGAAAAAATAAGCCGAAACTCGCTGTGGTAGCTTCAACCTACACGGCAGTGCTTTTGGCAATACACAATATGACCAAAAAGTTTCCCGTTTCAGCGACGCTATATATTAGGGAACAACCCGGCGTTCACGTTAGCTTTTCCAGTAAATCCATTGATGATGACTTTTTTAAACCTGCAGCTCGGGGCGGGATACTGTGCTTATCTGGGCCGAATTCCGGTCCGCAATTGCGTCTCGACACGCTTTGCGGCCGCACGCTCCCGAGTCAGAAGAGCTTCCAGCGCCGCAGCCGTCGATCTGCTGACTCTAGGTGGGTTTTGGAAACTGGAAACTAAGAAAAATTGGAGAGATACTAACGATAGCAGGCGTTTCGGCAGATGCGTTGGACACTCTAAACACTTCCCTTGTAAGTTTTATATGACTACAACTACCCTCAAAGCCTGTTATTTGAATCACTCGAAAAGTGAGCATCGGATGCCCATATGTTCAGAAGGACACTAGCTATCCACTACACATGTCTGTCAATATTTCCCCCAAGTTCACATGACCGTAGCGGCTATGTTTTCCCGCGCTCAGCCCTCCCCTTCTTGTGTTATTCGTCCGAATTTTGTACGGAAAGTGTGATGTTTATGGCAGGGGAAGGGTTGAGGCGCGTGCGTGGAGGTGGCGGGAGGTTTGCAATCAACATGGGTGGCCGGCGGGTGCCCTCGACATATCTTCGCGGGGGGTTGCACTGGCCTCCCCGGCGGCCGTCCCCCCATCCGTCCGAGGCCAGCTGCGGCGGCATCGTCGCGCTGCTCAGATAAAGACAGCCCACTTCCCGCCGGCCAAGTCGGGCTAGTCGGACTTCGCGCGGCCCCACTTTTGTGGGCGTGGCACAGCGCTCCCACTTCCCGCTGACAGAGAGGCTTTACCGTCTTTCCTGGGGCGGAGTGTCGGCGGGCAGGTCGGTCTATTCCTGGGGTCATCGAACACTCACCATCGATTCCCACTTCCTGATATCATCTATTGGGCACCACCCACTAGGAGTGCGGAGCCAATGAACAATTGACGAGCAGCGAGAACGCTGTGTTGATGACTCTTTCCAAAACTCCGCGCTGTGTGCGACGCTGGCCTTGGGCAGGTGAACCACTGTCCGTTAAATGGCATCTGCGAATGGAAAGGCTGTAAGAAGCAGTGAGTGTAGGAAGCTCTCCTGAAGAAGCCTGTTCACCTCCTTATTTGTCAAATGCAGTTCTTGATGAAATCCCCAGGAGCGGATTTGAATTTTGTTAGGAGAGACCTTTACTTAAAGGGTGATTTTTAAATGGTGCCGCAACCACAGGACTGTCTTCTCTGTCAGTCATCAGATTGGCCTTTGGGGCGGTAGCAGGTAAGCGGGCCGCAGAGTGCGTGTTCACCGTATACGGGCGAAGTCGAAACGAAACAGCGTTGCCCACCGCCCAAGCGGCCAATCTATTGGCCTTCCGCGGAAGGGGTTACGTGACGTCGGCTAGGTGGTACCGGGCGGAAGTGTGATGTTCCTATCTCGAGGTGGCCCTGTCCGTCGCTGCCTCCATCGCACACGGAACTCGCGCTGCGGTCGCGTCGCGGCTGTCCAGTCCAGGTCATCATCGCAGAATGACGCAACGACATGCACGATTTCCCCATTGAGCTGCTGTCGAAACATCATTCATAGGGGTTTACTCACACACTCGCGGGGGGCTCTGGTGGCAGGTTGAGGGAGTTGAAACAGGTAGCGTGCTCCCGCTCGAAACGAAAAAAGGGGCGGCCAGGCCCACTGAAAACTCCCCCATTCATGCCGAAAACTCCGCGTGTCCAACCGGTTCCGTTAGTATCTCTTGTGGCTCAATAGTAAAAATGCGCAGTATCCCGACCCGAGCTGCAGTTCGAAGAAATTATGAGCATTTTTCAAGCTTCGCGAAAAGGCAAGGCTACACTATCACCTACAGTACAGGCTATAAAACGGCGAAATTCTTATGGTTCCTACGCAAGCTGGTGCGGAGCGGAGGTTAGAGTCAGTGAGAGAGCGCAGGGCATACGGAGGCCCAGGCGTCGCGCGCGCCGCTCGCTCCTCGAATGATGTGAATTGCGACGTTTTATAGAGACTACATACACTAGGCAGGTTTTGAAGTTTCAAAAAAAATTCGTATCTTGCTATAAACCCGTATGTAGAAGTAATATTGGGTGGTGAACACAAATTTGGAGTTCGTTTGTCGAAATTCTGAGGTTTACTGTAGGTTACGGTAGGTACCATGTAATTTAGGGGGCAAAGCCTACCTAAGTATTTCTGAAAATCGACAAACAGAAGTCAGACTCGTATTCTCCACTCCTGATTAACCTCCGCTGCTGTATACAAAAGTTTTGGAGTGAAATCTGACACTTTGGCTCGAATTACCGTTTAGTCACCGTAATCTACCGTGATCTGTCAGGAAAACGATAAAAGAACCCTTCAGGATTCGTGCTCAGCACTCAAAATAACCTATAGGAGAAACATTTTGAGCCTCTTCTACCTTAGCGTTCCAGAAATCGTCAGAAGTCGCGATTTGTCATCAAATTGTCGCCCGATTGGAAGCTTCGAACGAATATAGTCGAAAACTTCGGAAAATCGGCATTTGATTGTCTTAGGCCCTAGTTAGAGATCGTGGTGTTTCATGCCGCCGGTTTTCAGGACGTCTGCGATTGGTCAGATTTCGAAATTGACCAATAGCAGATATGAAGCGGAAGCCAGCGGCAGCGAAACGCTGGTGTATAACTAGGGCCTAAACACTCCATTTGTCAGCGTTTTCACTTCCCAGTGGGACGCGCCATGCAACCGACTTCAAAGTTTTCGAGCGTACAAATTAATAATTGTTTAAAATAGTTTGTTTCACTCTCGACACTCTAATTTATCACTTATCTCACTTTAATGACCTTGAAATCGTGCAGCTACTTTTTCAAGCCATGTCCAGTTAGGAAGACTTTCAAAGCAAAAATAATGAACCGATTCAGAGAGAAAATGAAAAGATAATGTTGCTCTGAGTTTCTGGCAAGGCAGAGCGAAAACATCAAAGCTGAAGCTCTCCGGAGAATGCTTCCAGAAAAATTCAAAATCTTCTGTCAGGACAGCTACTCATGTGTGCGTATACATATTGGACCTATAGCCGGAGGCAGTAATTGTAATTAGAAGAATGCGAAACGCGACTATTCGGTTTATTGTTAGGAAATTTCAACCTTCACTTTACTCGAATTTTTTCGATTTATGCAGGTTATTTATATTTCTCAGTGCGCGTGTATTAGAGTCGTTCTGAAGTCAAATTCCGGTCCGCAAAATTGCGAACTACGGCTGTTGCGTCATGCGACACGTGATAATCCCGCTGGAAGAAAAGTGAATCGTGCCGGGGACCATGTGGTCCCAGCACGATTATCACGTGTCGCATGATGCAACAGCCGTAGTCCGCAAATGCGCGGCCCGGAATTCGGCCCTGAGAACTGACATTGGAGGCCCGCTGCACACGTTGTTATTCTGAATTATTCATTTATTTGGAGTGTTCTCAAAATAAGATATTTGGATAATTCATCCATCAAAAGTGTTCTTATGCATTGATAGATAAATGCATATTTTGCCACATTATCTGCTTGCTTCGTACAGTACCGAGCAAATTTTTTGCAAAAAAAACGTTTTATGGCGGCGTTTCTTTGCGCTCACAAAGCGCCGCATCGTCATAACTCAACTCCGAAACAATTGAGCTTCTTCAGGGAGTTTTCGTGTTCCTCTCAGAGAGTGAGAATGCAAATGGTTTGTAGTAGAAAGTTTTTTTGACTTCGGTTTTTTGTTGGAAAATGCAGTATTTCCTTCTAAAATTCACTTCGACCGCAGGTCAAATCGTGCCGGATTTCTGCTATTATGACCGTCTGATCAGTATTCATAGTGAGGGGTTTAGAGGTGCAAATGAGCAATTTTCGATGAACTTTTTTTTGTAACACTATCGTATAGAGCTGAATGAAAGTAATCCAGAAATGACTTCCAGAATTGAAATTGGATCACTTTGAAGCACATTATTACGTTGCGGCGCTTTGTGAGCGCAAAAACGTCGCAAAAACGCTTTCTTTTTGCAAAAATTTGCTCGGTACTGTATCACAAATTAAAGGAAAAAAATCCAAAACCAATTTTGCAGAAAAAAGATAAAAACTTGACAAATTTCGTTAAGCATCATAAGATAAGATACCGTCTATAAATACTCTACTCCTGGAGATGGAGGCTCTAAATTTTGGTGCGGGTTGAAAATTTGATAAAAAGTGTCGCTTCTGTAATTTTTCGAAGAAGGCAAAGTTCACCTCATTGAAGAAATTCTCGTGAACAACGTTTTTTGGTGCTGAATTTAGTGTTGTTATTAACAGGGCGCTAACGTTCCTGCAAAAGTTTTTATGGCACCGATGGATAGAGGGAAGAGAATCGAGAAAAAATTGAAGATTTTTGGTACTCCAAGACTTTCTCTCTACATTTTGGTCTAAAAATTTGAAACAGGGGCTTCGAGATTTTTTGGAGTAGTAGTGCAAAGGTTTCCCCAGACGATAAGCAGATTGAGCTTATGAACGGTATAATGCCAGCAATTGGTCTTGAAGATTTCTCACAAAGGCTGGGAAAATTTGCTGGCCCTAAATTTCTGATGTAGGACTTTCTCAGAATAGTCGTTGGAAATTGTTTTCGAAGGAATTTAGTTCTCCATGTTTTTTTTTACTCAGGTGAATGGAATTTGGAAATACCGCTTCCCACCATTATATCGGATGATCATGAAAAAATAAACCGGAACTCGCTGTGGTAGCTTCAACCTACGCATTGCAGTGCTTTTGGCTATACAACAATATGAAACAAAAAGCTCCTGCTTTCAGCTGACGCTGTATAGGAGGGAACAACCCGGCATTCACGTTAGTTTTTCGCACTCAACAGATAAACACAGAAGAAAAGAAAATCAAGCCAAACCTTTTTTATAAGAATCGTCATTCAAGTAAATTCCTGGAAATTTGGGAACTCACTTTTGCCAGCTTGTCGGAACGTTTGATACTACAAAGGTTCTGCAGCCTCCTTTGTTGTGTACTTATTGTAGAAAAACATGAGGTTTAGGAATAGCAATATTCTTCGTTCACTTATTCGTATGATTCGGAGTAGTTCTTAACTTCAAGTTCTGCCATAAGTTAGTAGTAAGTCATCGAAATATGCTTATTAAAAAATAAAGTAGCAAATAAATTGGGGAATTACAAAGTTTGAAAAAATTGTTGCTGAGGTGGAGTGCCCTTCTCAGTATATCAATTGATGATGACTTTTTTTGAACCTGTAGCTCGGGGCGGAGTTACTGTGCTTATCTGGGCCAAATTCCGGTCCGCAATTGCGGGTCTCATTGACACGCTTTGGCGGACCCAATGCCCTCTGAGTCACCAGAAGAGCTTCCAGCGCTTCAGCCGCTGATCTGCTCACAATTTCTAGGTGGGCTTCGAAACTGAAATCCAAGAAAATTGAGATACTAACGATACCAGTAGTTTCGGCAGATGATTTGGATACTCTAAACACTTCCCTTGTAAGTTTTACATAACTACAACAACCCTCAAAGCCCGTTATTTGAATCACTCTGAAAAAGTGAGCTACCGATGCCCATATGTTCCTGCTGAAGCGACAACTACGCTATCTAGCCACATGACGTCTGTCAATATTTCCAAGTTCACATGACCGCAAGGGTTAACGTCGAGATGGATCGTGAAGAGACTTTCGCGTTCATTCGTTTGAAGGTTGGAGGCAAACTCTGCGCGCTATGCCATAACATAGGTGCACCGAGCTTGCGCCAACTTTTCAACAGTGGACGCGAAGTTTCTTCACGATCCTTACGATGTTAGTGCCTTCCCGCGCTCAGCCCTCCCTCCTACTATAAGTTGATTTAACGAAATGCGTTAAGGCAAAGCAAAACGAGAGAAAAACAAACAAAACACCAAATTACGCAAAACCACTATACAACCATTTTCAGAAAACAAACAAAGCCAAGCTTCTAGAAATAAAACGCAGTTCGGTCAATCAACGCCAATGGCATGATCGCTGGATTCGGTTTTTTTGTATCAAGTTTACCACATGACGTTTGAATCGACTCAGAGAAAGCGGTGGAGTAGATACTCTTAGTCATTTTAAGGTACGCACAGTACTCACCGCTCTGAACGCGAAGAAGCTTCGCCGCAAAGCAGTGGAGGGCGCTCCAAGATGAGCTTTTAGTTCCTCCTCCTCTTGTATGGGAATGACGAATGCAATTTGGAAAAAGTTATGATTTCCAAAGATACCCGAGTAGAAAACATTTTATAGACCATGCACAAGTCCGATACTTGATCGTCGCGCCTCAAGTGACTTGAAGACTTAGGTATTTATTCCTCGATTCCAGCTCCTAGGTGTTTCGGAATACAAGAAACCAAACCCACTCTAACTAGTAGTTTTTGCAGGTAAAGTTATTCTGAACCTTCTCAATCGCCTGTATATCCCTTTACTTTTGATCTCACTTTTGACGCTCGTTGCACGAAGGCAGTGTCTAAGGCAACTAAGGTTATGTATTGCCTGGTTCAGGCAATTTCTTGTCGAAACGAAAAGGCGCTCTTGAACACCTGCTAAATCGCGAGACAGAATCTTTTTCTGAGCATGGAACTGTGATATCAAACCCTCATAAGGTCTCCAATTACAAAGCGTTGGAGAAGGTACAAAATAGTTTCACCTGAATGTTAATGTGATAAGATTTTTGGGATTTAATTAAGAAAACATACCCAGTAGTAATATAGGAACGGAAAATTTAAATTGGAAACGCTGGCGTGCAGAAGGAGAAGGTTTGATCTTTGATGATGTATAAACTATTGTATGGGCATGCCGGCCAGTCCGGCCAAACAACAGCTTTTTCTCAAAATGAGGGCATCCACCACTAGAGGTAGCAGTTTCAAACCAGTCCGGGAAATCTGGCTAGGAAGAGTGTCAGGGCACCATTTCTTTACTGGGAAACAGAGCTGGCAGTGAATTGGAAAACTGCTCGCATGCAATCTGCCAACAGACCTGGGCTCCTTCAAGCGCATAGTGGAGCAGTACTTGAGAGACGGAGGATGATTGAGCTATGCGGTCTTGTGTTAGTCATAATACATATTTTCTTTCGAGGATACCTGTGCCAAAGAAGTCGCGGGACCTTTTCCGATAGATGCCTCTACATACTACGTGTTCCCGGTCTCGTAGAGTTCGCGCAATAACTTTAGTCTGATGAATGGACGGGGCTGCGACGAAGTAGATCACCCAGAATCGAGACCCCATTCTCCATTGAGGCCGCTAACTCCTCACTGCAAACAGTCGCCTGGTTCATGCGTCAGACCTGAAACGAGCAAACGGAAACCATATATCGTTGTTACATTTTATTACTACGCCTTCAAGTTTATCTTGTTCTGATGTCATATGATTGCACAGGGTTACCCTTGTAATAAAAACAATTACAATTACAATAATCCTTTGCAGAACATAGTAGTACCTGATCTTTCTCAAATTGGTCAGAATGGGTGGGAAGTCTTGGTAAGCTCTGAGAAGAATAAGTTTTTGTTTTTAAATCGATCAATCCTTTGGCAAGCTGGAATGTTCTGGTGAGAGGAGGAGCAACATTTTTTACACAACGAATTTGGAATATGTTTGGAGAATTCAAGTTGATTGCATCAGTAGTGGAAGCTCTAGATCCCGAACAAACTCCATTAATGAGGTATATTAGTTGCACCTACTAAGTATGAGGTTTCCGGACCTCTCTTGATTCCACCGTTCCTACTCGTGCATGAAAATGCCAGTCTTCTGCGGAGCTAGTGGTAATCCTTCCACAGACCCTGCTACCACTTCCATATCTCTATCTACAGCGAGGTGGAGATTTTGAGTCATCTGGACGTAGATATGGTCCTATTGACGGCATGTCGTCAAGCAACACATTTGAATAGCTGCAATTTACTCTGAAAGTTTCGAGGACTGAAGGCAAGTCTGCGGTGAAAATGTTGAACAAAATGTTCAAACAGGACGCTACCTTTGAGGTACCCCACTTTCAGCGCATTTATCACGTCAGAATAAACCCTCCAATTCTGACCTGGAAGCTTCTGGGTCGGTTAGATACTTTAGTTATCCACTCTCAAAAAACAGGATGAATCTTGGATTTTGTTCAGTTTTGAAAAGAAGCTATGCATGAGACACTTCGGTCGAATGCTTTTCAGCAAAGTCAAAAGTAAACGACGTCACTAACGCTCTTCCTGTCAATAGCTGCTGACCAGTCATCTCAAACATTCCAAAAGATTAGTCTCGACCGATCGCCTTCGGAACGAATCCATGCTGATTCCTTGGTATAATGAACTGACAAGGGAAGTATAAAAGCGTTAGTCACCAAAGAAACGATCGTGTCAAGTTAGTATTCTTTTACTTCAATAGCAAAAATGCAGCAGTATCCCAAGCCGCAAGCCGCAGACTCAAAAAAAGTTATGATATTTTTAAGCGCTCATGAAAAGGCAAGGGAACCCCGACTTCAAGCGAGCCTTTTTAGAGTTTCAAAAATTTTCTTCGATTTAGCTCGTCAAAGTTTTATGTAGGGGTAATCTAGGGTGAAGGACACGAATCTGGAGTCCATTTGTCGTAACTTCAGGCTCTATTTGTAGGTTACGGTAAGTAACATGTCATTTAGGTGTCAAAGCCCACCTTAGCATTATTCTGAAAATCGACAAACGGACGTTTAATGCGCATTCTCCAATCTTCCAGACAATCCTCGTATACTAATTTTGAGTAAAATCTGAGATTTTTACCAAACTACCGTATACCCACCGTAATCTACTGTAATCTGCATAGGATCGATGGAACGACTCCAGATCGGGTGTTTAGCACTCCAAATAACCCTCAGAGAATGATTTTTGAGATTGATATTCTCCAGAAAACCTGAAAACCCGAAAGTGGGGTTTTTCCCTGAAATTTTCCTCTGTTGGGAAGCTTCAAACGAAATAAATAGAAAACATTGGAAAATCGACCAATTAACCACAGATCTGTGATCAGCGCCCTGAAAGCAAACTGCCTGGGAGAATTTTAAGTCAAATCCAGACAATCTTTTCTAAAATGCTTCCTGAGCCCTTCTAATTGAGGTAGGAAACAAGCGCTCCAACCGAAAATCCGCATAAGTCCAAACACAAAGTTAGTCTGGACAAAGTGATTTGAAAATTTAGCTTTCACTCAAACTTATCAGGTGGTAGATTTGGTCGCTGGTTAATACATTTAGGAAACACTGGCAAAAAGTGTCTAATCTGCCTGGATTTTCTGAAGATTCACGCGCTTTTTTGAAGGTACAAAAGTTTGAGCTTTTAAGCTCGTAACTACTTGGAACCTGGTGCTCGGGGCGGGATACTGAGCAGTTTTACTGGTTGAGCCACAAAGAGATGCAGAACGACACTAATCGTTTTGGCAGATCCGACCTACGCTTTGTATACTTCCTT